>VZTA01004734.1:69022-168744 GCA_013398855.1 Mohoua ochrocephala
GGGGAGCGCTGAGCAGGGCGTGGGGAAGGAGGGGAGCGGCGGAGGTGGCAGCGCGGGGGAGAGGCGGTTCTGTAAAACACTTTCCCCTTCTCTCTGTCAGCCTTTGGGAGGACTCTCGTCCTGACTCGGTGGAGGTTCCTCTCCCTCTTCCCCCAGCCCCTCATCCCTCCTCGGCGCTTCAGCCCACCCAGGAGGGCATCGGTATCAGCCCTCTCCCGTGTGCCGGGGAAGTTGCTGACATGCCTGCCGCTGGGTCCCGGTGCACCGGCAGCGGCGGGGAGCCGGATTTAAAGGGGAATTGTGCTGCAGACAATGCACAGCAGCAGCATCTGGAGCAACCCTGGGGACCGGAGCTCCGGTTTTGACATTGCTGCACACACAGCACCAGCCGCAATGACAGCAGCTGCCTGGAGTGGCTGCAGGCAGCAGGCAGGAGCATGAAGTAGAGAGATCACTGCAGTGCTCAAGATGAACTCCTCTTTGGTTGGCAACCAGAGTGGCCGGCCCTTCTGTCTCCTGGCCATTAGCTATTTGGAGACCATCAATTTTTGCCTCCTGGAAGTGGTTATTATTGTGTTCCTCATGGTGCTGATTATTTCGGGCAACATTATTGTGATATTTGTCTTTCACTGTGCACCTCTGCTGAACCACCACACCACCAGCTACTTCATCCAGACTATGGCGTATGCTGACCTCCTGGTGGGCGTGAGCTGTCTGGTGCCTTCTTTGTCTCTGCTGCACTATCCTATTGTTTTAAGTGAGTCCTTGGTTTGCCAAATCTTTGGTTATGTGGTGTCAGTGCTGAAGAGCGTCTCCATGGCCTCCCTGGCCTGCATCAGCATTGACAGATACATTGCCATCACGAAGCCGCTGACCTACAACACGCTGGTTACCCCGTGGAGGCTGCGAATCTGCATATTGACCATTTGGCTCTACTCCTGCCTGGTCTTCTTACCCTCCTTTCACTGGGGAAAGCCTGGATATCACGGGGATGTGTTCCAGTGGTGCGCCAATTCCTGGAACACCGATCCCTATTTCACCCTCTTCATCGTGGTGATGCTCTACGCCCCGGCCGCTTTCATCGTCTGCTTCACCTACTTCAACATCTTCCGCATCTGCCAGCAGCACACGAAGGAGATCAACGAGCGGCGGGTGCGCTTCAGCTCCCAGGACGGGGAGGCCGGGGAGGCCCAGCCCTGCCCGGACAAGCGCTACGCCATGGTCCTCTTCCGCATCACCAGTGTCTTCTACATCCTGTGGTTGCCCTACATCATCTATTTCCTGCTGGAGAGCTCCAATGTCTATAGTAACCGCGTCGCGTCCTTCTTGACCACTTGGCTTGCCATTAGCAACAGTTTCTGCAACTGTGTCATTTACAGTCTCTCCAACAGTGTCTTTCAGAAGGGGCTGAAGCGTCTCTCGGGGGCCATCTGTGCCTCATGCGCTAGACAGAGGGTAGCTAAGGACTCCTCTACCTCTAGGAGCAAAAGATCTTCCAATGGATGTCATGTCTAGGACGCCCGTCAGCTGGACTGGGAAGTGCAGGGACAACGGCGTAGATTGCAAAATCACTTAGATACGATTTTAAGATACCCAGATTTGCAAAAAGGTTTCTGAGAAATGCTGCTGACATAGAAGAATCAGGAGCACATATCGTTGTGGTTTCACTTTAAAAAATGATTGCTGTGGAGGAGGCCGTGGAGTTTCACCTCCACATTCATTTTAAAGAATAAAGCTGTATCTTGACACTTACCTCTCCAGCTGGTGTGACTGAATGGAGTGGGTGTCTGAGAGCTTCGGCAAAATGTAGTCTTTCTTACAGCTTTACTGGGTTCTTTGGAAATTCGTGCTTCACATGTAAATGATAGATCTGAAGTGGAAATGTCAGAGTCTATGGTATATTACAGGGATTTTTTTTAATATATGCCAAAGTATATTGACACAACGTTCCAGCGTCAGAACAGAAGGGGCCAAACAATTTGTTTTTCAGTGCTACCTAGACAGGACTTGTAGAACAGGAGCGAACAATGTGAACGTTTCAGTGTGAACTCTGTTAATGAGCCGTGAGCGCAGCGGTGTGATCTGGGCAGTCATACTCTTAGGGCTGATCTGGCTTCCGTGCCCCGTTCCCCTGGTAGGATGCATGTTTGGATCAGAGTGCGGCATCTGCGTTTTCCTGTTTGTTGTGAAGTAAGAAGAAAAACTTGGATCAGACCAAATTTAGCAGTTAAATAAAATGTGTTTTGATAAGCTAAGAGAAAATACGTGTTGCTTTTTGATACCAGAGTTGTGGCAGCCACTCAAGGATGATGCCAACATGTGAAAATTGTTCTCAAACCAGTGGAGAAATGCCACGGGTTTTTTATGTGGAAATTTTCTCAAGAACAACTTTAAAAATAACATGTCCCCTTTTTTTTTTTTTTTTTTTTTAATCTAAATTCTTCTGATATTTTACATACTGGAACTTAAGGGGAAAGGAAAGAAAACAATTGTCTTCTAAACAGCTAAGGGAACTATGTTGTAAATTTAACTGTAGTATTTGAGTTATTCATAAGTGCACAGAGCTAAATCAGAGACATTTTTCTTTAGCCTTCATGGGATTAAAGATAGTTCAAATATAGCAGGAGCTAAATCCCGTTGGCAAAAGTGTATCTAACTGGTCAGACAAAGGCAATATCTGAGAAACCAAATCTCATTGACCACAGCTTGTTCGAGCTAGCCCAGACTAAATGTTTTGAGTACTGTCATGCTGTTAAGAAGGCAGAATGGCCCTCAAGTTGTTGAGTTTTTCCTAAAGAATATCTTTGTCTTTTTACCGATGCCATTTTGGAAATGAAAGTGAACCGAGTGTTCCTGTAGTGGTGGATTGCAGTGTCCCCCTGTCCCCGGTGCGGGGCTGTCGCTCTGTCTCTCCTGCTCTGAGAGCAGGTTGTGCCCCCGACCGTGTCCCTCCTTGTGCTTCCCGTCACTGCCTTGGGCTGCTGAGTGGGGAATTCCCTGAGCTCCTCTGGTACAGCTGGTGTGCTCTTAGTCACAGTGGGAGTGAAAAAAAGGATCGGGAAAAAAAATGCGGTATTTTTAGAATTGGGGTAATTCTCTTGGCCAAAGGGAAGGCTCTGTTTTTGTTAATTGGTTTCAAGTCTATGTTGTTCTAGATCAAGATCATATTTTTAACACTCTGCCCTGTCCCTCCTGCAAACTCCCCCCTCCTCTCTGCTGTGCTGTGAGCCCTGGCCTCCCCTCTCTATGCCTTGCCCTGGAGGATACCAGCTTGTCTCTGCCCCATCACATGCCACAATTGCTACAGCCCGGCCCTGCTGCCCATCCACATTTGCTCCAGTACAGTCTCATGGGGCTGCCAGTGAGGAAACGGGGAAGGAGAGAGAGAGCAGCAGGATGAAGCATTCCTGGCATGGCACGTATTTGTCAGCACTCAGTGCTGGTACACTCGAGTTCCTCTCCTGGATGTGTGTGTACCTGTTCTGGGGAGGATGGGGCAGAACCCCCTGCCGCTGCTGCCTCCTCCTGTTGGAGGGCCCTGGGGCAAAGCATGTAAGTGGCATCTTGATCTGCTTCCAGCTATTTCATCCACAGTCCAAACCTCTCAAGATAAACATCCTCCTCAGTTCATCTGAAATTTTAAGAACACAGGTTCTCTAAACCCTGCTGCCTTCACGCCGCCATTTCTGGCTCTCTCTGTAGCAAAGAGCAGAGCCGGGGCTGGTGCTGGCTCCTCGCAGACACGCCCGGGATGATTTGCTCGGCAGAGCCCTCGCAGTCGGAATTTTGGTTAGACACAGACAGCCGTGGGGGGAGCACAGGGGTGGAGTGACTCATTTGTAAGAGAAGTGGGATAATAAGCTCACAGCACATCATGGCTGATTGTTCTCAGGCGGTCTGTGGGTATTATGGCAAAGGTGGGCTTTGGGGAACAATTCAAGGGCTTTAGTCACTAATATCAAAGTGTGTGTGTGTGGTATTTTTGGAAAACAGCCTCTCAGGTAAACTCCCAGTAGCTTTTCTCTGCCTCTTCACCTTACCTAGCATTTCCAAGTCTTTGAAATGATGCGGTGTATCATTGGAATAGCATTTGATTAAACTTAATAGAAGAGAAGAATCTGCTGGGGCCTAAAACCCTAGAAATGGCAGTTTCAGGTTTAAGTGGAAGCCGGAAAGCAAAGATTGTTGCTTTTGGCGTTTTTTATGGCTAAATAGAGGGTTTAAATAGGAGCATTGTGTGCTAGATTTTGAGAATTTGGAAAGTTTTTGGAACTGGTAAGGGGTCAAAGTGACGGCATGGAGATTTAACTGGAGCTGAAGCAGTTGCTACTTCAGCCCTGAGCCTGAAATTGCACTTGGAGCGTGCTGCCTGATCCAGATGCAGATGCATTCTTGCAGCTGTTGCTGCTTTGCAGCGAAGGTTCGGTTTTACCATTCCTGACAGCCAGGCTGTTTTCAGTTGCCTTACTCATCTCCAAGTCTTCCTCAGTTCAGACATTTTTCTGTAAGAGGTGAAAATGAGAATCTGGAAGTCTCCAAGAGATGAGGATGGAGAGGAGTTGCAGCCAATTGATGCATTCGAGTTTCATCCACTGTACAGACACTTTTAGTGTTGCCTCGGTAGCTTAGTTTTAGTGTCAAATATTTCTCTTTTTGTCTGTGTTAATTTATTGATATTTTAAAAATTTAAATTACGTTTTTTCCCTCTAAGTTAATTTAACGTCGACGTAGCACGTGTAGTATGTGTTTAGATGTTTTAAATATTTATAACATTTGAGTCTGTTGTCTTCGGTGAAATTGCAGGGGGTGAATCCTGTTCACTGTGCCAACAGTGAGAAATAATTTTGAATTATTGAGTAACAAACGTTACTTTGTTTCTCAGCAGTGCATTGAACATCTTTTGTCATGCAACCAACGCAGGCACAGGGGTCCTTCCCATCACAGCCCGTGCTAGGAATGGTCAGGCAGCAAACTTCCCAGCTGGATCATTTTCATCCTTGCACATGTGAAACGAATCCTCTCCTGGCTCTGTTTGTGTCCGGGCGCTTTGGAAATCGGTGGCGAGAGCGTTGCACTGATAAAAGCCACGCTGAGGGGAGGACAGAAATCAAATTGCATCTTCATAAAAATGGGCTCGTGATATCATTAAATGAACTAATTTTGAAGTTCCATCTCAGACTATAAATTTATTTTTTATTAGAGTTATCTGCCTCGCTTTCAAATTAAGCTGCTGGAAGGTTCAATTTGCGGGATGCAATTCAGTGGCTTTTTTTAGTGCCACGGGAAGGATTTCTATGCTCACAACCTCTCAGAAGGTGGTAATTTCCTTCATGTAGAAGTCTTTTTTCTTTTTTTTTTTAAGATTACTGGAAGTTTAGGTTGTGATTATGTTGTCATTTCCCAAATAGACTGGGAAAATATCTGTGAAATATTATTTTTTAATGATCTCAATCAAGGGACAGTATTTTTAAACTCAACAGAAATCTTTTGTGTGAAACAAAAGGTTTGCTATTACCTACTGTCAGTTTTTTTAAATTAAATGTTACCAGTTTCTATGGTCTTTATTTGTTGTTGGGGAGTTTGTACTTGTTTTTAAGCTTCTTATCGCTCAGAAATGTTTCTGCTACTTGGAATTCTGACATGGCTCAGCGTCAGAGTGCCAAGGGGCAGTTTTGGATATTTGTCACAAGTCTTTGACAGGAAGAAAGGGGTACAAAGTACCGAGGCACAGAGAATTGCAAGAGAGAAAGAATTCCCAATGGCATTGTTCCCTCCCGCTCATACGGGACTTCATGTGTGAAGACTTTATGTGTGAGAATCCTAAATTTCAGTTTGTCTGGTCTGAAAAAAGACACTTCCAAGGCCTGGATGTGAGACGAGATGGAAACGTTCAGCGTGCAAATTCAATATGCAGATTTTTTGCTATTTATCGTGGTGTTCCCAAGTGCTGTGATGATCAAGGCAGTAGCTCCATGAGTCAGGAAGCCTGAAATATTTCAGTCTGATCTTCACGTCAGGGTTTGAAGTTGACAGAACTTCTAATTCAGGTTGGTGCTTTAAAAAGTCTTTCTTAGGAACCGGTATGTGAGCATAGGAATCTGCCTTCAGACTTTACAAACAAAAGACCCTTCTAAAATGTTTCTGATTCATCTGTTTTAGATAATTTTGATTTAGTAGGAGGAGGTGGAGGTTTTGGAGTGCTTTTTTTCGTTGTTTTAGCACATGTTTGGTTCTGAGTTCTTGAAGCACGTGCTGAAACATTTGCCTGACTTGGCCCTTATTTTGTTGTTTGGTTTAGAAATGTTTCTTCTTCCCTACCATGACTTTGCAGAATACCACACATCCTTCCCGTGGTGTCTTTCAGGATAAACTCGGATTTTAATCCAAGTTTATCCAGATGTTATCTTTAATATTTCTTATACAGAGAATGCTGTTGTGTGTATGGGGCTGTGGTCAGGCCAGAACCTCGGGAGGCTGCAGCTGGTCAGGTTTTACAGACTGTCTCCATCCAAGCAAACAGTCCCTCTTTTAGGATGGTGGGAGAATGTCCCATTTTCACTGCAGAGTATTGTGTTCTCCTGGCTTCCAGGGCGATGTCTTACTTCCAGTTGTTATTTCCATTATTGCGTGTGCATTGCAGAGGTACTGCTTTGAAAGATGTTTCTGCACATAAGCAAAGGCATTTAATACTAAAGTTACGTTTTTGGAAGGGGATAGGGCTCCATAATTAAAATTTAGTAAGTGCAGGACCAGGTGCAGTTGTATTTAGAGAAAGAAACTGAAAGTTGTGGCCGATGGAAACAAAGAGAGGAAACCCACTGGAGGTCGGTCAAAACAATGGAGTATTTAATGTGGGTCGTTTTACAATACACTCCTTTTTAAAACGTGGAGTTTACCCTTCTTGTTTTTGCTTTGCTGCTCCCTGGAGGCAGCTCCTCTGAGCCTGGGGTCTCCCACACACACCCCAGAGGGATTCCCTGCAGACCTGGGGTGACGATCAGCCCCTCATTTGAGTTCAGGTAATGTCAGTCTGTGTCGTGGTTGTCTGTCTGAGGTGTTCCAGCCACAGGGAATTAATCTGATGGGATACACTTTGTTTGGTCAGCTTTTCAGGTTTTTTTCCTGCGACATTGTTTTCTAGACAGGTGAAATGTTTGTTTTTACGGGCAGCTTTGCTGGTGGTTCTCCGCGCAATATTGAGTTCTGTCATCTGTCAGTTCTTATTCCTATTGCAGAGTGGGAAACAAGGCACAGTCCTTGTCTGCTTTGCAGGCATTCAGTGTGGCTGCAAATGGAGGTGTTTGAGGGTCTCACCCATATCCCATTTGCATCTCTTGAGCTTTAGCAGTTAGTGAAAACCTTAACAGAAGTGATGTTCCCGTGTCCTGGTCCAGGTTGTTTCTTTACAGCCTCAGATGTCCTTCAGCAATCTGCGCAGTCAGAACTGATCCTCAGGCTGGTGATTTCGTGGTTGTTTCAGCTGAGAAACAGAACTTGTTCAAGTCATCTTTGTTTTGTCCTGAAGCTGTTTTGGGGGAGTGTTGCAATCCCTGCGCTGATCACAGGATGTGCAGGCTCTGCCCCAGGAGAGCCCAGGAGGCCCCAGGTCCCTGTGGGACAGACCTGTTCGTGGGTTGGGAACCAGTAGCTTTATTTGCTGAGAAGTTTTTAGAAGTGCTGAGTGGATGCACATTGCATTAGATAAAGTTTGGAGCAGGGGTTTAGAGACACCCCCGTGTTTGGAAGGGAGCGGTCGGGGAATGCTCCACCTGCCTGGGCGTGAGGCCTGAGGTGCAGCACGGGGGGGTCGGAACAGAGCAGGGAGTCCAAACTTTCTGTTCTGACTTCTATTTATGAATTTGTAAGATGAGGATAGCAATTTTGTAACTCAAAGCTTTGGCTTCTTTCTGATGGTCATTACTGGAGATCCTTTCGTTAGAAGGTGAAATAAATTCGAGTGGCTCCTCATGAAGATGAACTCAAATCTTGCTGTGCATATGCGAGTCATTCTCAGTGTTACAGAGACCACGTGAATCAAGCAATCAAATGCTTAATAAACCAAGTCATTACTTTTATGGTAAATTGAAAAAAGTTCTTCTGGGATTTCAACTGTAAATGAATCCTTGAAAATCAATAATTAGATTAGTAAAGGATGACATTTTAATATGCTGGCAGGAATATAGAGGGATTTGTCAGGGGAAGCAAAACCAGACTTTGCACTAAAGTGGCTTAGGTATATTTATAGTGCTAGTGATTCTGTGTGTGTGTGTGGAATCTTTGGACTATTTTAATATAACGTAAGGCTTTGAGCTTTAGCAAACTCAAGTTGCTTGTTTTATGAAGTTACATTAGTACCACACTGTGAAGTATTTTTAAATATTAGCATTACTGAGTATTAAAAGTATTTCATAAAAACATTTTTTAAAACGTTTTCTGTAGATGCTGTCGAATGAATTGATGTTTAGTGTACAAAGAAATAAAACCTGAGGGCTGTAAGGTACCTGTATGTTTCTGATCACCTCGGTTTTGAGGGGTTAGGTATTTCTTGAGGTTAAATTGTCATTAAAATCTACTAAAAATACTGGTGCAGCTAATCCTTTCAGAGAACAGAAAGCAGCATTACCTCCAGCCACGCTTTTGAACTGTCTGAAAGGATTTGCAATCGTCGTATTGTCTTGACAGACTCATGTCTTTAGAAATGCTGTACAGCACAGTCTTTTGCAAGTTCCTATGCTGATACATTTCTCTCCATATGTAACCTTTGAAATCTAGTTTCTATTGTAATTCTAGCATGTAAACACTAGATTCAATTTTGTATTCCTCTAATGAATGCAACAGGATGGAAACACGTTTGCAATTGCTAATGATGAGCTTTTTTACTGTTCTTAATACTCGTGGGTATGTCTTTTCTTCAGGGATTTCAAAATTGTATTCGTACCTTTTTAAATTGTTTTTTTCACATGCTGTTTACAATTAAACCACGAGCATGGGAGGCTGTGCGTGCATGTGCTTTTAGGTTGCTTTGCTGAACGAAATACAGTGGAGTGATCTTACTTTAAAAACCTTTCTGTCGCCCAGAGAGGTTGTGGCTGCCCCATCCCTGGAAGTGTCCAAGGCCAGGTTGGACTGGGCTTGGAGCAACCTGGGGTAGTGGAAGGTGTCCCTGCCCGTGGCAGGGGGTGGAACTGGATGATCTTTAAGGTCCATTCCAACCCAAACCACTCCATGGCTCTGTGATGCTCGTTTTTCCTTGTGTCCCGCCTGTCTCCTTGCACCTTTCACAGTAGCTGGTACAGCAGAAGCCACCATTGGGGTTATTCTGGTGTGTTCTGTGGAGATCTGACATTGTCAGAGGTCGTTAGAAGGAGTTTTGTTTGGGAGACAATCCAGCTCCTTACACAAGTAGTGTTCCAACTGGTAGTTTTTTCCTGAAGGTCAGTGAAAAGGCCAAGAGTAGATAAAATCACAGGTGAGAATGTGTATGTGTGTGTTTGTAAGAGCTTCGTGCACCTTTTAATGCTGGAAATTGTTTTGTATTAAAAGATGAGAAAGAGCTGTGAGTGTGGAACCCCTGCTAGGAAGAGCTACGGAGAAACCTCCACCAAAGCAGTTTAGGAAAGCAAACAGGTGAATTGGAGGCAGTCTGACCCTCGAGCCTCTCTGATCCTGGTTGAGTTCTGACCCAGTGGGGGCTGTCAGGGTGGGCTCCTCGATGGTCGTCGGCTCTGCTGGGTCTGCTCTGGCTCAGACAAGGGAAGGGTGTTCTCCTGCACAAGGCAGCTGAGGAAGAGTCGATGTTGGGGCTCCAGAATTACCTGTGTTGTGCCAACTCAGAACTGTTGTTAAAATACAGGGGAGAGGGGTTCTTCCGCCCCATAGTTTTAATAGACACTCGTGTAGCTGATTTTTCAACTACGACTAATAATAAGAAAAACTACGGTTGAGCCAAAAATGACAAATGTTACTGATTTAAAATAATACTTGCATATTTTTAATTATTAAATGGAACTAGATAAATCGGAAGCATGTAAATATCTGATTCTAAATCTTTGCATAATTATTTCCAAGAGGTAATTTTGCTATGAGCTATTAAAACTCCAAGAAATGTACTATTCCCTTTTGAGATGGTGTGTACCCCAGCTGTGTCATACATCTCTTGGCTTGTTTCCTTTTTGCTGTAGATGTACATACATGTATATATTTGTGTGCTGTGCAGCTGTACAGTCACTGCCCTGTTAAATTGATTGCTTTCAAGTAAGTATATCCGTGTGTTTTACCTATGTGTGTGTGTGTATCCCCAGACAAGCAGTTTAACACCGCGGTGGTTGTACAGTCACAGAGTTTAGGGCTTTGTACAATATGTAATTTTAAGAATGTCAATGTGGTTCTTAGCGGATTTTATAAACACTTTTCTGACTCTGTTATCAGCACTTCCCATCCTACGAGAAACTGCACATTTTTCAGTGATTGTTCCACTGGTTACATTTTTGTCTGCCATTTGTTCTGGATTGATGTAATCTTGATACTACTAAAATTTCAAGGGCTGTTGACGCATTTCACATAGCCTGGGATTGCCTGTTCTCCAAATATATGGATCATGCATCAACAGTACTAAGTAGCCTTACTGTTTTGCCTAAAAGCCTAGCTAATTTATTTAATATTCTCTCTTTAAAGAGAGGTCTCTGGAAGGGGTGGCATATTTTAGGATGCTCCTTCTCTTTAAAGGGAAACTCGGAATTGACTAGCAGTACTTGTTGATCAGTGATATTATTGTAGCCAAAGGATGCATGGGTGGTTTAATAGGAAGTTTTTGCTTCAAGTTTCTTGATGAAATGTAGTGTTCTACAGAGCTGTGTGAAGAGTGTAGTTTTTTATTCTGAAATGCACTTGTACACTTTATTTGAAAGGTCTGAATGGATCATAAATACATTTAAGAAATAAATGATACGTCACATGTTTTCACGGCTTGTCTCGGATGACTTTCATGTAACTGTGCTGCTAAAGGTGTGTTCCCTGGCACTGGCTGGGGCTTTGTCCCTTACCTTGGTCGCTCTAAATAGTCTGGTAGTAAGTGCCAGGAGCAGGAGAACCTTCCAGCGTGGTTTGTGTTTATGCTTTATCCATACATGCTGCAGGGCACTGTAGGCAAACTCCTCGCTTTAATTTTCCTGTGGGAAACTTGAGCCCTAAAAGGAAACGAACGGGGCGAAAGGGCTGGATATCACAAGGGATTCACTTTTATTTTTAGAATTGCACTATATTGCCATATTTGGCCTGAAACTATGCTGTATCAATGCACTATTGTATCCAATTGCAGTGTCTAACCAGTCCAAACTTGTCTAAATTATTCAGGTTTTTTCCACAAATGCTCTTTATCTGTGAGTGTTCTCGCTAAGTGCTGACTCCAGGTGACACGTTCTGCAGGCAGCATTCCTTCTGGGAAGTTAACAAGTGCATTACTCTGAAAGCGTGGTTTGTGTCACTTCCTTAGGGTCTCAGTAGCAGGTGTAATTCCTCCTACCAAAACTTTCTCCCGTGGTTTGGGCAAAGACAAACGCAGGAAGTGTACTCTGTGTAAAAATGAATGTAAATATTGCTTAATAAAAGTAATTGTGGGAATGCCAGCAGCCTGCAGAACAGACCTGGTGGCACGGGATCCTGCTAACACTGAGAATAGCTGTCGAAAGACCATTTAATGGTTTTGAATGTACTTAAAATGTACAGATCTGCTCAAAATAACTTATCCCCATCATGTAATATTACCCTTGCTGCTGCCCATGAAAGCTGCAGAGAATTTTGGCTCTCTCTGCTCGTTGGATCTGCTGGAATCTGTCCCTGGTGCACTCCGGGGTGGCTTGTCCATGCCTTGCGGCAACACACCACGTGCTGATCCCACCCTGGGCAGAGCAAGGAAAATTCCACTGATGGACTAAGACTCCAGACCCTTCCCACAGTAATCTCTGACCGTGTGGCAGAATTCTTGCAGTCAGTGGGACCTTCCTAAGGAATAACTGGAATGTGGAAATGGATCCATTGTGGCAAGAGTGAGAGTCGGACACAGTTTGGGTTGGTGGTGGTGTGTCAGATAACTCACCCAGTGAGCAAAATTCCAATTTGGAATCATTCTCGGGGCTGGGGCAGGAGGAACCTAAAGTGTGGTCCCCTCACCGTTTCTCCATTTTTGTGGTGTCTCTGAAGCCAGCCTGTGTCCAGGCCAGGGTTTGTTTTGTGCCCCCAGGGCATTTTCTCCAGGAGCCTGGTGCGACAGGAGCTGATCTTTGGGTGATGAGCCATTTCCAGCAGGCAGCTTCCTCTGTTCTCTGGAGGTTTCTTATTTCGTTTTTTTTCATCACAAATCTTGTCCTTCAGCAATTCTTTGCTGCTTCTGCTTCTTCTTCATCCTCTTGGGTTTATGTAGGGGATTAGGAGGAATAAACCTGAGCTGCTGAAAACTGCAAGTAGATCAGTCCCAGGAAGAGGGAACTCCAGCTCCTCCATATCTTTAATTGTGCCTTAAGCTACAGAAAAAGCTTCTAAAGTAACACAGTCTCAGTCTGAATATGAATATGTTGATCAAGGCTGTAACTGCATGACGTGGTTTGCAGATCCCAGGATGCTCCCTGGAAGATCATGAAAATACATGGAAAATGTCTTTTAAATGTGTCACGTTTAGGAGGTGGGAACCAATGTGCTTTTATATGGAGCCTGACAGAATAAATGGGCTTTTCCCAGCTGGACTGCATCCTGGTTTCCATAATTACTCACGTAGTTTCTGTTTAAATCAACCGGAGAGGAAGGTTTCAATATAGCTCCCCTAATATTTTAAAGTGCATAAAAGAGGGGGAGGAAGGGCATATTCCGAGTCTGAGCATCTACATTTTCCTGCTTTCCTTCAGAGCAGCAAACTGTTATGAGAATTTTAATCTTCACTACACTTGCCTCAGTTCTCATGGCTGGTTTCCACTCTGTTTTCTTTATTACTTTCTTTTTCTTCCTGTCATTCTTAGCTTTCTATTTTTCAATCCCAGTTTGTGAAGGGTGTGGGTTCAGAAGGGTTTCCTTCAGTTCCCAGTCCCCTGAAAGCATGAGAAATTGCCCATTGAGCCAATTCTCACAGCAAGGTATAAAAATAGGAGTAAAGAAAAGGTTACACAATGCTTGGATTGCAGCAGTTTGTACTAATGGGGAGATTTCAAAGCCAGGGTTTGAAAAACATTTTTTAAACCTTATCATTTCCGTTGATTTTTCTCTCCCCAAGCTGTGTTTCAGCTGCAGGAACTCACATTAGATTGCTCGAGGAGTTGTACCGAGACACGGGAGTCAAGTGCTGACCGAGTCACGCAAAGCCAGAGAGGCCACTAATTAGTTCTCTTTAGCCATAATGAGTGATTTGTTTGAGAATCCTCTCTTAAGAGTTTCCAACCAGATGCTTTGGTCTCTGCTGTTAAATAAGTGGATTAAAAGGCGAGTGGATTTGAGGTTATTTTGCCGTTGCAGCAGAACACAGGTGACTCTCAGGAAGCCCACTTGTGTGGTACCACAGATGCTGCTGGCAGTGGCCAGGACCTGTGCTCCTGGCAGTACTTCACTGGGATTCAGTCTTGCAGACTTGAAACAAACTAAAAGTTATCATTAAGTCTGTATTCACATGTTCAAAGTTCTCAGAATTGTTTCTGAGCTCTGTCTTTCCCTGCTTGCCGAACCAGCCGAAGTTGACAGCCAGCCATTCGCATAATTGTCTTGCACTTAAAAGGTGTATATTTATATGAAATTTATTGAGCGTTGGGTTTTGTTTGTTTCTGATTTCCTTATAATGAGACAGACCTCTTTAGCATGTTAATTATCATCAAATTGGAATGCTGAACAGTATTTTTGATATAATTTCCAAAACAATCTGGTCTTGATTCTAATAGCAGCATAATGCTTTCCTAATGAAATGTCTGTGTTAAGCCCCAGAGAGGAGCATTAACCTTGGATTAAAATCAGAAGAGAAAATGAAGCACACTGTGGTCATTTTGTTGTTGTTGTTGTTTGAGAAATCATTTTGTGAAGAAAAAGAACTGCAAGCTGTAGTGAATGTTCTTTACACTGATTACATCGTGTACTTTTTTACCATCTTTCACTGCTAACCTTTTCCCATTTGCCTAACAGAAACATGGGTTATTTGGATAGATTAACCCCCTTTTTTTTACTGATCAGCTTTCCAAATGTCCGAGGCATCCGAGACTGATGGTGTCAGAGTGATGTGGAGAACAAAGTTCCATCTTCCTCATGCTGAAATCCCAGCTCATGCGGGGCCAGTCCCTGCATTCCCTCATGTTTTCCTGTATGACACTCTCTAGGGCTCATACTCATCTATTTTCTCTAGTTGAGTTCTGAGGAGGGGATGAGGAGTGGTTCCTCAAGCTGAAACTCAGGGACAGCATTTTGGACAGCTGCTGCTTACAGCTGACTGTGACTGCTGCACTTGTGAGATAACAGGAGTGTGCCTGGGCAGTGCTGGCATTCTGGAGTCTCTGAGGGATGGCTGTATCTGCACTGGCCTGGCCTGGAACGTGTGTGTGTGTTTGTGTGTGTGTATCTGTGTGTCTGTGTGTGTGTGTGCTCCTTCTGCCAATCCCTGACCTCCCCAGATGTGCTGAGGTACCCAAATCTATCCCAACTGTGGTCTGCAGCTGCCAGCTCTGCTGGGGTGCACTGGGTTTTGTTAAATTTAAAACCCAGTGCTAATCTCCCAAGTCCCAGTCCTGGCATGTTGTAATTAAGTTCTTTTGATGCGTTTTAATTTGCATATTATTTTCTTTTTCTAACAGGAGTCTCCACAAGACAGTGCCATCACCCGAGACATCAATCGAACGTTCCCTGCTCACGATTATTTCAAAGATACTGGGGGAGATGGCCAGGACTCCCTGTACAAAATATGCAAGGTGTTCTTTAAATTCTTCTGGACTGGTTTTGGTAACTTGTGTTCAACATCATCAGCAGTGTGACTGTTGGCTGAGCAGAAGGGGGATGTGTTACCATTGTCTGTCACGGAGACAGCCTCTGGCACCAGGCTCAGGCTGTTCTCCACCGTAGCTGCTGGGCTGGTTCTGGTTATTCACGCAGGAGACCTAAAGCCCTGCTGGATTCCTCTGCACTGAAGTGTTTGGTGCAAAGACTTCACATCATTCCTGGCCTGTCAGCCTGGATCAAGCAGGACAGATTATGTAACTGGAGATGACTGTGTACCTCCATCAAGGTTATAAAGCCATAGGCATGCGCTGAAGCTGGTTATTGAAAGGAAGAAATGAGCAAAAATGGACAGCTCAGTGTATTCAGGTGTCTCAGCTGGAATGGTTTAAGCTTCCAGCACTTTCTTTTGAACTCCTAGTATTTCTCCCTCTTCCTAACGTCCCCGTGGCACCTGTTTAGAGATAAAAGCTCTCAGATAAGTGGTTTAATAGGCTGCAGCAGCCTTGGTGCATTGCTGTAACCAGCCACTGCCTCTATATATCCCAGTTTGGTTCTCGTACGGGTTTTCCCTTTGTTAGAATGGCAATGGCTGCACTCCATCCATGACAGTTGGATGGAGCTGTGTTCACCCAGTGTTCTGTTTTATTTGTGTCTGTAGCTGGGGGACAGGTACAATTAAAGTCTTGATTCTTCTTTCAGGCCTACTCTGTGTATGATGAAGAGATTGGCTACTGCCAAGGCCAGTCGTTCCTCGCTGCTGTGCTGCTGTTACATGTAAGTGGTGGCTTTACCCTCACTTGTTTTAGATTTACGAATAAATATTGCTCCACTTGTCTAGAACAGACTGCTGAGCTTATAGGGTTGCAGGGCACACATCCACTTATATGTTGGCCAGTAATAATGTGATTTTAGACAGGGAAGAGTACGCTGTTTAAAACTTACCGCGGTGTTTGTAAGGACTCAGCGTTCGTGCCCCTGTGTTCCTGTTCTAGGACCCCTTCCATTCAGGCTTGTGCTCACGAGCAGTTAGTGGGCATGGAATTTGTGTATAAGACAACACTGTAAATGTTTTTGTTACAGGGTTTCAAGGTCAGATTTAAGCTTTTTCTAAGATGTTTCTATTGGAATCAGTCAGGAATACAGATGGTGTTTGCCATGTCCTGTGTACACAGAAGACTGTTTAGGACATTGAAGGGATGTCAGTTCATTAGGTCTCAGTGCAGGCTGTGCTGCCTGTGGGCTGTTGTCCTGTAGGTCCTTGTGCTTCTTGGTTCGAGAGGTTAGGGAAGGATACAATAATACCTTCATATTTTTAAAAGAAACTGTATTATGCTTTTTTAAACTTAATTGCTGTTGATATAAGTGATCTCATCAGTGTAATATCCTTTAATTGCTGGTGTGTTCAGAAGCTAGAGAGAGATTTATGGTTGTCAGGAGCAAAAGTTTTAGATTCACTGATGCTTGGGAAATACAAGAGCATTAGAAATCTGTATTTATGTATTTATAGACTGTTCCATTTTAAAGTAATGTCTGCTTTTTGTCAGTGTTTCTGTTGCAAGGGTAGTTGGAACTGCAGAGTTCCTGAGCCCAGTAGTTCTTTGAGGTTTCTTTCCCCCAGCTGCTTTCAGCAATGTTGGTGCCGTAGAGGGCTGAGCATGAAGAGTTCTCTGCAGGTTTTGGTGGAAAAGGAAGTCTGGCCTTCAGGGGAGGATTTTCCATACTGCTGTAAAGTCAGGGGAGGATGCAGAAGAGATTGTAAACTCCATTCTTGTGAAACAAAAGCCAAGTGGTTAATGATAACAACCTTTTAGTTCTTTGTAACTGTAATCTGAAATATTTCCTAGATGAGCAATTAATTCTTTATTTCCTCACTGCATCAGATAGAGAAGGGCAACACTTCCTGCTACGAAACTGAACGCTTTTACTGAAACAGATGTGCTTTCTTTTAGCTTTTCATTGTCATGAGTCCCTTGCCTTAGAGAGATTCACTCTCAAGACTGAGCCACGTGTTATTCCAGAGTTCTCTCTTTAACAATACTTGTGGCTTCTGGGAATAATGTATGCATTTTAAAAAGGCTAAATTTCAAATAAGTTTCTTTTTATTTGATTCTCTTTGAAGTCAGCCTTTGGAGTGTGGCTGCTAGGGAAAATAAATAATAAAAACAAATCTTGCAGAAAAGGAAATTAAGTTTCTGTGAGTCCTTCACTACCAGTTTGGAATGTTTCAGCAAAGTTTTCTGTTTTAATAAACTCCATCTGCAGATTAATAATAGAATACTTGAGATGGATGTTCTGTCCTTTATAGGAACCAGCAATTGACCTGAAGTCAGACTTTTCAACAGAAATATAAAAACTGAATTTTAAGGGCAGGGAAAAATATCAAAACACTGATGGGCTTTGAGTGTTTCTTCAGTTTTTGGCAGGAAAGGGACATTGAAATTTCCCAAACCAGTGCTGAGTTGTGAGATGTGGAACTTCCATTAGCAGTTACTGGTCTCTCATACTCATGTCATCTAATAAATAAACATCAAATGTAATGATGCCATTGAAAAAGGTAAATATATCGTTAAGAATAAGGGAAAGATCCTGTTTAACATCCTCTAGTAATACTTCTTCTGCCTTATTTACATAGGTGACAAAGGGTTAGGCTGGTCAGAATCTGTAAGATTCAGATTCTGATGAGTTTTGGAACAAAGACACCGGGGAAACTGCTTTGGTCCTGATGTCTGGAAGATGTATTTTTAGTTGAGTGATTGAGAGGTGGCTTGTTCCACTGAAATGCCGTTTGCAACACTAAATCTCATTTTGTGTGGTGCTACTCTTGTTTACATTTAAACTGGATTAAAAAGTAGTGGCAATTCAGCCTTTCAGTCAGAGGGAGAAGGGCTGATTGAGCTGCTGTGAAAGGTTTTAATGCTCAGTGCTAAATCCACTTTCCTGTCTCACAGATGCCTGAGGAGCAAGCTTTCAGTGTTCTGGTCAAAATCATGTTTGATTATGGACTCAGGGAACTTTTCAAACAAAACTTTGAAGATTTGCACTGCAAGTTCTATCAGCTGGAGCGCCTCATGCAGGTGGGGACTCACACGGGGAGGGCGAGCGGGCCCGAGCCTGCAGCTCAGCTCTGGCTGTTTCTCAGGGGGGAATGGTGTTTGTAACCTGTGAGTGAGGGTGGAGAGCGAGCACCATCCCAGGTGTTCTGGCAGAGGTCTCAGGAGCAGGGTGGTGCTGCTGGCAGGGACTGGGAAGGCAGATGTGCCTGACAGCTGGAGTGGCTCTGCTGTGGCTCTGGTGTCAGCACAGCCACTGCCAGGTCCTGCTGAGGCAAATTCCAGGTGCTGCTGGGCATCCCCCCCGGGACAAGCCTTTGGCATCCTTAGGAGGCCCCTGGGCCCGTTCCTGTCAGGCCTGGTGGATGCAGGACCTGCACTGATGGTCCCTCTACCCAGCTTCCTCCTGTAATTTGGGGGTTCAGCTACAGTTCCAAAATAGCCCAAATGAACTCTCGGTGCTTCTGTGTGTTTTGCTTTTAGGAATACATTCCTGATCTGTATAACCACTTTCTGGACATCAGCCTTGAAGCACACATGTATGCTTCCCAGTGGTTCCTGACCCTGTTCACTGCAAAATTCCCTCTCTACATGGTCTTCCATATTATTGACTTACTCCTATGCGAGGTATGTGTTATAATTGGAGACTTGCACAGCTCCCAGCTTTTGACAGTTTGTCACTATCTCGGTTCGTGTCCTTGTTGCTATCAGCTCTCTCAGAGCAAGGCGTGTGATATTTTTATGTAGAAGTGTTACATTTCTGCAATGAAAAAGATTCTCAGCATTTTAAAGAAACAAATTAGGAATCAATAGGTATAGAAAAGATTATAATCTCCTATTTCCTATGGCACTGGTGGATCTATGTGAGAAGGCTCCATAAAGTGGGATGAGAGCTGATTTACAAATATGTGGGTTCCTCTGTTCCTAAGTCACATTATACACAATGATAACTTTTTTTTTCCCTATAATATTATTGCATGGAGGCCATGGTGTACAAAATGGCCCAGCTATAACTCTCATGCTGGTAATCTAACAAGCTTGGAGCTCTTTCTCCTGGAAAACTTGGAAATCTCTCTCTATTTCACAGCTTATATTTAGAGAGCAAAATTCTTTATATTGAGACGTTGTCTGTAATCATGTTTAGAACACTGTATGTGGTGCTCTGTGGGTAAGCAGTGTAATTACAGTCAGCACTTATTGCCATCAGTGAACAAATCCCATTTTGTACTGAAGCATCCTTGAGTTATTTAATGATTTGCTGGGTAACTTTATGCATCCATTCTTCTTGGATCTGCACTTGTTCCTATGAAGTGGCCAATTTCCTGCCTTTCCTTGACTGAAGGGTTTCAGCATTCACAAACCTCCTGGTCAATGTTTTTGCCCTTTCCCTGTGTCTGCTGCTTGCTTTGTCCATGTGCCAGTGGAATAGAAAGCAGCAGATGGTATGGAGAAAATCAGTTCTGTTTGTTTAGAAACACATTTTCAATTCATAAACAGTAAATGTGCTCACAGGGAAGTTTTAAGGGGTTTTTCATCATTTTTAAAGTAATAGTGAAAGAATAAGTTGGTGGGAAGAAGAAAGGCAGGATGTTGAAATAAGATGAGCAATGTGTCATGATTATGAGTGGGACCCCTGAAGAAGGTGTGAGCTGCTCCTGACTACAGAACTGTTTGTATTTAATTGGACAATATAAATAGAACACTTCTAAGGAGTAGAGGCAAAATAGATGCCGTGGGACTCTGTCCTGAAGTGAGTCACTTTCTTTTCATTACGTGAATTATCCCAGTTTGCGAAGACCGGAATTTAATATAATGGTGTAAAAATGACTGTATTTGAATCCGTGTTTTTAGGAGTTGCTGTATGAAAATTAAATTGTCTTGAGCTGACCAACTACTCATTAAGAAATAAAATGAAGTGCACAACATGATTTCAGAGTTTCAGACTGCTAAGGAGGCAGTAAAACTGGTGTTGATTGTTTTGCTCTCTGTAGTGACTCTCCGGTAAAGATATTTTGCCGGTTGTTTGCAAAGCCTTTCTTTGTGCCTTTGATTGATATAGCACCTGGTTACACTTGTATCCTGGTTCTTCTTTTCACAGGACCTAGACAAACAACAAAACCCACCAAATAAATTCATATCCAAGCTTGTAAACACTGAGAAATTAATTTATTTTGTCGTTATTTTTTCTTTCCAGGGAATAAGTGTTATCTTCAATGTTGCACTGGGATTGTTAAAAGTGAGTATACCACGTTACACTGTGGTTTGTGCATCTTCATGCACCCTATAAAAATTAAGATGCCTGTTACAAAAATATGTTGGTATTTTTGAGAAGCTAACAACTGCCTGTGGTACACGTGCTGTAATCTGGCATGTCCTGTGCAGCACAGTGCTTTTTTTGGGGGGTGGAATAGAAGGGTGCAGAAATAGAAACAAATGCTCTTTGCAGAAGGTTAAGAAACAGCGACGTTACTGGAGCTTTCCAAAGATGATGTTGCTTTGTCGTCTCTGGGATTTCAGTAACTGTACAAAATTGGCTTTTTCTGGTGTTTCTTTCCTTGTCTCCAGACTACCAAGGATGATTTGTTGCTGACTGACTTTGAAGGGGCTTTAAAGTTCTTCCGTGTGCAGCTGCCCAAGCGGTACCGCTCCGAGGAGAACGCCAAGAAGCTGATGGAGCTGGCCTGCAACATGAAGGTGAGCTGGGAGGGGCTGCTGCAGGCTCAGCCTGGGAGCAGCTCCTGGCTCCAGCTGCAACTGGCAACCCCTTGTCCAAGGGCAAGTGCAGGTTAATTGGCTGTGATCATGGAGATTAATTCTGAGTCAAGTACACTGACATGGTTCAAAGTGTCCTTTTTCCTTAAATTCCTTTGAGGAATCCTTTGTAGTGTCAGTGTGGAAGTACACACAACTTCCCTGGTGTGTTAACATTCCAGGCATTTTGTGGTCCAGGTGTAGTAACAGGGTGGATACCAGTATTCTGCACAGATTTCAAGCATATCTTGTGTGAAACTAGTGTAGAAATTACAGAATTATCAAGAATAAAGCTATTTTATCTCTCTAATCATTTAGCATTAACCACAGATTAAATGTTCCACGTGCATCTGGTTCACATCATCCTAATTGAGTGCATTTGCCTTTTATGTTTCCAAATAACAACTTGTTCCTCTTCCCACTCTGCCAAAATTCCCTGTGTTCCCAGTGCTGTGGGGAGTGGCACAAGCAGTCTCTGAGTGGACGTGGCAAGGCTGCCCGTGGCTTCCTGGAGTGCTGGGTGCTTTGGGGGCATTAAAGGGGAGGGTGTGGAAGCAGCACTGCTGGGCTCCTCACAGAACACTTCTGTATCACCTCCTTGATGGGAGTGCTGCACATAATTGCTTTCCTTGACCTAAAATATAAGTCCTTTGCTGTCAGTAGAAATCTCCAGCTCTGTATTTGGAAGTGTTTCTTTGAGCAGAAAAGGGCCTGATGTCAAAATAAATAATTTATGGGAAGGGAGAAGTAGCCTGGGTAAGGCATTGTGATTAGAACAGCATTCTGCTGGAAAGGAGGTCAGGAAGTCATCAGCTGGAGACAACACCAGATTGTTAAAGTCACTCCTCAGTGTTGCCATCGAGTCATAGAATCACAGAATGGTTTGTGTTGGAAGGGACCTTAAAGCCCATCTTGTTCCACCCTCTGCCAGGGTGGAAGGACAGGGACACCTTCCACTATCCCAGGTTGCTGCAAGCCCCATCCAGCCTGGCCTTGGACACTTCCAGGGATGGGGAGTTCACAACCTCTCTGGGCAACAGATGTTGGCAGAGCTGCTGCTGCCTCCTGTGCCCCTGAAAAAATGCGGTGGGACATCAGTGCTCATTTCTGCAAACCCGGAATCCCTGCTGGCTTCCCCAGGCCCCCTGTGCCCAGAATTGGTGACAATGGCAAATCTGCTCAAGATCACCTAAAAATGGCAAAACTGGCTTAATGCACTTGAAAAGTGGAAGATGAAAATACAGTGGTGTGCCTGCCTTCCTTTCCTCTGGCACGGTGGATGCCTCACTTGTCAAATCTAACTTTACATAGCGGGAGGTTTGGGGTGTGAAACCCCAAAATTTGGGCAGTGTTTGAGCAGGGGCAGAGCAGTGAAATAATCTCCTCAAGCTACTGGCTCCATTGTCAGCGAAGGGTTAATTCTCTGGGGTGCAAGAATAACTCCTGCAATTGTGGTGTGGTTGGACTGACTCCAGGTAAATGGTTGGCGTCTCCAAAGAAATGTTCCCCCGAGAGCAGGGAGGTGTTTCTGGTCAGCTCTCACTAGAGGGAGCTTGGCCACCGCTTTCTGCAGCTCCTTCCAAGGAAGGTGTTAGTGATCAAACCAGACTTCAGGGAAACCAAACATGTTTTCCATTCTGCCTGTCATTGATGCATGTAAAATTCAACCTGTTTCTCAGAAAAGGGTTTTTAAAGAGGAAACCTTAGCCACAGCTTTTAAATTTATTCAGTTTACTGAGATAATAATAAATGTTTAGGTGCAATTTTTAATGCTAGAGATTTCATTTAGATGCATAATGCCTTGCATGTGAAATGCTCACAGTGATCTTGGCGTGGTCTGTGTTGCTAAACCACTGTAACTTGTGGCACAGGCGACACCAGGAAAATGCTGGTCAGGATCTGTTACAGCTTCCCTTGCCCTCCCTGTCCCTGCAGGACGTGAACACCGGGCACAAAATACTGAATTCACCATCGCCTTTCTGTCCCTTCTCACAGAAGGGGAGCCTGGGGGCCTGTGAGAGGGGCTTTGCTGGTGCTGTGTGTGCCAGAGCCAGGCACAGAGCACTCGTGCCTCTGAGGTGCTGCTGCTTGCCCAGACACCTCGGCAGCGCAGGGACGGGGCTGTTTTCTGCTGGGCTTGAGTGACACTGGCAGAAATGTCAGCTGAGCCTGCACTTGCCCTTTCAGCATTTACAGTCTCATGTAAAGTAAACCAAATACTTCTGTGTGATGATAAATGTTACAGCTGAAAAAGCAGCTGAAGAAGGCTGAGCATCAGGCCAGTCCAAAAATGAACCACGTCTCGCAGGGTTCTGTTCTGCTGAAGCTCTGCAGTGAGTGGAGCACCAGGGAGCTGTGCAGCACCAAGGGCGAGCTCGGGCAGGATGCTCTGGGTGCCTCCTGAAACCTTCCCTGTATTCCACAAAAGCATAAGAGGAAAAGGCTGCTGTCATTATATTGAGTGGAACGGAGTTTTTGACCACACCGAGGGTTTGACACTCAGAACTGGCTGAAGCCATGAGCTGTGCTTTGTAGAAGGCAGGGGTTGCCTGAAGCTTGTTCCATAATCCTGTGTGTGTTGTGTTCTCCTATCAATGTTCTGGGCAGGAACTAATGGGCTGCTTTAATTTAGATTAGCCAGAAGAAGCTGAAGAAATACGAAAAGGAATATCATACCATGAGAGAGCAGCAAGCTCAGCAGGAGGATCCTATAGAAAGATTTGAGGTAATGCTTTACCTTCTCTAGTCTGATCTAACAAACAGGAAGTTGCTACTTGGACTCTTTTTTTTTTGAGCTGGTTTTGTTTTCTGACCAATTTGGATGCAACAGGGGCATCAGCTCCGTGAATGTGAAGGGAACGTCTCTGTATTGGCAGCGTTAATCAGGATGGGGTTGTTGTGAGCCCAGCTGTGCAAGAAAAGGAATAGGATGAATTTTTATTTGGGCTTACAGAACCGTTTCAGTAGAGCCTGTTTAACGTGCTGATTGCACCACAAGGCATGAACAGAAAGGAAATGCCTGACTGATTCTAACTCTGCCTGCCATGATTATAATCCCGCCTTTACTCCTCTTCCTAATTTCAAATGATGTATATTGCCGTAAGCATATAATTTTATATATAGTTTATTTATCAAATAAATGTAATACAGGGATAAATTCCACGTGTAAAGTTATGTATGCATACACCTACCACAATAACACACACACACAGAGACATATCTACAATAAATTCATGTATTTTAATCAGAAAAGTTTTATGTAAACTTTGTTTAGTATCCATCTGTGTGCTGGGAGTTGTAACAGGAAGGAGAAAATAGAGTGTTTTCCCCAGGATTCTCCTCTCTTACCTGTTTGCAGCATGCAATTTCAATTTTGAGCCTAGAAGAGCAGTGCTTGTAGGAAACTCCTGGCAAGGTATCAATGGCAGAATGATACCCCTGCTATTGCAAAAACATTTCTGTAGCTCAACAAGTAATGGCTGAACAGAGTTACTCATACCTAGTGTCTTCTTAAGGCTAATCCTGTATTTATTTTACCTTTACACTATGGCTGGCTAGCTCTGTTCCAGGGAATTTCATGCAGGTGGAGTTGTCTGAGCATACTGGAGACGCCAGGTGGGCGTTTGTGTGTGAGCACAGGAAGCTGTGTGTGTCAGAGGCAGTGCCTGGGCAGCCCTTCCCTGACGGCCCCTTTGTGTCCCCGCAGCGCGAGAACCGGCGCCTGCAGGAAGCCAACATGAGACTGGAGCAGGAGAACGACGACCTCGCCCACGAGCTGGTCACCAGCAAGATTGCACTGAGGAAGGACTTGGACAATGTAAGACATGTCCTCATGCTGTCTAGGGCAGGCAAGGGCTAATTCCTTGTTCCTCCTCTCGCTGGAGAGGAGAGACATGGAGTACTTGTTTTGTGTGGGACGGGATTCCTTCCTCCACATCCTTATTGCATGGGGACAGTGTATAGGCCTGTGACAGAGGTCCGTGGGAAACAGGAGTGCTGACTGAAATACTCATTACTCTGAAAAGCATTCAGAGTAACTGCAGGGAAAGGAGAGCCTGTACTTGAGTAGCTGCTTTCTTTTCTCTAAGGAAGTCTAGCAGGAGCTGTGTCAAGTCTTTGAACCGTCACAGAGATCATGACATGGGTGCTGGATTGTATTTTCCTGGGATTTTTATGAATACAATTTCATAGCAGACAGGCTTTGCAAAGTGCCTGATAAACTTGAAAGTCTGAGTCTGTCTGGCTCTGCATGGATCAGGTTCTCAGGTACCTCAGGCAACTCTGGAAATGTTGTTGTGGTTTCCATTTGGCTTGTTGGAATGTGCCCGTGTGAACTCATCCTGGGCTGTTTCCAGATTAGTAGAGCTCTCAGGAGGAAACTTCAGGTTTGCTTTGTGTTACAGGAATTTTTTTTTCAGCTTGCTGTCCCACTCCCTTCTTTACATATTCAGTTGTGGGAGATTTCATTAGGATATGCTTTTTCTTTTTTTCCAGGACGTGCAGAGACAGAAAGGTACTGGCATTTCTAGCACAGGGGCGGCTTGAACACATTTAGTCTGTCTGCTTGGGGAGATGAGGGGAAGAGTTCAAGTGCTCATGTTTTGCCATTCTTGTTCTGTACCAAGATAAGTGCATTTCTGAAATCTCAAAGGAAAATGACTTCTGAAAGTTGCACAGTGCAGGAGCTGACAGGCTTTAAAATGTTTCACTGGATCTGCCTCAGACAATTTAAGGTTTCCCACGGTCTCCTGGAAACTTGCTGTTGGAAAACTATTCATAGTAAATGTTGATGCCCATGGGTGAATGTTGCTCTTAATGAGGTTTGGTTTATGACTTTTGGGTTTATTACCTCTCCTGTTGATAGGTGTTAAAATGTGAATCATAGAAATATGTTCCAGAAGCAGGTTTTCACCACACATTGATATGTTCACCTCCTCTTACCTGGGCTTTTTCCCTTCATTAGTGAAGCTTCCAGAAGCTTCACACCGGTGATAGCCCGGCAGTGGCACTCAAGGGGTGCACTCCCCTCACAAAACTTGTCCTGAAGAAGCTTTTTCTATCAGTTTTTAACTGTTGTCTTGTGGCTGCTTGAGCGTGTATGAGACACCGTTATACTTTTACATTGTTTTTTTAAATGGAGAGCTGGGAGAGGAACAAAATTAAGCAAAATTGATATGCTTCATTTGATATATAATAGTCATGTATTCAGAGATGGTGAATGATGTTGGCAGCATTTGGGTTATCCCCTGGGAGGAGATAGGTAGGTTTGATCCTACTTCAGGACACGATAAATTCTTCTAATTGGATCCCGAAATGGGAAGTTTCATTCTGCCAGCCTGAGGTCCTGAAAGGAAAGTACCAAAGGACATTGTTTAACACACCTTTTCTAATACCTACACGGCGTGTCTGAAATCTGCAACCTAAAAGATCAAAACAAAGCATTTGGAAATACAAGAATTTCCTTAATATCCTTTCACTAGACCAGAATATAGGCTTCATTTTTCACCTGTTGTTGGGCTCCTACATCCCAGTGTTCTTTAACTTTAAAACAGCTTAAACCCCATCTATAATGAAAAGATGTTCTCTTTGCCTTTGCCATCTGTTTTAAAGGATCAGCAGGACTTTAAGGGACTAAAATTCACTTTTTGATTTTCTTCCTTTGAAGGGAATTGGTACAGCTAGTTTCTGAAGATTTTATATATCAGTTGAGTTATTGATCTATTTTTATGTAGAATCCATACACCTATTGGGAAGTGCTGTGTTGTGTGTATGAGACAGGAAAAGATGTCTTAACTTTGCAGAGTTTTTAGTGGTTTATAAAGAGCTTGACATTTTTCAACAACATATATCTATACTTTAAAAACTGCAGTAAAAAGGGATTGTTGGTTTCTGGTGGGACATCTCTTTCCTTTAAGGAGGAAGGAGAGAGGGGCCTGATTCTTAGGTTTGCTTTGGCAGCTCAGTTTTTTCATGTATTTTCCATTGGGAAGTGTCACAGAGTTCTGGGGGCTTTTTAAACGTTCTAGAGGCATTTTGCATTAATTCTGTTTTCATTACAAGGTTGAGTGTTTGCAAATTAAACTTAGGTCTGAGCTGCTTATAGTCTTTTATTGATCTTGCACATTGTGAGCCGCTCTGTGCCTTTGGTTGTCTTCAGAATGCATTGGTCAACTTCCAGACTGGAGGAGAAAATGAAACTTATTTCTGGTATTGGATTTCTTTGGAGCAATCCCTGCTCCGGTTTTGCTAAAATTAATCACCGAATTCAAGGAGGCATTTTGGAGGGCTGGAGTATAGTGGTACATGTCATCAATTTTGACGTGTTGCTGCTTTGCTATTGCAGATGGGAAGTTTTAGAGAAATAATTTTCAGAGTAAAGTGTTACTTTTTTTAATAACAATGAACCAAACCTTAATAAGACTGGAATGGCTGCACTCTTGGCTCTGTCCTGGTGGAGGCACAGCAGGGAAGCCTCTACTCAGCCTGCGCTCTGTGTTTCAGGCAGAGGAGAAGGCAGATGCCCTCAATAAGGAGCTGCTAATGACCAAACAGAAGCTGATTGATGCAGAAGAAGAAAAGAGGCGCCTGGAGGAAGAATCCGCTCAGGTTGGGGCACTTCTGTCATTCTCACTGTTCTGTACAGTACAGAAATGATAAAAATAAAAAGTGACAAGTGTGGGAAGGGCTTAATGTTCTAAGTCATGTTTGTCCCTCTTCTGTGGTGTAAAGGACGTCAGCAAAGCAGAATTCGGCACTTTCCTGCCAGGTGCTTCATAGGGTGGGGAATTTTTAACTTGAAATCACAAAGTCTCAGCCTGTGCCGGCGATGCTGCACAGAGAGGCAGTGCAGGACTTCAGCTGTCAGCACTTTTTGAATCCTTCCTTCCCCTGGCCAGCCCACTGTTCTGTCAGTGATGGCTGCCAAAGCACAGCTTCTCCCTGCCTGCATGGAGCTGAGCTGGGCTCTGGGTCCCGGGGTGGGGCTGGGCCAGTGAGGTTAAGGAGAAGGAAAAAAAACCACCTGGGTATTTTTCAGACTACAACTATATAAACCCTTTATTTTCTTTTTTTTTTTTTTTCCCCTGCAGCTGAAGGAAATGTGTCGCAGGGAACTAGATAAGGCAGAGTCAGAGATCAAAAAGAACAGCTCTATTATTGGTGACTACAAACAGGTAAGTACAACTTCGTGATGATGTGGTTTGCTACCAAAGTACAAGACTTGCAGGTATTTTAGGAGATTTCTAGAAATCAATGTCATCTGTGCCATGCATTTGAGGAGACCATTTAGCTGTTCTAAACGGGAAGCCTGTGGCTGGTTTTGCATTTTCTTTGGCCGACATCCCGAAGGGGTCAGTCCTGTTTGCCCCTGATGTGGGTATTTGTAGATCAGCAGTCACCACAGCCTCAGTCACAGCCAAACCTTGTTCAAATGGGCTCTTGGATATCAAAGGTTCACCTCATGCCAAAAAAGGTTCTCTCCTACCTTCCTTTTGTCAATCAAATGCACCTAAGAAGTAAAAAAAAAGGATGCCTTTTTCCTTTCAAGGCTTTGCTTTGGCATTCAAGCTCCTGATCACAAAGTATTAAGGGAGCAAATTCATGTGCCTCTTTAGTAGGCCCATAACAGGTCTCAGGGAATGCATTAGGTTTTTTTACTACTCTGTCTTGCCTGTTCTTTTCTCCCAAAGGCAACAAAAGGGCCGTGCTATTCCTAACCTTTCCTGGCTCCTTTAGCAAGGCCAGACTGCTAATAACTTATGTTGGAACTGCACCTTTTCCTGTAGGGATAGAAGAATATGTAGAGAAAGGGAAAATGTACAATGAGACAGCTTAATGCAGCAGCCCAATTTTTCTAGCTTTCTAAGAGTCCTTAGACTATCCACGTTAATATTGCAACAGCATTTATTTGTGCTTTGGCATTCATTTGGGAGGGAATTTACATTTATAAATGGTCTGGTAACATAATTTTGCTTGTCAGATTTGTTCCCAGCTGAGTGAGCGACTGGAAAAGCAACAAACAGCAAATAAAGCTGAAATTGAGAAAATACGGGTAAGAGACCAGATAGATCCACAGTCTACAATGTTTCAATCTCTTAGCAAAACCATAGCAGCAAACACACAATTTATTTCATTACTAAAATGGTGGCTGAGAGTCCCTATAGATAAAAGAGACGATTATAAGGGAGAGATCTGGGAGAAAAGGTGAGTAACTGTGGGCCCTCTCGTGCTATAGTGGTTACATGCTAATGTCGATGCTGGGGTTTTTTTGAGGAGTCTTTTTTTTCTGGAAGAGACTCTCTGACTGTCTTTTACCTTAAAGTAACAGGGGGGAGGGAGGGATAGAGCCCATTACTGTAGCAAAACAACACAGCAGTGTTTCCAAAGCCCTGAGTCTGGGGATGGCAGGAGTTCCTGCTTGGCCGTGCCTCCCCAAAGGTTCCCATTAGTGGTTCCTCTGGTGCTGAGCTGCTCTTGCAGAGCAGAGGCAGGAGCAGGCTTTGATCATGTCCCCAGCACTTCGCTCACAGCCAGGTGTTTACTTTAGCAAAAGGTGGATGACTGCGAGCACTGCCGCGAGTTCTTCAATAAGGAAGGCCGTGTGAAGGTTGCCAGCACTGCCAAGGATGGTTCAGACGAGGACACGGATGAGGAGAAGGAAACACTGAAAAACCAGCTGAGGGAAATGGAGCTTGAGCTGGCCCAGACCAAGCTGCAGCTTGTGGAGGCGGAATGTAAAATACAGGTAATGCTCTGGAGGTTTGTTTTGTAGTCTGTACAGCGTGTCTGCATTCCTAGAAAAATGTGTGTGTGAGTTGTAGAGGGATTGGAACGGATCCTGTTGGTTGAAACCGTAACCTGCTATTTCCTGCACGGGTTATTTAACCAAACGCTGCGTCTCAAACTTGCTGTATGCAGACGATATAATTGAAATTGCATGAACTGTATTTAGCAGCCACTACAGCTTCCAGACATCTGCCTGTCTGCAGTGCAGTGCTGGCTGCCTGATCTCCTGCAACTGCTTGGAAGGAGCCCAAGCTCTGACAGAGTACTGAATCATGCATGTCTTTATCTCACAATCAGTGCTAAATGAAGAAGTAACATTGACAAATGTTAGACATGTTTCTTAAAACACGATTGCAAAGCACTCCAGGTACTTGAGGTATTTCTGTAAAATATGACAACATTGTGCTTTTAGCCTAAAACTGATATGTCAGTGCTGCTCGTTCACAGAAAGGTAAAAATTAGTTTGTAGAAAGTCCACTTCCTGTGGGAATAGCTCCTCCTCAGATGGGAGAGAATTAAAGAGCTTGGCTATACTGAGGAAAGCGGAATGTTTCACTAAGGGCAGTGACACAAGTCTTATTTTGCTTTTCAAAGCTTTTTGGTTTCTTTGTCAGCTTGTTGTGCTGCTTTTAATTTATGTGAGACTTGTTTAACTTCTAAAGTGGCCAAGAGTTTGTAGATGTTCTGGAGCCTTCTGGGTTTAACTCCTATAACCTTGTGTTGTGAATACATAACAAATTGATGAAATTACTCTTCTGTTTGCAGGATTTGGAGCACCATTTGGGTCTGGCCTTGAACGAAGTACAAGCTGCAAAGAAAACGTGGTTCAACAGAACAATAAGCTCTATAAAAACAGTGACTGGAGTCCAAGGAAAAGAGACTTGTTGAAAAGCAGTTCTGTCAAACACACCTTCTTAACACAACACCTTTTGTTGCCTTCCTTGGCCAGATGTTTAATTCTGTGACATGAGAGGACCAGAATGTAAATATAATAGAAACACAGCATGTCAGGATTTCAATAGGTCAATGATAAAGAGGATGGAAACACAGGAGAGGTTTTATTGCTAGACATGGGATGTTCATACTACTGATATTTAACAGGTGATGTAGCTAGATTGAAGCTCTTCAGAGAAACACTCCATTCTGCGTCTGGCTGGAGGCTTTTCACAGACTAGGTACGAGAACTTACCAAACCCTAATTGTTAAGTTTACATATGATAGGTTTTTTTACAGTTATAACCTTTTTTAATATTTTATTTGAAAGGAAAAGTGTCACTAACAAAGTTAAAAAAAAAAAAAAGAAAAAGAAAAAACGCAACAAAAAAATACAACTTTATCAAGAACTACATCAGTGCCAGAAAGCAGTCCCCAGAGGTAGGAAATGGAGAGTAGGAGGTGACATGTTTTGCTTTATGAATGGGGATGATTTCAGCATTCCTGTCGAGCAACCCCACTTTGTTTTAGTAGATGCAGCATCCATCTCTCTGTGTTTGGCATTTCTTTCTGTTACTAATCAATTCTATGCAACTCTGGGCTTTTTTGGCATGGGCTGCCAAACAAATTCGCCACCGGAGGCTGGGAGACTTGTCGAAGTGCTAGACAAGAATAATCGGAATTGTTGGCAAATTTCCGTTTCACTCGTGTCATATTGTTTGATCCACATATCAACAGCGTTCCAATCCCCAGCACCAGGACTGCTGAGAAGTACGAATTATGTGGATGGTCTGACATTCAGTGGAGTCTGTCTGGGTTTTGTCAGGTTTCTGTTCTGTTTTTGTTTGTTTGTTTTTACCCGGCTGTAGCAGGCCTTCTGCGGGGCTCCGACAGAGCTCCCAGGTTTTAGTTTTGCACATAGGTATGAATGGGACAAAGAAACAATAAGCTGAGATATATATGAGGCAAAAATCACAGCGTGAGTGTAGCTGCGAGCATCTCTAGCTGTCCAACTCGCTTCCCTGGTAGCGTTCTGAGGTGGTGTAGGTCGTTTTTCACACTCGATGCAGTTGCACTAATAGGTGCTAAACGTGCTTGGAGTTCTCATTCCTTGGATTGTATTGAGTTCTCACCAGAAAGCTGTAGAATGGAGTTTTGCACCTTGTAATTTTTTTAATTTATAATGGTTTGTGTTATGCTGAAGTATCTATTGCATCAGTGGATAAATTTTGTGTGCAGTGTGAGTATAAGCTGGTAACAATAAGAGGCACTGGTTTGTATATAAAGATATTTGGTTTATTTTGTATTTCTACCTTTTTCTTGTTTACTGTACTAATGCTAGCTAATGTACTCTGTAACTACGGGATAGAACATGCTATGTCCAAGCTTTTTTCCTTAACTGCATACATTATCTCTATTGTTTAATACCAAAAAAAAAAAATACTGTAACTCCATCAATATTAGATGCGTGGACATTGTGGTAGCATAGTTGCAGTGTGTATACTTTATGAATTGAAATATAAACTAGTAAAATTGTATAACTATTTTGTTGTTTCATTTCATTTGAACAGGAAATAATTAAATATTTTGCAATATAAAGCTAATTCTCTTCTTAAAGTAGAAGCAGTAGCATCTGCAGGCTTCTCCAAGACCGAAACCATAGTCATGCTGCAAAGGGCTTTGCTAAAAAAGACTGCATGTTCTGAGTGCTGCCAACACTGGTTTTATATAATAAAATCTAGGGTTTGCTTTGAAAAAAGAAACTGCAAAAATGACCTTGTGCAGCTTGAAACTTGTGACTCAGTATTTCTCAAACATGTCCAATTTAGAACATTTTTTTTTTTTTTCCACGGCCCTCCAAATTCTGCTTGAATCTGCAAAATAAATGTAGGCTATCTCTGCTTATCACCATCAGTAACAAATTCTGTGGGGTCAAGCGTGGTTCATGTCATCTTCAGCAGGGTTTTGTGGCCGTGGCTGAGCGCGGGCTCAGCCGTGCGACTGCAGGGCTGCGCTAATTGGGTCACGGGGCAGCTCTGCTCCCCAGCCCTGTGTTCTGCAGGGACAGCCAGGAGTACAAACGGATTCTTGTCACCAAAACAACCAGAGGTGACTCGGAAAGCAGCCCTACTCTAGGAGGCTGCTGGGATGTCACTTTTCCAGCCGTATTTTGCTTTAAGAGAATGGTATTGTGTGGTCGTGTGTGGTCTCCGCTGCTTTGTCTTCCCAGAGGTGCCTCCCTTGGTAAGGGCAGCTCTGCAGTTTCTCGATAATTGCAACCTTTAGAGAAGGTTTAAAGGTAAGCAGGGGAGAGGAGGAAGCAACCCAAGCCCAGAACACTTCATCCACTTGTCTTCCTCAAAGGGACTGGGAAATGGTGTAATAGTGTACTTTCCTCCAAAAATGAGGTACTTAAAGGAAGAGGAAAAGCTGCTTCATTGTTCAGATTTCTCCCACTCTCTAAATAAAACATTACCTTCAAATTGCGTGCAGCATATACTCCCCTCTCAGTATGGGTGCAGACCATGCATAATTGTTTCACAGCATTTCATCCGAAACACTTTATAGTCCGTTTCCAGTCATGGATTGTTTTAGATGCCTACCTGAAGGCATCTTTTTGATGCTTGGAAATAAATATTACCAATGTATTTCACATCCAACTCCATCTAAAATATCCACAGCTAATTAAGAAAAATGGATTCAGTGCTGAGATGTGCATCTTTTGAACCGCAATTACTTGTGAAAGACAAGGAAGCAGGTCAGTTTTAAGATGAGGAAATTGAATTTGCAGATGTTCAAAACTATGAATAGGGAAGGTAGAAAACCACATTGAGTCAAAGCTGCTGTAAGCACGAGCATTTTACAGCCATGTAAGAGAAAAGGAATGGGTGTGTTTGGTAGCATTTGGGGCATTAATGAGATGGGTACTTTCTGGTAGTCAATCACCTTTCTGTTCACATGCACCTCGGCCGGGTTTGAGTACTGAACTCCAGCTCAGTGCCAGTCTGCTGATGCTGGGATTAATCTCCTGTGCCCCAGGCTCCAACTTCCAAATGCTTTGCGTGTTTGTGCTGTATCATTAAGTTCCGATGGTCTCAGCGTGGGAGCTCGAGTGTCACAATCTCATTTGTGTTGCAGAACTTCTTGGCAGCTCAGGGTCCGCAGCTGGAAGTGGATATTCAGGATCTATCAGAAAGTTTTACCTTTAAGCATTGCTGCTAAGCCGTCTTGAAATTTATATAACTACCTCCCTGACTTTTTTTAGCTGCCCTTCTTATCTGTGGCAGTGATATAAAGTTCCTGTTATCAAGAGGAGGATTTCACTCCATCTGTTCAACAGCTTGGCTCACATTCATCCAGCCTAACTTTAGACACTTCGGAGGTGCCTAACATAAGAGTTTAATCCAGGGAGGTTTTCCAGCCCTCGGCGGGCGCGGGGGCAGCACTGCAGGCAGGCGGCTCAGCCGGCCTCATGCCCGGAGGCCTGATGGATCAGGGAAGCTCCTGCGCGCCCACGAACTGAACTGAGAGTCCTTCCTAAATTAAAAAAAAAAAAAAAAATACTGAAAATGAGCCATCGGTGGACACTCAGGGGGTTGCTTTCTATTTTAATTTCTCCTCCTTTCTCCATCACTTTATTGTGCAGTATTTTTCCTTCTGTATTGCCAAAGACCATCAAGGTCTCTTCATACAGAGATTTTGCTAGAATTTACCACTGCACATCCTAATGCATTTGAGCAACACAGGCTTGGTTTTGTTGCGTTTTCTGCATACTAACGAACACGACAGTGTAATCCGGGACTGAGGGCTTTCCCTCGGGATAATCTGGCCACAGGCACGGTAGGAAACTCGAGCTGTGAGGCGAGCAGGAGCTCCTCTGCTCGGGAGCCATTTTTCTTGGGTTTAACATTGAAGTCAAGTGTTTCCTCATGCTGGTGTAAGTTCCTGCTGAATGGGGGGTGAGTGGAACCGAGTTAACTGAAGGAGAACCGGGCTGTCTGAGGTGGATTTAGCCGAGGAGGGGCTCAAAGAGCACCCCGGACCCTCCGGCTCCTTAAACCCCGCCGGGCGCCGCCTCAGCGCCCTCACGGTTCCCGCGCTTTTCGCGGGGGCGGGGCGCGCGGGGCCCGCGGCGAGCTCTGATAGGCTGGCGGGTGATTGGCAACTGCAGCAGCCCTTGTGGGGGCGCCCGCGGCGCCATTTTGTTTGCCCTGAGGGCCGGGAGAAGGAGCCTTGGAGCAGGGCCCGGGCCGGGGCTGCCCGGCGGGGAGGAGGTGCTGAGCCCGGGCACACCGCTGAGCTGCTGGGCTGGAGGGGAGCAGCGGCCTTCGGGCGGGGCGATGCTGTGCTTCCTGAGGGAGCCATGCAGATCCTCACAGAGCTCTTCCAGAGTCTGTGGGTGTTAGAAGAGCACCAGGGCAGCGGAGGACAGCAGTGCTTTAGATCCAAACAGTAACTGCTGGAGAGGAATACTTTGGGGAAAACCTGAATAGAACTTCTAGTGCATTAATGTGCCTTGTGGAGAAGATGTAAAATTTTCCCTTAATTTGCACGGGGTTTAAACGGCCTCATCTGTTCTTTTCCCCTTGCAGACACCCCCCAGGCCCCTCAGGCTGAGGCAGGCAGTGAGCTCTTCCCATGCAGCAGCCGTTCAGCAGGAGGTGGGTGATGTTCATGGCAGCCTGTCACAGGCGGGTCTGAGCTGAGGCGTCCTGAGGTGGAAACCTTTGAAATAGGCCGTGAGAGCTAATAAAGTCGAGCTGTTTGATCTATGCCACTTGAGTGGCTGCCGTGGGCTGTTCTCCCCGTGGAGAACCTGCATGAGAAGCCAATCACACCACTGACTGCTGGTTAAGTAATTCATGGGTTCCTCCAGCCTGTTAGAGGGTCTGGTGAATCTTGGTTGTGTTCTGATGCTGGGAGTATGGAAACCTCAAATGAGGAAAAATAAATCCACCTCTTTAAATCTTAGAATCACTGAGTTCATGCTTGGACAGATGTTAAAGGGAGGCTATTTCTGGGTAGTAACTAGTGAGTGTAGAAAAAAACACTACTGTAGCTTATAGGTTTATGCATGCAGTGCATACAAACTCTGTTGTAAATAGAATTTTCTGATTTCTATTCCAGAAGTAATGGGAGAAGAATATGATTTATCTGATTTGCCCCTGAGAACTGCAGAAGCAGTTTGCTAACCAATTTAGTGAAATACCTTTTATTTTTAATTAATTTTACTACAGTGTTTGGCCCAAGTTGGCATAAATGAAATTGCCACAGATGGCACTGTAAAAGTCCTGAACCCTGCAAAACTTCTAAAGAGCAATGTTAAATAGCAGGATTCTTTACAGAAATCATCTTTGTTGAACGATCTTGTAAGGTGAAATTAAATGTTTTCCCTCTTTTACAGAGCTAAAGTCTATTTTAGTAAAATTCAGCAGTTAGGTAATTCAGGCAATGAACTAATAAAGACGGAATCTGTCAGGATGCCAAAAAGCATCCAGCCAGAAATGCAGATTTAGGTGCTCAGCAAAAACTTGTGCTCTGTATGGACTCTAATTTCCTTCTAGGAAATTCAAAATTTGAGTGGTACCTGGAGTAGTTACAAGACTAGAACATTCTGTACTGTTCTCCTACGAATGTGATCAGAAAGTTGTATTATGTCCTTGTACAAAAATGATCTGCTAGGAGGAAATGTAGTAAAATTGAAGTGTCTTGGAAGGAAATCTATGGGATGTGTTTCTAATACGCCTTGAACTTGACTTAAAGTACTGGTAAATAGTTCCTTTGATCCTTTGCTTACTAATAACGGTTGAGATAGGAGATGTAGCAAACTTTATAGCAAAAGTTCCTCACAGAAGTTTTTCAGAATACAAAAACCTTATAATGTGTGTTGGTTAAAATGTTAAGGCAAAAGTATTTTTTAGCAGCTTTAGTGGCTTGAGTTACAGCTGAAGGTGACGTGACTTGGTCTCTCGTGATCTCACCTTGAGGGCCCTCGGTGTGTGGCTTAGCATGGCGGTCACTGGAGGGGATCAGGAGTCCAGGTGCAGGTTGTTTTATGGCAGGGAGCAGGCTGGTTCACTTACAGAGCTGCAGAGGTCCGCCTTAATCAACAGCTTGTGTGCCATAAGCCATGATTTTTAAGAAGGTGCTGCAGTGTTTAAGATGGAATCGCAGCCACGCCGGGCTCTGAGGCTCCAGAAGGTGCGGAAGAGATGAGACTTGCAGGCTGCCAGCTCTGAGCAGAAGCCCTCCTCATGCTGAGCACAGTTAGTGTGTGCCATGAAAACATCCAAGCTGTGTGTTTAAACTCCCTGCTGGGAGCGTCTGTTTATGCACAGAGCTGGCGGTGTGATGGGGGAAAGGAGGGCCTCGGAGCCACGCTCGTAAATGTCATTTGGGAGGGGACACTGGAATGACCCCTGATGCAGTTTCCTGATCTGGCTGGTCAGTTTATGCCACACAGGGAAAAGAAAACTGCTGTGCAGATTTTATTCAGTTGCTGTGCCTGAGAAAAGGTAGTAAAGGACTCGCTGAGATGACAGTGCTGTGCCACTGTCAGCTGTCACTGTGCAAACAAAAGGGGTTTATCAGTTCTTTTAGGAACACCACAGCAAACCACTGTGGTTTTGGCACAAGTCTTGGCTGCCAGGAAAACAGGGGAGTGATTTAATGCCTTCTGTGTCCCGGAGGCTATGCTGGCTTAAAGAAGTGGTTTGATGGTAATTAATACCGGTGCACCAGAGAGAATGGGTGGGAAAGAGGAGGAGGATGAAGGCTGGTTGCTTGCAGAGCAATGTGTATCTGAGCTCTCCACCTACTCAGGGCGTGGCAGGACTGCTGCATAATACCACAGGGAATCACTTGAGGAACAAGATCTCGTCTAGCATGGATGGGAAGGGATGGTGTTTCTGCACGACGATGACTGTGCGTGTCCCTGAGGTGGTTTTTGTGTGGTTCGATGCAAACCCACAACCAGAGGGGCTGTGGGAGCCTGTGCCAGCCTGCTGTGAATTATGGATGACATGGCTGCTGCTTGTAGACACGAACAGCAGACTCCTGGTGTGCCCCCAGCCTCAGCATTACGGGAACAGCCTGAACTCTGAATGCCTTTACAAGTTACAGGTGCTGTGCATTCCCATGGTTAGGGCAGAGTGAGGAGGCCAGTAATTACTGTAACTGGAAAGTTCTAAATTCCGCTCAAGTTTTCATTCATTTGATCTCAGTGAGAGTAGTTTAATGTACAGACAGAAGTAGTTACATGTCTTCTTCATGTAACAGCATCTTTCTCAAAACCACATAGCTCAAACCCCTGTCCACATGCTTGCTTTGTGCTGGATGCAGGAGGCCTGTGGCTACCTCAAGAGTTGCAGTATTGGCTGTATAGGAGTTCATGTGGAACTGCTTTGCAGGGCAACGTAATTGGATTTACTGAGCTGTATTTTGTCATCTTGCCCTGGTTTAGCCTTCTCTCTTCTACTGTAATCCAAAGTTACCCAGATTTTAAAAAAAAAGCCCCTTTTAATGAATCAGAACCAACAGAGAGCTGAGCCTGCCTTTATTGCAGGCAGGAAATCCCACCTTTGGTGTGTGCCAGCACCTAAGCAAAGGGGAAGAGGGAAGCGTTATTTGTGCAGGGTGTGTGACCCTTTTTGGGGATCTAAAGGCCTTTTAAGGATTTTGCCCCATGTTCATGCCTGGAGCAAGAAAGGGCCTTTTGTTGTAACTGTAACGAGAGTACACACAGGCTTTTTACAGCTTTACAAATAAATGTGCTGGAACGTATAGCCCAAAGTGAAGATGAATTCAGGACCCTGAAAGCAGTGGCAGCTCCAGTTTCTTTCAGTTGATTGTACCAAGGATTGGGGTCACAAAAGAGAAGGATAATTTACAGCTTAGCAAATGGGAAAACCTCTTTCTAGCTGACTTGCTGGAACTCAACCCTGCAGCAAACCACCGAAGTCAGCATTATGTCGTGAGCAATTAAGTGAGGTGACACTTCTTGCAGAAAGAGGGGTGCTGTTTTGGGCAAGTTTATGGATGCAGCAGTTCTTTGCACATGGAAGTTACAGGCTGGCTTGTTAGTTGCTTGGATGGACATCAGTCAATCAATATTTTTCCCTGCTTCCTCTGTAATCAAATACACTTTTCCAAGGTGTTGCTGATTGCAGCAAGCTAAACTGGACATCTTGCTTGTTAAGCAGATGGTTCCTTCTGCATGGATCCCTTCGGTGCCGTGCCAGCAGGGGATGGGGCAGTCAAGCAGTGTTGGGGAGGGCCTGAAATGAAGGAGCTTTCTGCTACAGATTTCACTGTGTGCATTCAGCTGCAGATTCGTAGTGAGAGGCACCGCAGGTTGCCGAGAAAAAGTAGATGGACTTGGGTATTTGTTGGTTTGCAGGGGCTGGGGCGAGGACGGGGCGGGAGGCCACAAATCACAGCTTCCCTGTTCTTCCAAGCAAGATACTCTGTAACTGCCTGGGCGAAGTTAGCATAGCTACAGTGGGACAGGACTACAACTGAGTAGGAGATGCCAGGCATTTTCACAGTGAAGAAAGAAGGATGTGCCAACCTCCTTTGTCAGTCTAGGCCCAGTATTGTGTGGCTTCTCCCATGTCCCACTCCCATATGTGCCCCTCTCCCGTTCCTGCGAGGCCACAGAATGCCCGCCAGCTCCTGGAGTGGGCCCAGCTCGTTTTGAGCTGTCACTGGCCAGCAGTTGCCAGGCTGCTGCCAAAGAGCTTTCGGCCTTCTCAGCACTTCTGAGATGATAATCCCGAGGGAGCTTTCGGAATGACCTCTTAGTGAGCCAGCTAACATCAGGCATGAGCACCGACAGGCGTTACGCTAATACAGTAGGTAAGACTGACTTCAGTTTCAATCAAGTGTTAATGATGTTTTTCTTAAGTGACTCTGTTCGGTTCTTTGTGGATCTTACTTGCTAAATATTTGATACAGCTCTGAATTTTAAGGGATGCGTAGTTTAGTCGGGTTTGGTACAGTTGTCCCTGAGTAGCTCTTTGTGCGTAACTGACTCGTTTGCAGTACACCAGCAGGCCGAGCTGGCTGCACACTGACCTGCCGAGGGCAAAAGTCTCACACCAAGTCCTGGTCCAGTTATACATTCTAAGCTGTGGGATTTCATATATCTCGTTTCATTAAGAGCAGTCTCAGTTATAGTCAGCTCATAACAGTTTTTAATCCCTTCCCAAGTCTGATCTCCTCTGAATTTGATTAATGACCTCTGCACTCAGACTTCAATTCAGCATTTCAAGACCAGAAAAACACTTCTAAGAAAAGTAAGACTATATGTTCGCTAACTTGTCTTCTAGAGTAAAGCTGGGTTCTGTAACTCCAGGCAACTGGACATATGTGTATATTCCAGTAAATCTTACCATGAGTTGCAACCTCAAGCAAACAACACCAGCCACACAATTGTCATGGTATCCCCAACTCCTGCTCTCAGTGGCTCCGGGCAAGGAAATTGCTTGGATTTGCTTTGGACCTCAGAGGACAAACTGGGACCACAGGAATTTAATGTTTAAGAAATACAGTGAAATGAGATGGGTGGAGAGAACTTTGAAAGAACCTTACGTGTTCTTTATATGTGTAATTTATCTTTTAAGAAAATAAATATCCGGTTTTTCTAATTAGCTAAATACTAGGAATTGTCCAGATTTCTTTCTGGAGTGAAACTTGCCTTCCTGGCTGATCTCATCACGGCCTTCTCTGGGCTTTTCTGGTACTGCTTCCAAGGCAAACCCCCAGAGGTATTTGTGTGCAGCAGCAGCCCTTGCCAGTTGCAATCCTGTAACGCTCTATTCACTTTCACCTCTGTGAAGGAATGCATTCTGCTTGTTCCACCGTAAACGTGCTTTATGTTTGCATCTCCAGGCCATCTCTGCTAACGCTGCAGCCGTCGGAAGGCTGTCTCTCCTTTCTGCTGAGCGAGTTACCTGACTCGGGCACAATGGACCTCTGCGGTTTGGCTTCCCAGGCTTCGGAAACCCCTTGAAGGCAGTTTGCTCACTGTAAGCAACCCTCCCCTCCAAACAAACATTAGGCCATAATTCCTGTTTACAGAGATAAGTCTTTATTGGAGCTATTGGAAGCAAATGGGACATGGTTCCGGTTTTATATACAGAGAAGTCTGTAGCGTTGGGTTACAACCAGTGGAAATGACCCGACATTACAGTGCAGATCGTGTTGTGTACAGTCAGTAACAGTGGCTGGCGTACAAACCACAGCACAGAAGCCAAATGAAGCCAAGTGTACGGGGTACAGCAGCACGGGAGGAAGCAACTGAAGGTACAAAGAGCGTTCCCTTTACATTTGCAGGCTTTTTTGGCTAGTGAGTAGATAGAGCTCAATTTAAAATTCACTGTGCAGTTATTTTTCTTCCCACTCAACTGCTACCAAATTAAGAAAATTTGAATGTTCAAATTACATTTTTAGTGCTATAAATAGCCATGGTCGTTGCCAAATTACTTTATTTGAAATTGCTTTATTTATAGTTGGGAATAGTTCAGTCATCATTGTTCTCTCCTGATTACAAATTGGGAGAAAACTGAAGTATTTTGAAAGTAGTCTGTAATTAGACCACAAGGATCTCTTGTACTTCATTTGGAAGTTTAATTCTGGGTAACTTCTTTTGAGAGAGATTTATTGGGAAGAAAGATGGAATTGTCCACCATATTACTCATTTGTGGAATTCGTTCATAGTATTTAAGGTTTAGATAGTTTAAAGGTCATACTTCTTTTTATTCAATGCCATATCCAATCTTAGTTTAAAAATAAACACTCCATCCTCTGTGGATAAATAAATCCATCTCTTGGCTGCAGGTCAGACCTCTATCGGTGAAAGAGATTTAGAAAAATAGACCTTTTCTTTAACGTTTAATACGCTGACTCACAAAGGAAAAGTGAAATTCATTCAAGTCTAGAAACAAATACAGTACAAGTGATTTATAGAATTGCATTCCTTCCCTCTACAAACTTGCTGAGCATGAAACACTGCCCCAAAGCACTGCCTCTGTCTTTTCCTTGTCTCGGAGAAGTAATTATCATCAGAAAAGTCACATCATGCCGCACTGCCAGGTTTCCTGTCAGAAGGGCTCTGCCTCCTGAGGAGTCTTTGCTTAGGAATTCTTTAGATGCATGGATGGTGGTGGTTTGGGTTACACAAAGGTGATATTTTAGCCCAAATTAGCAGCAATTTTAATTGATTTGATTGATGGTGATTTTTGGTGGGTGGAAATTCAACTATTAAAAAAAAGCCTATGAGTTGGCCTTGGAAAACACCAGCCTTTCCTCAAAATCTCCACTTCTGAGACTGCTTCCCATCGATGCCGTTCTCAGCAAGGGGCTGGTACATTTGGCAGTACAGGTTTCATGCTCAACTTTGTCACTAAGAACTGGACAGGACTTTAAAAAGCATACAGCCCACTGGGACTTGCTCTGCTGTAGTACTTCAGTGCTTTGGAGAGCCCCCACCCCCAGCAGTGTTGCTCTCTGAGAAGTGCGAGTGTCCCAGCCTGGCTCTGGGGCAGCTGGAGGACGGTGACATTCCGGAGCGGAAGCAGTAGTTAAGCACCAGTTACTGGCCCCTGCAGAGGCTCAAGAGAACAGAATTGCTTCGTAGAGAGCTGGTCGGCCTAAAAAGCTTAGTCAGTTTGATCAATAAATATTGACTTAGGGTTAGGATGAGAAATAAGACACTGCACCTTGGAACTGGAAGACAGAGTCAACTTCCTCCTTTTTCTGTCCAAAAGGAGACTGGCTCCAAAACATTTGTCCTTAAGGACCTCTACGATGCCTGACAGATAACTCATTATGCGTGTATGAATGTACCTGTCCCCTTTGCAGGGAGGAATAAATGTATGACTGGACAAAGCTTGGAGGCTTTTTTCTGTGTTTTTTTTTTTTTTTTTAACCATCTGCTCTGTGTCATGTTGTCCCTGAAGGCATGGTTACCCACTCCTAAATTATTCAGCATTGCCCAGAGAATGGCTCTGTAGTTGAATATGCTCTCTGCAGTACAGCCTCCCTTTTCTTCCAGTGTATGTGGATTTCCATGCAATAGATGTTATTAGAAAACTACACTTGTCTTTATCCTGTTATTTTGAGCAGGGAAACAGTGATACGAATTTAAAAACACAGGAAAGAATCTGTACTGCAAATCAGAATTTTCACAAATTCATAGGATCACTAACTTTTCAAAAGCTGTACTGCTCTGAATGCCGTTCTCTAGCCCACCATTATTCTCCTTTGAGCAGAATGACTTTCCATCTGCTTAGAAACAGTTCTTTGTGAAAATAATGACAGAAGAATAAATACTGTCTCTCCTGCCCTGACTTTGTTACTTTACAGGACACCCTTGCAGAACTCACGTTCTGTCGGGAGTGCAGCAATACACACATTTCGGTATGCATAGATCATTAAATTGTAGCAGTGCCAGTAGTAAAACAAAACTTGCCAAGATGTCCTGTTCCTCTTAATTAAGCTTGATTTATGTGTGCCTGTTGACTTAAGATGCAGTTAGTGTCCACTGCTGAGATGATGCAGTACCCTGAGTAACTTTGTATTGATTACGCTTACGCAAGCTTGTGCTTTTGCAAGAACACAGAAATGAAGCTCAAAGAAAATAAAGAAGTACATCAGGTTGTTTCCATGGTACACTGTTAATCTATTCATAGCAGCTTCGAAGTATGAAGTTAAAACTTACCTTCTGCTCTACTCCCTTCGAAACAGATGAGTGCTATGATTAACTCCCCTTTAGCTTAAAAAATAGAAGTGGATAGAATGTCAAAATACACTTTGCTGGTAAGATGAACCTACTTTGTCATAACGAGTTACACCAATATTGGTGACCTGAAATGTGTACGTTACACAAGGTCATTGGGGGAGCAGTGTCTGCTTTCCCTTGTTGCCATGCTCCTCTGTATAAAGGCAGCTTGTCTAGACTACTGTGGGCATGGTAGAAATAACTAACTAGTGTTCCTTCTGAGGAAATTACTATTACTCCTTTCCCTCCCAAAATTCACTTGCACGCTCTGTCTACCACCTGGAACTGGCTTCCAGTTTTGGGTAGGGCTGCATCAGGAAACAAAATTTGTCCATTGGATTTCTCGCGTTCCTCCTCTGGAGGACTTGCAATCCTGGACTTGTTTACTGAACAGAAAAAAGAAATTCATCTCCTGTAGCAACATCATTAGCAGCTTTCAGCCTGCTGCATGGATAGCTTAAACCTCTTGCCTAATTTCTCACTAACTATTGAAAAAGCAATCCCATCTCCCCCCGCTCACAGTACACAAGGCTGCTGGCTTTCCCCAGCATAAACCTCCTGGTTTTACCACAGACTCTCTTAATGGACTTGGAAAAGGCAGTGCAACTTTCCCTCCAACTTCCTATCCATGGTGCTCTGCCTCTACAACTGGAGAAGGAAATTCTACTTCCATTGTTATCTTTTCTCTCTCTCTCTCGCCTCAGCGCATTCCGCCAGGATTAGATGCGTTCAGAAATCTGTGTTCAAGCTGATGCCGCGCTACGCCTCACGAACTGCAAAGCAGCATAAGGCAACTGGAGCTTCTAGATCCTGGTAAGTGGTATGAATGAGGCTTAAGTTTAATTAATTAAAAATTAACTGCAGCTCTTACTCATTCCAACTCTCTTGTACTAACCAATGAAGGATAGCCAGTTACATTCAATTCATGCCTTTTAAAATTAAGTGTTACTTGTTCTGCTAGAGATAACAGTCCAGAGGTTTTCACAAACATGTGGTTCTGGCTGGTGAGAAAACATTTTGAAGTTGTTTACTTACACAGCATAGAAGAGACTGCAGCTTTAATTATTTTACTGCCCCAAACCTTTGAAGTTAGAAATCAGATAAATTCAGTCTCAGATAAATGCAGTCTCTGCAGTTAAAATTTTTATATGCTCTTTACATTCTTACAACTCTCACTTATTGGTGGATTATTAATTAAACAGGGAAGAGTACTCTCCCCCTGAGAAGGCTTCAGTCTGTACAAGAGTTTCTATAGACTAGGCTTGATGGGTTCTTTTCAAGTACACTTAACTCCTAAACTACCTGTGGTACAGTATATATGACCTTAAATTGTACAGTTAAGGCACCAAATACAAGATAAAACAACATCCAAAATTAGAGATACGCTTTAGAACTGCACATCTCCACACACCACTTTTGGACATTCAGCTCCTCATAAACGTCAAGGTAAACAATGCGGTCTGAATGTTTCATGCAACCTCAGGAACTGGAGAAAAAACCCCACTTTGCTCAATTTAAACCTTACTGTCTGATGAACTTTACTCTTACCTAACTCACAGCACTCACAATAAAGCACTGCCTTGCCTACACAGCATCAGACAGGCCTGGCAGGAAGAGCCCCCTTTCTCCTAGGAAACCCCAGAGAGGAGTAGACAGAGGAACGGGCAGATGTGTCCTACTTGTGCTTTTGTATGATCTCACATATCAGTTACAAACCAACAAGTGAATCGGTCCCATTTCTATGAGCAGAAAAAGGAAGCACCAGAATACCTGGACATAAATAGGTATGGATTTAGATGACACAAATAAAGCTAAGGAGACATAACTCCGGGGTTAAGTAATAAAACAGTTTAGTGATGACGATTCTTTGAATGCCAGATACTTAACCACTAGCTTAAAGGGTTTATGTTCAAAAGAAAGTGCATGTGAAACTGCTGCCGTGGTCCACAGGCACAGGACTTCAGTGCTGGGTTTCTCTGGTGAAGTGCTCTAAAATGACTTTAGCAGAATTTCCACTTCCAGTGGAATGAAACCAACGAGCCGTTAGACAAGCCGTCTCCTGTGCTAAGACAGCGGATTCAGCTACACTGTCTCTTTGCTTTGCTTTAAACAAGTCAATAAAATATCTCATTTTTCACTGGATTATTCAGCAGGAAGCCCAAGAGGGTCTGTGTGCTGAATATTCGAGCTGAGTTACTGTATTTTGAGACAGAAGAGCCGTTCCTAACAGAGCTCCTCAGTGTGCCCAGCACAGAGCTCATTTTCATTCTTTTGATGCCAGAGAGGGGAGGTCTTAGTCAGCTTCATGACTGAGAACAACAATCTGAATTTCATGTTTACACATCTCATCGTGTATCCAAAGGAATCCACAGCAGCAGAGCTCCTGTGCTGTTTCCCAGAGCCACCGGAAATAGGGGCTGTTTTTGTAAGCTGCTTTGTGACCTGGAACTCAGCGAGGCTGGGACAGAGTTTTCCCTTCATTAACTAACAGGCAACTGTCTTAGAGAGAATTTAGCTAAAGGCAAGAAGTTCTAATACCAAGTGAGCAGATCTTGGCATACCAAGCACAAGAGGCAGAAGAAAACCTGCAATTTGGTCTGAGGAAAGACTGAAATACTGTCCTGTCGTTTATACAGGTGTGGAGAGATGTTCAGCAATCCCACCTCTAGACTGGCTCAGAAGTACAGATGCACAATTACAAATGAAGCAAGGGACTTTGTTTCAGGGAGTTGGTGGCAGAAAAGACAGGGACTGCCAGGCTCACTCTCCAAGGGACATGCCCGGGACTGGCTCAGAGATGGTACGTTAAAGCTGCTCACATTTATTGCTGTCTTGGAGATAAAGAAGTGACAAGAGAATGATGTCCCATAGCTGAACAGCCAACAAACAGGAGATTTTTTTCCTAGACTCCTTGAAAAATCTTCATGCCCCTCCTCCTGCATTTTCCACATCCTAATAATCTGAGGAACTTGTTGTCAGGGAAATTATTCTCCATAGCTCAATGAAAGCAAAAAGCCTCAAATAATTTTAGATTTGTGCACTTTTCCCCAATTAAGTTCTTTCAGGGGCTTGAGGGTACAGTCTTTTATTAAGACACACTTTAAATCTCTTTTTCCTACCAGAAGGCAAGTGTTCTCAAAGAAAGAATCCTTGTCTCCAGAGATCAGAGATACTGGAGCAGTTTTCAGATCTTTGTTAATGAGTAGAAATAGTCCTCTGGCACATGAATAAATTGAAATATTTGTAGGAAAACTAGTTTCTCTGAAGTGTTTCACAGTCTGATTAAAAGTTTTTAAGAATCTAGACACTTATATGTAACAATCTCATAATTTGAGAGAATCAGTTATTTACTGGGATGCTAGAAGATGATCAGAAAAGGCAGGGCAGGAGGACAGAATTCACAGAAGCAAAGGTATTTCACAGCAGTGAAAGTCGTGGCAGCAGCATTTACAGCACATGAAGTGGGGAGCCATGACAATTGCTGAATCATCTAATTAGCTCACACTGGCTACACGACAGCAAATTAGACAGATTAGGAACCACCTACCCAGGTACTAAATTGCCTTTGTGAGGGTTGGATTGTGCACTGTGTCCAACAGAAATTGCTTGGGCAACCGAGGCCTCGTGTTACACATTCCCTTCAGGAGCATAGGCTGGCCTCCCTCCATCCAACTGGCGTAACGCCCAGGAATAAGGTCACCGTGTTCCAACTCCTGAGTGTGTGCTTAAGGAAGACAGCAAGCACTGGCAGAGAGAGAACACGATGGCAGGAAGCACCACATAGCATGCTCTGAGCTAGCCAAGCCCTCCAAACCAGCCTGGTTACTCTAAACCCTTCTCTAGGTAGAGCATGCCCGGAGGAATCTCATGTGGCTGGCAAAGTAGGACTGAAGCAGACCCCTAAAGCTCACTGATGTTATTCCAAAGTCAATGGCAATGCCATTCATTTCCAGTATAGAGAACACATTAAACAGGTCAATTCTTTATTGTAAATCTCTGGCTTTTAATCCTTTAAGTGCCAGACACCATCTCCCAAAATACACACGATCATCTGGTTAGCTAAAACTAGCATTAAGGTGGGTAGTGTATAGGCACAGACTTTCCCTGGTCTCCTATTTATAGATGTACTAATTGAAAGGAACTTTTTCAGAATTCTTTCCATGGACCAGAAATTCAAACTGTAAAATACCATTTCTGCTTCACTGAAAAGGTACTACAGAATTGGTAACGCTACTGGCAGCTGCTCAGAGCATACGGAACCAGGTTTACGTGTTTGGCTCTTGGCTACGTGCAGAAATACAAAGCTCAGCCTTGACACAGACCTCCAACCTCACAGAAAAGGCAATTCAGACCAAGCTCCTGGGAGGAGGCTTTTAAAAGGAAGCCTACAAGTATTATGCAGAAGAAATGAGTTTCTAGTTCTGCCTTAGCAAAACAGTGCTTGTTGCAACATTGATGAAGCAGATGTTATCCAAATTAGTCATCAGATAATAGCCTGATACTAGGCTAAAACCTACTGATAGAATTGGCTGCTCTCTCAAATGCCAGTACATTAGGCACTTCAGAGCTTACTCTGTGACCCTTCAGTACGTGGGGCTATTTTGCTCAAGTTCCACATGAGTGAGAGGGGTTCCCAGGCAATCCTGCATCTTAGGGTCTTACCTCTGATTCCAAGAGGCTGCAGAACCCAGGATTTAGGAGTCTTAAGTACAGAAAATGGTTCTCTCGTACTGAAAAGGGAGGCAGCAAAGGCAAGGGGCCATCTCACCCATAAATACTGCAATGCTTTACTGCATTACAAACAGCAGGGTGTTAGAGAAATCTAGGAAAAAAGATCCAACGAAGTTGAGAATTTAAAAAAAACCAGCAGGAGAGTGGAAAGCTTAGGATTTTAAGAGTTAAAAGAGCGATGACAAAAAAATACGGAAATTCACAGAAAGCAATTCTGATGGAAAGAAATACAGATGGATTAAGCTGCCAAGCACAGTCCACAAAGCAGCAGATCAAATGAGAGTCAGCAAGCTGTTTATTAGCAGTCCTTGAAGTGGACAGCGCTTGTCAGGCTGACAGCAGTTAAGCTTAGGAAAGGAATATTCAGGAGAAGTTCATTATAATGCACCTTAATGCATATAAAATCCTATCTGAAGGAGCAGAGCAGCCTGCTGCTCCAGGATCAGCACTGCTGGGCCTGCCAGGCTCAAAAAGGGACTGAACTGTAGGTGAGCTGCAGATCCAGCCCTGAGTTTGCACCTTGAAGATAAGAGCAGATGGAAACCTGCCCCCTGAACAGCAAGGACGTTCTGATTGCTCATCAGTTGTCCTGCAAATGTCATGGAAGGATTACGTGCTTCCAGGGCCAGCCCCTGGAGCCGTTCCTCGGTTCATTTCCCAGGTGCAAGTTCCTGCCCACAGGAGCAAAGCTGACACTACTGAACAGCTCTTTTTCTCTTACCAGCCTATGAATTATATCCAGAAATATCCTGAGGAATGGATAACCTATACATGCAGTTACTTAGTGAATTTGATGATTCAGTATTAAAATCAAATACAGTTGAGATTTGCTGTTAATATTTTGATGCAGACCTTTGGGCTTGATACACCACTACATATTCTGTACCAAGTGGTTTTCTGTTTGACACCAGTGTCAACTGTTACCAGTCAGGGGTTGTTCATGTTTTCATCTCTGAATTGAGACCCTAAAATGCTAATACGTCGTCATCAGCTTGCTCCCTTTTGCTTTTTTATTTTTTAACCATTTTTATATAAAAAGAGTTGTTTCCAGCAACTTTAAGTACTGCAAGTACTGCACTTCTGGAGTACTGTACTATGCAACTTTGCATAACGCAAGGTTTAAAAGACAAATAAAAAAATAGTATTTTAAAACTACACATATCATGTGCACCAATAGGTCATAATCCAAACCCATTTTAATCTAAGTAAAATACTGTTAAAACATTTACTACAGAACTGAAAACTATTATTTATGGATGGCTGTATCCTAATTTCCAGCTGTAGAAAACCACAGCTAAGCAAATGATTCATGCAGAGAGAAATCCCTGCCTGCCTGCCCTCCTGTCCTGCACTGCACCCACAGGAGGGAAGCAAACCTGGCTGCTTCCTGAATTAATTTGGCCTGATGTAATTCAATCTCTGCAGATTTTAACTGCAATATCATCAAAGTTGTTCATTCCTCATTTGGAGTTTAGCTTTAATAGTTTAGGGAAATAATTTTCCTCGTTATTAGTGTCACCCATCCCACATAGTCAGAAGCAAGGTGTGGCATTCAGAGCAGGCCGTGGCCTGGCTTTGGTACCTACCCAAATGTATCCACAGGGATGCAAGGAATGCAGTGCCTGACACAGCAGTATCAACTTAGCTTTTTATGCTACACAGGAGAAAAATACTTGAAGGAGAACAGTCTGTTGATAAAATCAAACAATTTCTTAAGTGTTAAGTAATATTTTCTTTTTTAACTGAAACTGGAGTATTTGAATTGGCCTTGAGAAATACAAAGTTGGGATTCAGACTTCTTTAAACACTGAGTTAACAAGACATAATAAAAACGTGCCATATACAAGATTGTCACAGGTATATGAGATTTTTAGAAAAAAAGCAATAAAAATATTCTTTAAGCTGAAAATAAAATCTCTTACCTTTTATATCACGATCTCAGCTTACAGTCACTACATTTCTGCTTATTTTATACAAGTGCATATGGCTATGAAGGTCCGGAGAGAATGAGAATAAAGTGGAATTAACCTGCTGAAAACTGCTTAGAAGTCTTAAGCTGCAACATATAGATGTTCCAATACCATTTAAAAAAACATTCACCTTTCAGTTATTGCTGATTGACAATCTCAAAATATCAACATACAAATATTCAAGAGGGAAAAAAACTCAGTAAATTTAGAGCAGCAAAGTTTTTTGAACTGGATATTTCCGAAATACTGTGTTTTCCTAGCATTTGGTGATGATTTTAAGAGACACAAAAGCAATCCACTTGATTTTCAAGTTCAGGCCTACCATTTTTGTGCCTCATATCAATGATGTGGGGAAGAGAGAGAGAGAATATATGATTCAGTTACATTTTGGAAAAAAATATATATTCTATTTTTTTTTCTTCTGCCATTTTGCTACATTTCATGTCTGCTGACATGCACAATGGTCCAAAGCACTGCTGCTTCAGGAGTGACCATTGCACGGCTCTGTAGCAACTTTTGTAGGAAACATGCAAATACAGCATAGTATTAAAATTCTGAAGGACTTCGATAGTGAAAGTAAAGGCAGATTTCACTGCTTGAAGCAGCACTCGACCCGGGTTGTGCCTTGGTTTGGTGTTTGGTTTTCCCCCCTCAACACACCAGTCCTTCCCCTTCTAGTGTAAAGAAACAACCAGGAGTATATACACATCTATTGCTATGTACCCAAAGAGAGGACTGTGGCTTGGACTAAGTATTGCTTTTCATTACATGGAGCAAAGTTCAAGAAGTGAGAAAAACACTTTAAAAAAAAAAAAAAAAAAGGAAAAAAGCTCAGATTCCATGTCTGAAGTTGAGAAACCTCAAAACGAGCCACGTTTTTCTTGCTTTTAAGACATGTACAAAATGCCATTTGGAGCCACACAACCTGATGGTTCTAGAAGTCAGAGAAGAAATCTTGAGGGCCCAAGTGAATAATAAAAGGTGCGATGCTGAGAGGCTGGCAATAGGGACTGTCAATGAAAAAACCACCTACAGTGGGAGAAGAGCAGAGAAGCAAAAACCTCACGTTAATTTCTGAGACTGGCTGAAGCTAAAGCTCCATTTAAATTTCTCTGCTCTTTCAGCTGCAAGTGGAATTTTCATTGTAAAATGGGCACTTTGAATTCTTTGAAGGTATTGAAACATCTAACACTTCCAAGGTTACCACTTTCTAAACAAAGAACTGACAGCTCATTCATATTTTCAGTAAAGCAGAGAAATGTAAAATATGCAGCAAGGGGGCAAGTTTACAATGTGGTTAGTAACTCCCAACAAATGACAAAAAATAAAAAATGACTTCTATAAATCATCTGAAATGACTGCCATCATGTTGGAAAAGAGCATAGCGCCCTTCTTGTCTTTGAAACAAGAACAAGTTTTTGGCTTACAAATGTTCATTGTATAGAATCGGTTCACAGAGTATTTTGTTTGGAATTTTACAAAGCTGGGGATTCAGGAGAAAAAAAAAGGAAAACTACAAACAGTTGCCAATCAATTGGGGGAACTCCAAAAGAGGGGGGGGGGAAAAATGTGTGCGGAGGAAAGATTCCTTTAATGAATATTTGATTAACAAAAATGGGCTCTGATCAGCCATGCTTTTTCTGCTCCGTGATGGCTTCCTTTCATCCATAGGCCAGCAAAACAAATCAGTGATTTCTGAGCACCTCTCAATTTGGCTCCATCCCCGGCCCCTGCTCTGTGTTCCGTGGGTGACACCAGGCTCACCCTCCCGGGCAATCCTCTACGTTTTATTAAAGTACCACCGACACCAAACGGAAGCGAGAGCTACGGCAGAAGGAGAACCATGGAAATGTAAACACATTCCTAAGCACAAATACTTAGCTTAAGAATAACAGCTGCAGTTAATTCCAGGGAAAGCAGCTTGTTCTATAAGCCACCCCTTATTCAGCTTTTCTACTATTTCTCTCCCTCGAAGGGGGCTGTGGGGAGGAGGAACTTTACACAATTGCTTTAAGCACTGGTCTTACAACACCCTCAACGCAGATAAAGCTCCCCTTGCCTCAGCAGCAGAGTCTGTTAGAGAACGGGGGATAAAGGCGAATCTTTGGAAGAGCAGGAACTAAAGCCAGCCTATGGAAAAGCAACGGGTGAGGGCTGAGGAGAGAGTGCAACCAACAATGCTGCTTATTTGTGGGGTGATACCTTAATAAAGACCACTGGAATCCCTCGTTAGAGCCCACAGCAGTCCACAATCCACGGAGACTCCAATCGTGGAGCTGGGGCCTGTTCTGGAATTTCAGACAGGTGCACGCACTCCTCATCAAAAAGAGGACTCTGGGTTTGAGCACCAACTCTTAAAAAAGTACTGGCCTATGGCTGAAGTTTGTCACTTTTCACAGCAGCACTCAACAAGAACTGGGACAATTAAATAGCAAGTTTTCATGGGGACCTTGTTGCTGCTTTAGATTCTTATAAATGTAAGGGGGGAAAGGAGAACCTTTGGTTTAATATACAATTGACAACTAAAATGCTTTCTGTAGAAATGGTGGATGGAAAATCAAGGGTGGGCAGACAATCTTAAAAGTGAAGAAGGCCACAAGAACAAGTGGAATTTTTTTTCTTTTTTTTCTCTTTTTTTTTTTTTTTTTTTGTAAAAACAGAAAAGAAAGGAAAACATGTAGCTTTTGAGCTCTAAAGAACCTGATGCGACATTATTGTTGTCCTTTCTCTGGGCAATACGGGTGTAAGGTGTATCCCTGGAATTGCATCCTTCCGTGGGAACTTCCTTTGTTTAATACTTGTTTCACAGAATGCAGCCTTGTACAGAGACAGACTAATTCCCTTTGTTTCATTTGTTTTTCAGCATTTTGTGTATGAGTGAAAAGTCTCCTTGGATAATTAAGACTGTGTCTAAAATCACAGTTACAGTATGCTGATCTATAAGGAAACTCAGGTACTGATGCTTAACTATAAAAAATAAGATAAAACAATATTTTAACCCATATTTTACTAAGTTTATTACACACCATAATATTTACAAAGTTAAATGTTAACTGTAAAGTTTCTATCGTGTGGTTTGGTTTTTTTTAAATTTTTATTTTTGTTTTTTAAAGAACTATGCCCTGCATTTAATAACCCTACAGCAAATACAGGTCATTAACTGAGTCTGTGTGACTGCATTAGGAAACAGGCAGTACTCTCGTGTTACAACAAAACAGTTTATTTGTGATCAGTGTTTTATATTCTATACATCCTTCACAAATTTAATTTTACATAATCGGATACTTCATTTAAAACGTAAGATTTAAGCTTCTAGTTCTTCCCTATAACAGAAGGCTGGTATAAGTTATTTGAAAATGAGGTAACATTTCACAGAACATTTTTTTCAAGTTTTAGAGAACTAAATTTGCATTTTGTTAAAATCAAAAAGTAGGAAAAAGATGTTTCTTTACAAATGACTTTGCTCAAGTATGTGTTCAAAGAAAACAGGATAAAAAGGCTTTTTTTCTTCTAACATTCTGTACTGTACTGTGTTGTTCAATCAATAGGAATTAGCTTCTGCCATTTGCTAAAAGAATGAGTAGTGGGGAACGGGGTAAGTTGGGAATTTCATAACTGGTAACAGAACCATTCTCTTGGGTAAACCTACAGAGAGAAGAAAGGGAGAGGACTCCAAATAAGTTCAGCAATCCAAGAAAGTCAGATAAGAGCTTACAGTAGTGTTCTCATTAACCTTTTCCAGATCAGTCAGTCAATGTGATGTCAGGGTGCAGAGTCCCATAAACAGTAACGCTTCACCACTTTGCACTATTTCAGACAGATGTTATAGCTTAAAGTCTGCTTTATTTTTGTCCTGGTGTTTGGTAAAATTAAAGGAAGTGATAGTCTCAAAAGCAGAGTGTGTATTTGGACTTGAAGCTCTATTTCATCATCTTTATGGTAATTAATATCTACTAGCTTGTTCTACGTTGAGGTAATTTCACAGGCCAGTTGCAATTGCAGATATTCTAGACAGGCACTGCTGTGCATAAAATACAACTCACAGGGAAACTGTTCAGCAGTTTTGATCAGCATCCAGGTAGGTCAGCCAAAAATCAAGCACCTACAGTAAATTCTGCATCTGCTTCCTTATTCTGCACTTCCTCTCCTGTGTTGAAGTAGTAAATCTGGAAAGATTGACATCTGCCTGATTTCATTATTATTTTAGAGTTCTTGTGGCCTCACAAACTTCTGCACAATTAAACGTTTGTTTGGTTTTTTAATCTTGCCTATTTAAATTCTAGTATTTAACCTATGTATCCATTTAGAAATCACAAAGCAGCAACAGCAGGTATTCCAGAGCACCAGATGATCAAAGTGAAGTTTCCCAACATGCAACAGCTTACAAAGGCAAAGAGACATGTTTACCTTACAGCCAAAAAGCATTATCCCAGAACTTCGCATCACAATCATAAGACATTAAGAACAGAAACTCTTTATGTGAAAAATGGGGGCATCCAATTCCACAATGCTTTGAAGTCAGTGATATGTCACATATACACAGCTAAGTGCTTAAGATCCAGCTCCCAAAATAGGCACAACGAGAAAAAAAACCACCACAAAACAGAAGGAATGAATGAAAAAAGCAAGAAAAGCTGCAAGGAAACTTGGTAACAGTTGTATTCCTGCCTTCAGCAGGGAAAGGATTTCTCATGTCACAGTATGTCATTGCTTGTAAAAACACAGACACGCAGATACCACTAATCCTCGTTATAGTCTGAGACTCTTGCTTTGAAAGAACCAAGGGGTTTTTTTAAAAATCCATACCCCAAACTAAATTTCCTTTCATTTTTCCCTGAGAAAACATGTTGCTGTTCCTTGCGTCATGCACCACAAAGGACAACACTCCGTGGGACAGCCCTGCTGCCAGCTGCCCTTCTGTCAGAGCGTGAGGCCGGTCAGCAGGTGTAAAACTGGAGAGGTTTGCTCCAATTCCAAGGGCAGAATGCCACACTGAACACAGCCCGTGGGCCCATTCTCCCTCTCCTCTCAGTGCAGAACTGGACCAGCTGGTCCCAGTCGGGCAAAGCAAACATTTTCCATGAAGCAGCAGCATTTTTGCCCTGTTAGAGCTCATACCTCTAGAAAAGTCATGTAATCAACATTTCAAAATATTTTTAACTTTTATAATGGTATCAGGGGAGGTGGTATTGCCCAAGTTAGACAGATTTGGGAGGAACGACTTACTACAAATGCAAAAAAGCAAAAGTTTCCCATATGAAAAACTCCAGGCCTTGAAACATGCCTGTCATTTGAGCAGCAGACTGTAACCAGTCCCTGCCACTGGAGAGGCTGGTGGGACTGGTCCTGGTGGGCTCACGTTGTGTGTGCCAGGACATATCACTGACTCCAAACTGCCCTGCTCCCATTGCCACATAAACCTCATTCAAAGTAACCAAAAGGGCCGGTTAGAGGAATGCATTGTTAGTCCAGCATAAAACAAGCCAGTGGGGAGGGAGAAGCCAAGTTAAGAAAAACCTTTCTATCACAGCTCTCTGGTTATCAGCTCATTTTACAGTCTCCATGAAACCAGTGCTTTGCCAGCCTAATATAACATGTTTCATCGTGAAAAGCATTGTGGCAAATGACCGTGTCCTGGCTGCCTCACAGACTGATTGCTACCAGTACCGACTACCCAAAACCCATCCTGGAGTCCCAAGCAGTGGTGTTTTAGCCTGTGGGGGTGGGGGGTATTTGCCCATAGACTTCAAAGAGTTGACAGCATTAAGGGAGCTTTGTCCACAAGTCACTTACACTTGGGGACAAACATTTCACCAATGTTACTGTAATGCCGTTTAGCTAAATCTGGGTCAGAGATGCTGAAATAGGCCCTTCGGTAGTCTTTGAATGGAGCACAGACTGGCTGTAAAAAGTAAGGGAACTACTTCGACTGGGTTCCAGTATGAAGGGAACAGGCAATTAGAACAAGCAGTCCTTCCACAGACCAGGCAAAGCAGAGGCAAAAAGCTACTCCAACCAAAAAAGAACCACAAGGTTATGGCATAAAAGTGGTGTTGTTGTCATGGTTTAAGAGCTTAAATCTCTTTGAATTTCTCCTTGGACTGTCACATTTGGACTGCCACAACAGTTTCTGCATCATTTCTACCGTGTTAATTACAGGGCTGTACGTACCGTAGGCTGGTGCCGCCGTGCTGTATCCATACGGTGCTCCATAGCCTGCAGGGGAAACAGAGGAGGGAGAGGGGTCATTCCCTGCACTGCCTGGTCAGTGTTTGCACACCTGCACATGGGCACAGACCCCGTGCCCGAAGCAGGAGCACAGCAAGACCAAACTCACGCCAATAAATACAAATATTGCTGAAAACACTGAAATGTTCCTATGCGGTGGCCTGAAGAACAAGCTGCCAGGGACTTTCTCAAGCCTCAGCATCAAAGAGTTAAAATTCCCTATTTAGTTTCCTCAGAATTTTCTTCTCCACCGAATCCCTCAAGTCTGCACTGTCAGAGCATGGAGTTGGCATGACACAGACATCCCATATTTGCTTATGTTCTTCTTAAAACACAAGTGCAGTCTATGCAGAGAACAGTCATTTTCCTAAATTTCCTTTAAAAAGAGGGGAATGCTGGATGCCTGTGGCAGATGCCACATCCCCCTCAGTAAAGCTCCTGTGAATTCTGCAATCTCTGCTATTTCTAACAGACAGAGTTCCACAGAAGACATGTGAACACCTCCACACAAACAGATCATTTTTCCCCAGAGAGCAGAGTGTGACTCTGAAGTGAGAGAAAAAGCAACGCAGGTAACACCAGCATCAGTTTCTACATGTCACTAGTTCAGGGAGGCTTTACAGGGTTTTTTTTCTGGTGAGACTGTTGGTGTCACTCCAAAAACCAAGAGATTTCTGAGAAGAATAGGGGATGGAGAGAAATAATCTGTGAAGGCCAAGGCCAATAAAAGCTTAACTACAGTGACTGGGAAATTAAACTTATTTCTGGAATAATTCCACACTGGCAAGAAGCATGCCCCTGGCAGGTTAAAGTGTCTCTTAAATGACTCCTCAGGCAGACAGACAGTTCCAAAAACAATGTTAACAGCCATTAAAAATGAATTACTGGGTTTTAATATTTAAAATGACATGACCATACAGGAACAATGAAGATGACACGCTGCCAACGGTGCCAGGCAGGAAGGCTCCCAAACAACGGGGCTGTGCTATTAGCACGTGTGAGCTGCTGGAGGGTGTAACTAGAGCTCATGCTGTAATCTGAAAACCGGAGCATGAGGGCTAGAAGTGTTATTTTTTGGAAGCTACTACTGGATTTGCTTTGACTAAGGCATCTCCAGCATCTCATTCTTACAAGTCTGCGGTTCTTTTAACAAGCGTTAAATCCAATGTCTGGATTCCTTTCACGTGTCATCCACAAACCTCGGACATGCTGTAGAGTCACAAAGAAAGTGCACTTTGAAAAGTAAGGGGATGGAGAAAGTGACCATTTCATTAACATTTTCTTTCGAAAATGTGAAATGGGAACCAGAAGCCCTTGGGCTTGAAAAGCTGTTTCTGCTAATCAGAACAATGCAGTGGGGATGATGACTGCCCATCAGCCGGAGTATGAAAAAAAATTCTTTTCCTTCTGGCCACCACAGAAGCTACTAATAGATGCTTCCTTCATGTAGAAGGTTTTTGGGAGCTCAGGGACTCTTGAGCCTGCTGACTTCATGTTCACAAAGGATTCTTGGGAAAGGCACTCCTAATGCCGAACAGCACATGATCCAGAAGGTTCTTAGGTAGGAAGAGAGTTTTGGGAATTGTGCCATGGCAGTGAACTATGAAGACAAATCATAAAATAATAAAGCCAGGAAAGCCATTATGTCCATAACTGTGTGCTCTGTGCACACAGAGCTTTAAGCTGTACACTCATAAAGGATACACTCTGCCAGCTCTCCAGCTCTTTGATTTATTTAAACCTCCATGAAGCCTTCTGCTTCATCTCAGATGGTTAAAGAAATCACTCACTTGCACAGGTGAATAACGCACATGAAAAAGAACACCCCAGCAGACAAAAACAAAACTATCAACTACAAGCGTGGTACCTTACCTGGTGTTATGTATCCAGTAGCAGCAGCTGCCCCAACAAATGCCCCTCGTGTTAAAGCACCACGTCCTCTGCCTCGAACAGCCTGGACTGCTGCAGAAACAGCTGTATTGACAACCCCTTTAGTCTGCCCAGAGCGACAAAAAATAGCAGTTCAGAGAGTGAAAGTGTTGCTGGAATACAAGGCCACCTGCATTAAATCACCCCCTTTGAGAGGGCTCTGTAAACATGCCTGATGTGCCAGGCTGGCTGAGCGCAGACTGGAGAGTGCTGTGCCAGAGGATGTGAGTGACAGGGACACAGCGGGTCCCTGGCCCTGTCACTGCCTGCAGAGCCCAGCATGTTCCCTGTGCTCAGCCCTGGCAGTCCCTTTCCCTCAGACTGTGCCTTATTTACCTCGGATTTGGGCATGACTGAACTCTGCTGGCTTCTGACCCTCTCTCTGCTGCTCCTCCCTGCTGTCTTTCCCACCTCCTTACAACCTTCCTCTCCTCAACCTACAGCACTAGTTTTGCATCTCCCTTACCTTCCTGAACCCACGTAACTGCAGCAGGGCCAGGATTTCACCCCCAACCAACCAGCTCATGACAACACTGGCCTGTGTTAACCTCACTTTACTAGAATGCTGCCTTCTGCATCAAAAACCAGCCCAGAGCTTGGATAACGGTCCAAAAAGCAAGCGACAGTTCTTACCTGAGGAAGAATCTTCTTTTTCTTGTTATTTGCTGCATTAGGCCCAGAAAACAGTTTTTCGAGTGCTGCTAATGCAGCACTTGCTTTTGCTACTTTCTTGTTTGGGCCCGCACCTCTGAACTTCTGCCCATCTACTTCTACCTGAAAATTAAGACATGAGTTTATGCCTAGTATTGATCCACGGGAACACCACCTGCACCCACTCAGCTGATGTGCCACCCATAAAGAACTTCAATAGGAAAAAACTTCCTCAGTGTTTTCTGTGACAAATTTCTACTGATTCTAGATTTGAAACTGCTTAAGGAAACCAAGGTGATCCTGGGAACCAACGTGTCACAGATACTGGGAATCTGGAAACTACACGCGCAACTCAAAGAGGACCAGCGTATCTGTTGGATACTGGATTTAGCCCATACCCTGGAGTCTTCCTTGTCATGAAGTTTGGGGCTGTCAGAATCCAGTTTTAATTCTCACTGTAGTTTCCTGCTCCACTCACCTCCATGACAAAGCGCTTGTCGTGGCTTCCCCCTGTCTCGGAGATGAGCTCGTACTTCAGACCTCTTCTCTTTTCATTCAGCTCCATCACTGGGTTTTTGCCACTTGCTGTGAGTATGGGACCCTGAGTTCTTACCTAGAGAGACATGCAGGTTGTTACTGCAGAGCCTTTCTCTTTTCAAAAGGCAGACAAGCCCCTGCAGACCTGTATCCCAGGTAACACTGCCCCGGCTGCAGCGTAACCTGCAGTGCTGGCACAGCAAAGGGGAAGCCTCTAAAGAAGGGCAGGAGGACAAACAACGGTGTCACAGAAGTCACACCTGTTTGTTTCTGTTGGTGAGGGCTACTGTCCTCATGGCTTGGTCTGGTGCGTGCACAAACTAAACATGACACCAGCTGCACTTGGAATTGCAACCCTGAGAGAATCCAAAGCTGAAGGTGGGGCCATGGTGTCAAGTTCCTTGAAAATGAAGGCTTTCACACCAAAAGGAGAGACTGGCCTTCCAGCCCGGCACACGTCTCTGCTGCTCCATCTAATTATGTCCTGGCACTACTGAGCTCAGACCGAAGAAATCCTCACGCCCTGAGTCACGTGTTTCGGTAGAAATATCTGTAACTGTTTGGAAAGCAAGGTAAAGCTGAGATCTCAGCACACCAGATCAGTCTGCAATAGAATTCTCTCAGCTATGGATAAAAACAGGGCAGTTCCATTAAAAATACTCCATTTCCCTTTCCCTGGAAATTTCTCAGTGGACTAAACACGTATGTGGTTTGAGTTATCCGTGATTACACGCTGTCTGGAAGTTGTCTCTCGACCGAAGAAATTTATGTTTTACCATCTTGACAAGTTGAACAGAAAAAAATACCCCAACGAAAAGTGAAACCCAAACTTCTCTGTCACTTGTACTTTCAATGCAATCCTCACCTCTAGGGTAGCGGAGGTGTCAGCTGTGGAATTTCCAGTATTATTATTGCTTGAGATTGAAGACGTCGTTTCATTTTTACCTTCAGTGTCTGATTTTTCATCAGAACTTACACACTCCACATCTGCATCGAAACCCGTCGGATACCCCATCGCTTGTAAAACCTACAACAAAGCCCCATGAAACGAACTGTGACAGAGGCAGCAGAACAGGAACAAATACAAGCCTGATCATGACACAACAGTCCACCGTACACTTTAAAAAGCCAGATTGCTTAGAATATTAGTTTTCTCCTATTTGAAATGGAGATACCCATTTCAATGGTTATCAGTGGGGAGTGCAGTATCAATGGGGAAAATAATTTCAGGTTTCCAAAAGTGGAATCAACACAAAGCAGAATTTTAGTCTCAAAGATATTCATGAGCATCATTCATCATCTCAAGAATTCCTTGTAAAATAAGAAATTAAAGACATTGTTTAATGGCCTTACAAGGAAATAGTTTCATGCACGATTTCCCCCTTCTCTGTGTCTACGGACAGATCAAGAGATGGACTGTGGGGCAAACACAACAAACAGTCTTGTGAGGATTAAAGCCTTGTACAAGATGGTACTTCTGGAGCTCAGTTCCTTCAAAAACATCCTCCACGAGCAAGGCCAGCCTCTCCTTTAACCAGCTTCCTGACCCAGCTGCACAGAGCTACCACGCATAAGGCAAAGGAAACTGAAAGGAACCTGAAGCTCTGCTGAAAATTGAGGGCCAAGAACAAAGTCTGCAAAAATGACTGTGTTCCAACCCTGAGCTGAGAACTGCCTGGGTAACTCCCGGCTCAGCTCCCATGCAGTTGGGGTACATCTGGCTGCGTTTTCAGGGCTTCTGCATTTTAAAAAGGTCAGATTAGAAAGTGAAATCGTCCCATTATTTGCTCTTATAAGACTGGGAAGGCAGGGTCTAGATCTGCTGAGAAGGGAGAGAAAGAAAAAAAAAGTAAGTCTCGACCACACCACCCATTTCCTCTTGGCTTGAATCGCGGATGTTTTGATGTGTAAATTTAGAGAAAACAGAGCTGGGTCGGCACCAGCACAGATCTGGCTGACGCAGAGAGGTTCAAGGGCAGAGCAGTCACAGTTTTTCAGGGCAAGTGGGTTTTTTGGTCTTTTTTTTGTTGTTTTTTAAACTGCAGGGAGGAAGGCAAAATAAAAGAATGAGGCAGAAGGTCTGGAAGGACACGCATGCAGAGAGCTAGCTACTTTTCCTGGAGGAATAACACATGCCCTCAGATACTTCTGGACACTTTGAACTTGAAAGCGCATAGGACAATGGGATTTTCAAAACTGAAATCAAAGGAAAGCAGAAAGTTGCCAGATGAAGATTCTAAAAAGGAAATTCTTGTTCAAAACAAAATGAGGCACAGAATGACAGATGGGCCTGTTCCTATCAGAAGAGCAATTCTATTAACAGATGTTCTTTCATAGACTCGTTTAGGCTGGGAAAGACCTTTAAGATCATTGAGTCCAACCGTCCATTCACCAAGCCCTGCCATGCCCACCACTAAGCCATGTCCCCAAGCACCACATCTGGTGGATGCTCACGTTGGGCATTCCAGTCTGTCCTGCTGTCATGTAGAGCACCTACAGGAAGCAACAGCAGCTTCACCAGTCTCTGAATGATACCAGTGTCCTACTGGAAATTTGACTGGATAAATCATTACATGGTTTACTCAGTACACAGAGGTACTCTTCAGACACCAAGGACAGAACTCTGTATTTCCAGGACCTCGCAAGCCAGGAATGGACACAGAGAAGGAGGGGGAGAAAGAAGCAGCCACCAACATGCCATTTCCAAACCAACAGGAGGAAGGAGTACAACAGAACACAACTGAACCCCTCCCATCCAGAATCTGACCACCACCTTCAGTCCACTGTAACGTGAGCTGAACTGCAGAGCCCTGGGCACTTCTTCCCCCCCACCAGCACAAAACCAGTGATGCTCTTTGAACCATGCCCAGCTGCATTTAGAGCACACAGCAAGTAGCTCAGCCTAATGAATTTTTTTTTAAATTTTGAGCTTGCATATGACTAGTTCTAACCACATTTCATACTCCATCCCAAGATCTGAGGTTAGCAGATTACTTCAGGCTGCCTTACCTTCACTGCCACGTGGAGCTTGGCTGTTTTCTTAGAAGGTCCTGATGCTTCATAAGTCGTACCATCAACATCTACAGACATTGTGAAGACTGGGGCATGGACTGGACCAGACTGTGACAGCAGCTTATACTGAAGCCCTGGCCTGATTTGGTTCAGCCTCATCAGAGCATTCATGAGATCTATTGCTTTACTATCTAGTACTAGTACGAGATAGTAGAAGGGGTGGGGGAAGGAGGGGGAAGGAAAATGAACAAAACAAGATGAACAGAAAAATGAAACAGTTTGCATTTCAGTGCCTTCTGCCTGTATCAAGGAGCTAAACCACCCCTCAGCCTCTCAAGCGGGTGAGGAGAGCCATAAGGCTGTTAAGTCTTTAGTAAGTCATTCTAATTTGGGGTAACAACTATAATGACCCGGTTTTATATGAACACCATTCTGTTGCAGCTAGCTGTATTCCTCCTGGCTGCTGTAAAAGGAGTAACAGGTTTTATAGCTAATGGGGAACCAGATCCAGAACAGGCATCCAAGTAGCACAATGGAAATAGCCCCCAGAATGACTGGATCCCGGAATGACTGGATCCCAGCAATGCCAAGAGACTTCTGGTCTGTGCATACGTGCCACATTAGCATTTTGCAGACTATACATTTTACTCTCCTTGTGGGAGGTCTTGAGAGACCAACATCTAACTCAGGAAGGGGAAGAGTGAAGAGAGTGCAATCTTCACTCAGCAAAGTCACTGCAGTACTTTGAAAAGACCCCACAATACAGGGATGTTACCGATAAAATATGTCAGCTGCTCTGGCAACTTCAATTCTGGTGTGACTTGATGGGTTATCCCATATAAAAATGCAAATCATTCAGTTAGTAAAGCATGTCAGGGGAAATTCAGATGCACAGTAAGAGAGGTGTTTGACATTCCAAATGCGGGGTGATAGAGACAACAATTTTGTTCCAAAGGCTTTTTCACATGCTCTACCACACCAACACAGAGAAGCTTTTAAACCAGCTCCCCCTGTACAATAGATCTTTGAAAACAGAATGGAGAAGTGCTGCACTTACTTTTCCTCAGATTACGCTTCATCTTTTTATTTGGATCTTTATCATCCCCGACACTGTCTTCAAACGGTCTCTTCAGAGCAGACGAGCCTGTACCTAGGGGATAAAGTTCCTTGTAATATGGATATGCCATTAGAAAAACACGATCCCACAGCAGGAGTCTGATTAGTCCCACACTGTTCCTTGCTTGTTTATGGTGGAAAGAACTCATCCATCAGTCACAGCTTTCTTATTGCTACACTAAAGCCAATACTGGTTTACTGCTCACTCTAGCAGGCCAGCAGGACCTCTGTGTCCAATACCAGGTGTGAGATAAGGACTGCAAGCCTGCAGTGCTGCTTTCCACAGTTAGTCTAAGCAAGACCTTCAACAGTGTTGTTTTTACAAAAAAAAAATAGACATGGAAATTTTTTTTATTAGATATATGTTGTTTTCTAGGAAGAATTTTTGAGTAATTCTTATTGTGAACACTCACTATGTGTTTTTTGACAAGTCTACAGTCTCTCCTTCCCAGCACAAGAGCGTTTTGCTCTTCAGATGCCAAAGGACTTTGTGCTTAAAGAAAACCCTCAGCTATATTGTGGCTGTTCTGCCTCTCCTCTCTTGCTATTTCTAGAGAACAGAACTTCCAGATTTTTTCCTCACAAAGAAATATTTTTTTTAAAAAAAATCACCCCACATATAACAAAGAAAGGCTTCTACTTAACATTCACAGCACATAATTCAGAACTTCACCAATTCTAAATTAACTCCTAGTTTACTGCCCAATTAGTGACTTTTGGAACAAATAATACCTACCTTCTTTGTCAGTTACTGACCAGGAATATTTCTGAAATGACTTATTTGATGGGAGGGGATCCATTTCCAAAACTTTATAGATCTGCCCAAAGGCTGATAATCTGAGCGCGTGCTGAAAGGGACAGGAGAAACACAAGTTAATCACAGCAGGACGTCACTTCAGTTGTCCAAGTTTTTTTGTAAGTCTTTCGACACAAAACTACTTCTGTGGTTTTGATAGACAAGAAGACAGCTTTTACAGCTGGCCTCTGCAATAGCTGTGGAAAATGCTAATGTCTAAAAACATAGAAGTCATGAATTTCTGTAGCACAGAGTGCAGGGCACACTGACAGGGAGCCCACCCAGGGGTCTGTGCTGGGAGCAGAGGTGGGTGCACAGACATCCCACTGCCTCTGCAAGGATAAGATTTCACACGCATTTAACTCTTGCACTCCTGAACTCCGGTTTAACCTTTCCAGGATAGCGCACCACAAGAACTGTCAGGACTGCCATCCTGGCAGAGAATAAACGGTGCTAATGAGCTGAATTCCTCACTGTTGGAGCACACACAGAGTTCCCTACCTGAGCACTGTGTGTAATGGCTTCTTTTTGCTGAACTGTCATGTAAGACAAAGCGTCCGTGGGCTCGCGCTCGCAGGGGTCGTGCAGCCCCGGGCCCCCTGGCAGGGAGAGGAACGGGGATTACTGAGGAGAACGAGCAGCAGTGTGCAAACAGGGACTGACAGAGCAGCTGAGCCCAGCTGCTGCAGAGCGAGCAGCACCCCTTCTCCAGCAGGGAGTCAGGCCTCACACAAAGCAAACTGACCCGAGGTTTTGTACCCTTGCAGTGGCCACAGAACTTATCAGGGTAAACACTGCACATGGGTGATAACGTGAACTGAAAGCAGTAGGTTTGGAAGAAAAACAACACATAATTTGGACAGTTATGTAGATTTCAAGGAATCTGTACAAACCAGATAATCATTAAGTCTATTTACTTGCAACCCCTTAATGAGGTAGGGGTTAATTTATAACAAATCTGACATTCCCCATTAACTTCTCCTGCAGTGGCAGTGTCATTCACACAGTGACCGCTATGCAACATCTCTTTTTTTTAATTTTAATTTTACAGAAGAAACCAGTAATTTCACTCCACGGCAGGTTCAGAGTTCACGGCAGGCATTTCTCATGTAATCCTACAGCAACAGCTAAATGTTAAGGTGGGCTGACCATCCCTTTGTGTTCCTGGAGTTCATTTGGCCCCTTACCAGGAAGCAGAATTCCAGATGCCAAACACTCCATCACTCGTCGCAACGCTTCCCCAGCGCCCAAAGGTCTATTACAAGTACCTATAGATTTTTCACATATAAGCTCGAGTGGCTAGAAGACATTAAATTACGATTAGTATGGACACAAGGGTAACTGTGACTGCAGTTAAATATGGGGGGGCAGAGGGGACAGACATTCACATCAGGTCACTTGGTTTGTAATCCACTACAGGTCTAAGGGACAGAGGAGGCCACGTCCTCGTGCAGGGCACATGTCTTCATCCCCTGCTCTGAGTCACCTTTTGAGGACACCAGCGGCTCTCCACTGTCTGCCCAAAAAGTCAAAAAGGAGGGGTCTCTAAAGTCAAGTAAGGTGAATGTTCTCCTCTCAGAGGGTTTTCAGTTCCACACTAGAGAAACAGCACCTCTGCTGCCCTACAGAGTGTTCCTCTCCGGGCGTGCAGAGCAAACCTGCCCCAGGAAAGGGGAACGACCGCTGGCAGGAGCGGCATTGTCATGGGAGCAGGGTAGTTTTGGAAAACTAAACCAGAGGGATGGAAGGCAACAAGTGGGAGTCTTGCCAATCCTCCGAGATGTGTGAGGCCCACAGCAGTGTGTCCCTTCCCGTGGGATCAGTGTGTCCCTTCCCATGGGATCAGTGTGTCACAGACTCGAGGACTACTTGCCTTCTCTCTCCTACACAGGGAGCAGTTAATGGGTAGCAAAGGGACGGGGGTGGAAGGAGGAGTCTCATACCAGACTCTGCTTTCTCCAGTCCAGACACTGCTACAACTCTCAGGAGATCTGACACATGACCTTGTGGCCTTCAGCTCTTTCTGTACTTACCCAGCCTTTCAGTGGTGCCCATGTGGGGACTCTGTTGCACAAATCCCGCAGAATACGAAGGACAATTACACATGATTTTAGTCCATTTGCCCTGGCCTAAAACAAACAAAATGATTCCAATACACCTGCAAAAGCCTGGTCTTCAATTTTGCTTTTCTTTTAAAATGCACAGAGTCCTGGGATAGATTTTTTAAAAATTATTATTACTTAATACTTAATCAGCTTCATGCAAAATAAAAACACTTATATAAAAGTACACTTGAATTTAGAGAGACATATAAAAAAGGCAGCGAAATGTCAAGATTGCTTTTGTAGCCTCATGACAACTCTGGACCAGCTGACTGTCTCCCTGTCACGTTTGCCCTCGTACAGTACAGCACTGGGTTTGGAATTCTAGACCTTTGCTCTAGGAGGGACTAGTCAGAAATTAAAGAGGCATTAAAATTAAAACTGTCTCAAATTAAACCTCGCAAGGCTACAATAACAACAAGGTAAGAACAAAGAGCCAACCTGAAACCATTTGGCGTGCCGCAGAGACGCCAAGGCCTCCAGGCATTTCTGCCTGTCCAATAAGTCCGGAGGATCTTTCATCGCAACATTATCTACTGGTAAAAATGGGATAAAAAGAGACAGATACAATTTGACCAAGGGGTTTCTGTCACAATACAAAAAGAGCGGCAGCATCTCAATGAGATAATAAGACTCCCAGAATTTAAGTGCACGGTGTTATTTAATTTAAACAAGCCATTAAAGGTAGTAAATGTGCACGTGTGCAACAGAAGCAAAGGCATTCACTCCTTGTAAAATAATAGTAATAATAAAGATGGCCACTGCCACAGACAACCTGGGATCTTATTAAAAATGTAGAACACATTTCAGGGCAGAAAATAGCTCTATAGCACTTCTCTTTTTTTTTTTCTGTTGGGATGTATTGGGCTTTTTTTTTTCCTCTTCTTCTTTGTGACTTTTATTCCACAAAGGTGGCACAGAATTTCAAAGCTTCTTTGGACAAGAGGAAGATAATCTCAGGGGGTAATAAAAAAAATGTAATAGGTAGAAAGTGAAATTACATCCATGCAATTGTTGAGAATTCCAAAGAAAAACATTGAATATACTTGAAATATTATTGCATGAACAGTACTAGCCAGTATAATTCAATGAACGAAATATACAGGAAATGCTAGTACAGTATTTCAGTTTGATTAGTCTTTCATATAAGCAGAGCATATGAAAGGGTGGGTTTGGTAACTTCCAGGTCATTAATGTGTTCGAGAGGAAGTGCCCTCTTGTAAAAATCTTCCCAACAGCAACTGAAACCAACAGAGGAAATTCAAAGATGGATTTGAGAGACAAGACACTGATATTTTCTGTCCAGGTTTACACTTTTTTGCCTTCCCTCCCTTTCTCTCTTTATCAACCAGCTTGCAACAAACTGCTTTTAGCAGTCACATCCAATTAAGGGGAATTCTCTATCAGTCCTTTCTTCTGTATTTATTTTATTTTAATCCAAAGGTGTTTGTAACATCCAGATTCTTTGGAAACTGTATAAATGACGGATTCTACACTTCTGTGGAATCACATTACAAAAATACCAGTTTTAGGTGATGTTGAGAACAACTGGAATAACAAAACGAATCCATGGCTCAACTAAAACCTTGAATACGTCATTTTCCTATGAATACAGAATTACTCTTGACTTAAAAATAAATAATTTGGAAATATACTCTTTTCATTATTCATAATGGTTAATTCTCCAGATCTTTAGAGACCTTTGCAGAGCTCAACGAAATACTAAATCCATTCCAAAACGAAGACTCTGCTAGATGAGCAAAATCCAGCAAGACATTTAAAATACCAGGACAAATTAGGAGAAAAAAGTACCATCAATTTGTTATTGCCATCTCCAAGTACATTTTCATGGGTTACTTTGAATGGGATTGGCTGCATAAGCAATTGCATCTTTAATGTTAAGGCTGCCTCTCCTAAGCTGTTCCCTGGGAAGGTTACTCTGGTAAAAACACTTGATGTTACGATGAATAAAAGAGCCCAAAGCCAAAAAAGCCCACCAGTGTAAAACTGAACAGAACCAGTATCTTGTCTGACAGGTGATGGTTGCAGTTCACAGCTGCTGACTCAAGTGCTATAAGCTTATTTTCTAACCCCTGTGAACTTCACAGCAGATATTTGCATTGTTTGTTATTGCCCTCATCAACAGCATTCCAGGATGGGGATTAATCACTCCTCTTGTCTGTTTTCCAAATGAAAGCTGCAAAGTCTCAAAGCTCTGGCTTTCTTTGAGCACAAAAGGTCACTTTGGAACACAAGACTTGCTTCTAAATTTCCTTTGCAGTTTCGTTGTTTTCAGGAGTGACATTTGTGGCACAGGATTACTCAACATCCATCTGGGTAGTTCTCTGACAAAACTTCACTGCAGACAATATAAACATCTGCTTAAAGCTCAAGTATTGTATCAAACAAGTACTGTCAATGAATGATCAGAATCTTATTTTAAAACGTTAGAAAATGGCAAAGGTGACTGACTGCAAAATCATTAATTTTTTGCAGTGAACTGGGGCTCAAGTGTTGTATGAGGCTTTGCTAAAGAGTGTTGCAGCCATTGACAAAGTAAGTTAATTTTTCCTTTAAACTACAAACCAAACAGAATACACGTCACCTGTCAATCAGGTGAACCAAAAACCTCCTAAGATTTGTTTTGATTTAGAACCGTACTTTTTCTTACAGGATTAAGGCCATTTTCCAAGGTCTTATTTACAAATATCTTGGAGAATTTTGCCAATTGCTTGTTCAGCCCCAGTGTCCTGATGTTGCAGTCTGCCAACTTTTGGGTGCAAGATTCTATTAAACGGAAAGATGAAGAGAACAGGCAGTGAAGAGGGCGAGCGGCTTGCAGCGGGCTCCCTTCGGACCCCCTCGGGAGAATGGCATGTTTCTTCATGCTCTGCCAGTCAGGAAAGTGAGACCAAATCAAAATTTTCAAATGGGATTGCAAAGCTTTCCTTTTTTCCTTGTAGTTTTAACAAGGGCAGTGATCCAAGGAGTTTAGTAAAGAGTAAATTCTAAAGCCCTGACGTTAGCTCACACTATGCAACGCAGAACCAATCCCTCAGGAATTCTCTCCCCACTGCTGTACACATTCTCTTCACACAGGAGCTGCCAACTCCATTCATTTGAGCCATACGAGGAGCCTTGTCTTCTCCGGAGAGGGGAGGGCAGTCTGGGGCCTGCTGCCCCTTCAGAGGCACTTGGCCCCTCGGGAGCATCACTGGCCGTGTCCTGCTCCAGGAGCAACAGGACTTCGGCCCGTTCACTTTGGTGAACCAGCTTGTTTGCAATTACATCGTGTGTTGTTACTGTATGCTCAGTAACAACAACTGGTTTTCAGGATACAAGGTTCTGGTCTGGAAAGCCCAATTTATATTTGATGCTGTGACTAAAAATTCAGTTTCTTAAGAAGTTTAAAATTTAAACTGATGCAAAATGCAGGCAATTTAGGTGCTTGACTTCTCAACATGAGAAAGCAGAGCTTTATGGGTAGCTGTTTGTGAGAAACACCAAAATGCACACACACACTGGGCCACTATTTATTTTTGCTAAAGAGCAGCAAAAACAAATAGGACAAACACCACATCTTAAACATGAACACTTTTCCAAAGAGGTGGGGACTGAAGAGAAATCCAGGAATGTTTTTCGATACATTCTGACATCAGGGCATGAAGGCACACACAGCATTCCTACAGAACAATGGGAGCACTGGTAACGAGGGCCGTTGGCCTGACCTGGGTTGTTAGAGGACAGATTAGTGCTAATCCCACCACAGAAACCTTGGTCAGTTTTCCACAGGCTCAGGCAGCCCGGGCCTATCTTACATGGAAGATGAAAGGCAAGTTCAGCAGCACTTTGAGCTCCTTCAGTCAGAGGAATGCATGGAGTCGACTGACAGGTTTTTAAAAGAGCAGAGGAAGTGTATTTACATTTGGTCGGCATTGTTCAGTGGTACTGAAAAAATATGGCAGTGCTTTGGAGATCACGGTGTTTTCACCAGTTTCTCCACTTATTCTCCCTTGATACTAGACATGAAACATTTTTGGTCTGAATCTAAGTGATTCTAATCCAAATATGGCTGGAAAGATGACAAAAAAAAGTATCCCTCCGCTTTCAATTTACTTAATGACATCTGCATAATGCTCCATATACCTTGAAAAGGAATATGATAAATGTCTCTGTGATGAATCAATGCCAAGGAACCTGGACTTTAAACCGAGATCCGTGACCCTATTCCCTGTCCTCAGCAGCTGCACAGAACGACAGTGTATAACCACTTCAGGAGAGGTGGTAAAATCATTTAAATTTAAAAAATACAGTAGAGACCTTTGAAAATATTTTAAGATGCTGAAAAAAAAATAGACCACCTACATTTTAAGCATGAGAAAGCATAAAAATTCCAATCCTCCTTTAGTCTGAGATGAATTCAGAAATTCCTGGACTTTGCTGGCATAACAGCATCAATTTTTGCAAGAAAGTACTTGCACAAGGGCAGAAGCCTTTGTGTAAAACCGTATCCCCTTGTGGGAATCTCACAAATCTTCACCATCGGAATTTGTCCTGCACTTTGTGCTCTCTCATGAACATGGATGAGCTGCAGCAGCTCCAGGGCTGGCCTCAGCATCTTGTGGGAAGCTGAACAACTAAAGCAATATGCAGTTTATTTTTAATGGTCTTGGAAACAGCATTGTTGCTAATTTGAGAATAAACAGCCAGTGTAATTAGGGGATCTTTGCCATTCATCTGTTCTGTAAGATTTTTCTGCATTCAACTGCTGCCAAAGTGTTACATGTCACTTGGAAAGGGATCCTTCCTGCCATCGCCTCCAACAAAATGGGGAGAAACTGACCAACATTTCTTATCCCGTTGGTATTCCACGTGGGAGAGGGAGGAAGCAAAGGACTTGTGGCAAGTCTAGAAATGGGAAGAGAGCGACAGGGAGTTCCCTAGCCCACACGGGCCCAGCTGCCTCAGTTGTCATGACAGAGAGTGGCCAGTTGGTCAAAGGTCTGACATCATCCAGTGGCAAAGTTTCTAGGGATAGGTTTGGGAAGCGGAAGCAGAAATTACTGACAAGATTTTAAAAATACAACAAAGTATGGCTACATTTGCTCTTCTCTATTGCTCTCAGTTTGTTTCCAGCCTCACTGGTACTACAGTCACCATTCCTGCAGCACGGGCACGGAACTGTGTCAGACACCGCGGTGAGGGAGAAGGAACAGAAAGGACTAAGTGACAGTTTTCTAGAACTATTTTGCTCTAAGGACATGAGGTACAACGTTCAATTCAGAAGCAAAAGTGCTGTATCACAGCACCGTAACTTCAATTGTATCCCAGTTAGGAAATTCTTAAAGCCAGAAACATACACATCATCAATCAATAAAAACTGAGGGCCAGGATGACACACTGGCGAGCTTTGCAGGAGAGGGCTTTTACATAGAGAGAAACATTTTTATGAGTTTTTCAAGAAACTATGAACCAATCCCACTTGACTGACTTAATTTGCAAACAAGACTGTGCAGCGCCAGGTGCTCAAGAATTAAATAGCAAGTCTGAAAGAAAGGAGAACTAAAATCTAATTGTATGTCACAGTTAACACTGTAGGAATATTGCTTGCAAAGGAAAACACGCATATTTACATGAAAATTAAGTGACTGTTGTCTTTTTAAGGCACAAATAATGTAACCGATGGTGGCAATAGCCAGTCTAGTCAGTACATGATGCACAATTAAAAGCCTACTTCCCAATTAACCCTGTGCTGCACAGTCAGGACATTTAGCTAGAACAGTCTTAAAACCAAGTTAAAACGCTCTGTGTACCTCCTTCTTTCTTCTCTGCTTCATCTCGGATGAGAGGGGATGTGAGTATCACCTTCAAAGTGAGCTTGGGCTCCTTTGTGTTATGGATAACAATAGCTGCCTCATTTACATGCTCCTCCACCAGATACTTCTCTTCTGTAAGTTTCTGAAAGTCACCAAGAAAGATTTCAAGACTCTCCCAATTGACTGAAAAAGTGAAGAATCTGTGTATGTGCCTCAGCTAATGAGAAGGCTACAGGGCATTGCAATAACAAAGGCGGCCTTGCCTCCCTCATTAAAAACAATTTAAAACATTCCTCTTGTAGCCAGTGCTACAACTGCCTTACAGTTTGCTCTGTTAACGTGCATTGTATCAGAGTTCTCTGCAGTGATCTCTCTGCAGGTCTTTCGGCAGCCCTTTGGGACCCCTCTCAACCTCCAGAAGCACAAAGACAGCCACAGATGGCTCAGAGTCCTCCAGCCATCCCTTCTGTGTGGAGTCTGGTTCAGCAGACTGGTGGGGAGGATGTCTATTCCGACCCCTTCCCTGCTGCAATCTGCTCTGCAGCTCCTTTATTGTTGGGATGAAAATGGCTGAGCATCTGCTCACCATGAGCCTTCAAAGCAGCAAAGCAGAAGCTCTTGAGTCTCTGTACCTCACCTGCTCCTTTTGTCCGCTAATGGGCCTAAACCCTCCTTTGCCTCCAGCATCTGATCCCTCTGCAGAGCCTCTCCTTGTCTTCCGTGCCCACAACAGTTGGAGCATTTCATGAGTCAGAGTCCTCGTCCCTCATCTTTTCCGTAATCCCTCGCAGTCCTTCCCCGCAGGATCTTACCTGCCTGTCCCTTGAATTTATTCAGTCTTCACATATTTTAATTATGTCTGTTCTCTCATTTTATCTAACTTTTTTTGAAGCACATATTAACTTTTCTTCTCTCTTTCAACTCTCCTCATTTCATGCCTCACTACAAAATTTATTCTTTAATACTCAGTACATCCCTATCATTTTCAAACAAGTAAAATTTACTCTTTACTACTCAAAAGATCCTTTGCATTTTTAGCTATGGATAGGGCCACATCTCTAGGAACAACATTAGCTCATTAAAACAAGCCCTTTGTGTGAGAAAATGAATGGTGAGAACAAACAGCTGTCAAGAATGGTAAAACACGGGGAGAAAAGCAGATCAGGAGAAAAGCAGATTGAGTTTGGTTGTGGTTTGGAGAGGGGCACTTGCAGTGGAATAATTGAGGGCAGTTCCTTGGCACCAGTGTTGGTGAGTCTGGAAGCTGGACTGATTCCTCAGCCTCAGAACTCTGTCACAGAGGTGGTATCCCTAAACAAGCTGCAACTGCTGCCCGCTGGATGCCACCATCAGAATTAAGTAGCCATAAATAAAAATAATGTGAGCTCATGATTAACATGAGCCAAAATGAATGACCACCTAAAATGACACATTCTCACCTCGGCAGCACAGAGGGGTTTATATGGGAACAGCCCAAGCAAAGCAGCTGCAATGGGAACTGCAGGTTCAGGCGGGGGACAACAACAGGGACTGAGTCACACACTTGAGCAGGGAAGATTTCTGCAGTTCAGCTCATGTTGGTTGGACCAGAGCGCCCAAACCCACGCTGGGTTAGTTACACACACACAGGTCAGCTGCCCTCCCAGGGAACTGACAGCACAAACAGGAGTAGGCAACAACAGCAGTAAGAGGTTACATTTTGTGAGTAAGAACTTCATGTCACCGCATTAAACAAGTCACACACCCCAGATGCCGTCCTAGATTCAGAGTATCTTCCTTTATATCACTTGTCTTTCTTGTTGGATCAAATTCCAGCCTTTCCCCAAATAGCCCTTGCAGTGCTATCGGCCATTGTGGGAGGACTGCTCCACATTAACTCACCTGAATTTGAGCTGGGAGATTGTCTTTAACGATACATAACAAGGTCTTTGTGGGTTTTTCTTTGCACATGAGAACCAGCTCCAGATCCATATCATCTTTGATCAGCAAGCCCTTTGCAACCAAGCCAATTCTCATAACGCCACATAACGTCCGACCACCTTGATCCCTGGAAGTGAAACAATTTAGGGTAATTAAAAAGGTAATTAAATTTACTCTCCAGCTACAGTTTAGGGGAACCTTTAAGAGCCACAGTAAAGAATTTTCAAAGCAACATAGGAACACTTTAATTCTTGAGTGCTAAGAAAAAGACTCTGACAAAAGCCAGTTTTGTAGACTAAGATGGTTTAAAAGCATGGAGTAAAATGCAAGAAATGCTTCTTTGACGGCCAGCACCAGCTCTTGTCCCATCCAGTTGTCTCCAAAGCATTTACTGCACACTTGGATTTGTTTTTTAATAAAAAATCAGCATCTGTGTGGGGCTGAGTTGCCAGCTGGGGTTAAACCATGACAATAATGGAAAGTAATGGAGGCTTAGGAAAGTTCGTTTGCTGGGTTATAAAAACTTCTTTTGTGTATCAGACTGCAGGAGCCCCCCAAGCACATGGCTGTCGGTTTGCACTGGTGTGTTCCGGGGAGCTGTATTTGCTTAAAACTGCTGAAAGGTTTGTCTGCTAAAGGCAACTTCACAACATCGCAGTAAAATAAACAAAGAAATGGAGAGCAACTGCTGCCCATACTGGGCTTATTGCCATTCCCACGTGCTCCCACCTCAGAAAGTCCAAATATATCCCCCTCCTTCTATGAACATTCATCTGCAGCACACCCAAGTAACACTACGACTCTTATTCGGAGGAAAGGAGCCATTGAGAGCAGCACAGGGACACGTTGTGAGCTGAGGCTTCACTCACTTGGCAGTGCCTTCTGCAGCTTCCTCCTTAGCTTCCACATCACCCTCACACTTCGCAGACTTGTTCTTTTCATCCATCCAGTCGGAGACATGCTTAAGGGCACATTCTACTGTTGAGACCATGTTCTGGACAGCTTCAAGCTCCTCTGGAGATGGATAAATGGTTGAATGTTTCACCATTACGTGGCGGTCATCGTTAGCAAAAGATCGGATCGATCTCTGTTGTGGAGTGGGAAACAGGGAGAAAAGAGAACAAAGTTATTGGATTTTTGATAGGACATAGGGCATTGCCTGAATGGGAATCCTCCCTGGCAGAGGTAATAACGTGTTTTAGGACAACCGTTGCTTATAATCACGCAGAAGTAATTTATTTAAATGAATTTTAAAAATAAAAAAGAAAGCAAACACCAGTGCAAAAAATCAGCTTTAAGCCAGTAAAACATATTTTCATAGTTTTTCTTACTTCTCCCTGTCCTGCCCCACCAAGATTCTCTTGGGGAAGAGGGCATGGTCTGCCTGGCTGGAGTATAACTTAAGAGTGCTGAAGCAGGAGAACACAAAACCCCTGAGTTTCATTTCCAGTTTCATTAAGTGTCTCTGACTTCCCTCCTCCTTTCACTTGCTTGGTTATGTACATTAACCTTTCCAAGTCAGTGAGAAATCATTCAGACCCTGATCTTGCTGAGTGACCTCATGGGGATCCGAGCTGTGAGCAACAGCACCGAAAGGAAGTGGGGCTGCCCTACCCTGAGATACTTGCAGGGATTAAGGCATTCCTGAATTTCAGAGATCTTTGGTGGCTTGTGCCAGCCTTCAGCAGTGGGATAGCTTGGAGCAAAGGGAAGAGCCAGGGTCCTGATCCCAAAAGGTAACCTTGTGTCAAGGGAGGGAAATTCACAACATGAGCATCCCAGGGTGGGAGCAGACCGGGCATAGCATGTGGAAGGGAGGGCGGGCAAGGAGAGATGATTATTATTTTGTAAAAGGCATTGATGCTCTCCAAATACAACTTTGCATATTCTAGAAGTGCTGAGGGCAGCCACCTCTCCTCTGGTTATGCCAGGGACAACAGCAGCACACCTTGAACAGGCAGTCAAGGAGCCAATCCCTCACGGGTTTGCTGCTGCCGCAGATGAAGTCACAGGCAGTACAGAACTGTGAGAGGCTCAGCAACTGCACAGGGATTTACAAAGGCATGAATGAAGATGAGAATAAAGATAAACGGTAAAAGACTGAAATTTCTTTTTAAAAAACATTCAAATGAATAGGAAGAGATTAGAGTGCTAATTTAAAAAGTCTGCAGTGCAACTCAGAGTCCTGAGTGATACTGCTGAGGGAGGTAAACTTGACTGGTTGGGTAACCTGTGCTAGGAAGTTTTGGGTTTGCTGCAGACTATTCAGGCGAGACTTTTTTGATCTAAACAGTGCCCCAGAGCAGCTGTGATCACAGCACAGACCTGTGGCAAGAGCAGCAATAAGTCTTGGTCTCTATAGACACATCAGTCACTGCTGAAAGCCTCCTGAAGGCCTCCCAGAACCTGGAATCACCAACCAAACCCCTCTGTTCCTCCTACGCATTAAGCACCTTAATTAGGTGTCATTTTCACCCCTACTTCATGGGTTTGTAGCTGTACCCACTCCTAAGGACACAAAGGGCCTTTGAACAACCTCAGAGGCCTCTGGGCTGGATCCTTATTAAGGAACTGTCCACGATTTCCTGGTTTACCGCACTCCCTGTGTCTCTACCATTGAAGGTCATGACATCATTCCCTTCCTAATTTTTGTGTTCCTACCCAGATGGATAATTTGGGCAGTAACAATTCATCTGTCAGGGACTGGTTTTATCCCCTGCAGTTTGATAGGCTGCAAAACGCTTCCAGGAGGTCCCTCTTGTGGTTATCCACAACATGGATACAGCCGGAGCTGCAGGGAAGCGGCCGAGCTGCATTTAACAACTCACCCACCATCTTTTACCTCACGAAATGTCAGCTACAACAGTGGAACAGAAACAAATTGGTAACTCATAATTATGAGACACCTTTTCTAATGAAGAGGGGCTGACGAGATCAATTCCTCATTGCAATTCAGACCAAAAAGAATGACAAAGTGGGACACTTTAAAATGTATCAACAACTCTGCTTTGCTAAGTGTTCTTTCCCCCTTTCACTCTGTAACTGACAAAAGTCTAGGTTTAGGTCTTTTTTTAAAACACAAATATAAACACACAGCCTACCAGCAGCAACCAGCCACACAAACATTAGCAACTGTACTTAAAATTTAGTGCATTTATTCTCATTTCCATTCTCTCAGTAATAACCTTAGAGGGCTTAAAAATACATAAATATGCTTAAACTGCTCTCCACTCATATTGTTCAGGAACTGAGCAGGTTTATTGCCTTTTTGTGAACACATTTGCAGAATCTCACCATCGCAATACTTCATACTTGCACACCTTTACAAATCCCACATCTCAGGCATTTCTAATTTGCAGCCAAACCCAGGCAGATGAGAAGTGACTCCTCACTTAAACAATACACACCAGGTATATTTGGCTACACACGTTTCGTCGACACTGTTACAAAGTGTGCACAGAGGCACCGTCAGTCACACACGCATGGACGTGAATAATCAAAACTTGCTTTTGTGAGGTAGAGGTGGAAGGGGAATGAGCATTTGGTAATGAAATCTGCAAGTTCAAGGTCACTGATGCTGTTTGCTACAGCCTGCTAATGCCAGTTTTATTAGAAAACCTTATGAGCATCCCCTTCGTTCGTTTTTAATAATTCATGTACTGCAGGCTCACAAGAACACTCTCTGGCTTTAAGAGGCTGACAATACATCAAACCTCACTTGCTTTGCTCAAAGCACACAGTACCATCCCTCAGTTAGTGCAAGGTCAGAAAATCCCCTCTCTCAGGTTTGATCAGGCCCCATGCAAGCAGCAGAAAACACTTTTAATGCACCCCTGTGAAAAACAACAAATACCTACCATGGTTTGTTAGTGTTTCAGCTCTCTCTCCCTCCCTTTCTCCTTTTCCCTCCTCCTTGGTGTCTTTGCTAAGCACTGTTTTGCCTGACAGAACCTCTTCATAAGCCTCTCAGTCTCTTGACAGCTCAAGAGTTCATACAGCCAAGGTGCTCTGGGAGTCACTTTCTCTAATTCACCTGCAAAAAGAGAGAAACAACTTGAAACCAGCAGCGATGGCGTGTTGATTCCAGAAGTGCTGGATGCAGCACATGAGGCAAACCACCGACGAGAGCACATCAGCTTCCAGATGGGACAGTCACCGATCCATTTATATCTGAGCAAACAGATGTCACTGTGGAAAGCAACTTTTTATGATGTGCCCACGCACATGTAACGACTTTCCCGTGCCAGTTAGAGCCGATCCCAGGGAGGTTTGTCAGCCACCTGGCAATCCCAGTTTCTGGGATGAGGATGACAGGAAATCCAACATGGCAAACATGGTCTATGTGAAACCAGCTCAGGAAGTCTCTATTTTAGCGTCGCATGCGCGTTAGGAATCAAACACACTACATTTAATTACCAAAAAGTAATTCTCAGTGGAAATCCTCGGTGCAGCCCTCGATCCTGTGTCAGATGCTGCACAAGAACCAAGGCTTCAGGTTGCAATAACTGCAAGTTGTTATTTAAAGACAGACAAGCACATTCTAACAAACTGCAGACGTCAGACTTGCGAGGAGCTGAGCTCACCCACACTGCCTGTGCTGCCCATGCACTGCCTTTCCCAGCACACAGCATGGAAAAGATCCTGCAAGAGCAGCCTTCTTGTACTAAACTGGGAAACAACACCAGCACTGGCAGCATATCACTGCAAAGAAATGCTCTGTGCGAGAGAAGAGCAGAATAACAGAGCAGGTAATGTGAGAGAGGGAAGCATAAGCTCATTGCACAGCAAGACACTCCGGTCCTTGCAGAAAATTCCTGTTTTCCTTTCACTACACATATTGTTGCATCAGCTCTCCAGCAACGTTTTGAAGCAATTGGAAACCCAGTCAGTAAATTTCTGCAGATTGACACACACACACACACTCTAAAATGTTTTCATTTTCTCTTGTATGCTGACCCCCCTTTCTCCAGCAATGCTTTGCATATTGTGTGTCAGAGAAGCCTGACATTGTTAGAGATTAAAAGCATGTTTGGCAACAGCAAAGAGATAGGTGAGATGACTTGAAAGCTGAGGAGATACTCAAACCTGTGATGTGACAGGGAATAATTAAAATGTTGCATCCCACAGAGATATGAATGTGACAAGGGAAAAGGTAACAACAGATCCTGCTTCCCTATTTCCCTAGTTAGGAAGAAATTAAGCAGGTTTACAGGACCAGTAGCTTTGGCAGCAAGGGCCTGATAGTTGTTCATATGTCACGCCACTGAATTTAGGATGTCGAATTGGGTAAAACAAAAAGCCAGACAAGAACACTGTGCAGGGGCCTGTCTCTTCCAGCAGCTGAAAATTGCCAAGGAAGAAACCCCAAGAGAGTTAAGTGCAGTCATACTAAAAATACTTGGGAAAAGCAAGCTAATGAAAACCCTGACTGACCCCACTTCTCATCACAGAGGCTCTGTGCCCACCAAGGTGTATTAACACTCTACCAAATTGCAATCTACCAGAAGCAATCAAGGAAGGGGATGTTCTTTCTCTTAAGAGATCCTGAAAGTCAGACAGGGGCAGCTGGGAGGAAAACTAAGCAAAGATCACTGCTTTGGCAGTATTTATTTTGTGAGCTAGTCATAAGCTCCTCCACACTCAACAGCCTTTCACCACCTCCCGAACCAGCCATACTCTTTACAAGGTTGTTTTGCCTTTTAATAACATTAATAATTGCTTGAGTCAGCAAATAGCAAACTAGAGAGACTTTTATGAGACACATTTCTAGATAATGTATTTCAAATTATTTCTCTCTCCAAACTGAATTTCTGCTATCTTCACCTACTCTTCTTCCCTGTCACTCCCACATTTCACATTTTCGGTTAGTTATCTTCTCCGGTAGCTGTAACTTGGCAATTCCAGGCAGAGAGAAGGGCACTGGAATGTGTTGCTGACTTCAGCATATGCCCAGTACAATGTCTCCAGACTCCAGCAACACTCCAGCCCGGCCTCCCTCCCAAGACTACTGCAAGCTGTTGCTTATCAGCTCGCCCAGGCTGTGGCAAGCAGATGGACAGAGATAGCTGGCTGAGCAAGTTCTGGTGCTCAGTAAGTGCTGAGCAGGCTGTTGTCTAGAGGGCAAGTCTGCGAGAGCCCGAGCTCTGGAAACGCTCACTCCTCAGGGCAGCCCCAGGTGCTTCCCGGGGTTCTTGGAAAATCCAAAACAGGCTGGAAATGAATGTGTCACAGCCACAGTGGGGGGAATCTCTGCTGGGCTGCTGAAGTGAAAACACCAGCACCTCTCCATACTCTGCCTTAGCAGGCAGTGACCTGTTTTCTTGTTTTCAAGACAGGTTCAGTTTTCAGTGACAAGTAAAGGTTGCTGGATGAAGGTATTTATGAGCTCTGTTTTACCTGCCCTTTTTTTCAGCAGTGCGTGGCTGAAGTCAGGGCACAGATAGATGAATTACAAAGGGATCTTTATTAAAAAATTCAGAAAGCTGGAAAAAAATCCTGAAAATTGAGTTGAAGCTGATACACGATGTCTTCCAAGTCATTAACATCCTACGAATATTTCAGAAACACGCATAGGAGTGAAACCCTAATTTAGTTCAGACTTTGAGAGAACATTTTCAACAAAAGCACTAAACAGGAGGGAGTTTACTATAAAAGTGCAGACACAATATACAGAATAAAGTACATTTGACAGCACACAGAATTAAATTAAGGAAAACCAAAATCAAATCTGCTCCAACCATATGGACTAAGGCAGCATAACATAGCTCAGCACCAAATACATCAGAAAGCATTATGTGAAGTGAGCAGCAATTCCATAAATCCAACAGCCTCATTCCACTACCAGACTACAGCAGGATATTTGTTCCTGCATCCTCAGGGAAGTAACAGCTGATGCCCAGAGTAAAAAGCACAATATTTAAATGTGTGGCTGTCTTACCTAGGGGCAGCCACCTACACTTGCAAGAAAACTTGTACAGGAAGCTCCTTGCACCACCGAGACCCTGGTGACCTTGAAAAAGTCACTTCTGCTCTGCATCATGTGCTCCTAAATTGTAAAACAAGAGTAAATAATCTCTGTCTCCAAACCAGGTCACAGCGGAGCCGAGCAGAGCCTGCAGTGTGGTTTAAAATCACTGGGGATTTGACACATTAGAAATGTTATTAAAACACCATGACACTGTAGCAACGTTTCCATTAAACATCCCATCCTTCACAGAGGAAGTTTATGCTTTGGCTTAAGACAAACGAAAAGAATTTCAGATGAGGCTTTTGTAGTAGGAGATATTCCTCCATCTGCAGCTGCATTCCCAGGGGACAGACAGTTAAACAGCCAGGGGTGATGAATATGCTCAGCTACCTCTGAGTGCCTGTGAACAGAGAAGTGAAAAGGCAGGAGAAACAGGTACTTGCATTCCATGGGGACTGAAATACCACAATTTAGGGGGCTCTGAGCCTCTAGAAAGGAGATGTGAACTGTGTCTGGCACCCCAGTATCCCCTTGCAGCAGCACCTTGCACAGAAGTGTTACTGGTGCAACAGAGAAGAGGAAATCGGGGTCAGTGGACACCAGAGCTCCAAACCCCTCACTCCAGTGAGCTGCTCTTCAGGCTCCTGGCCAGGCCAAGTAGAACACCATGAAAATCGGTTTTAAATGCTCCATCAAGAATGCACACACTAACAGTATTCAGCTGAAGCATTAAAAACACCCTCCACCTTCCGAATCTACCCTGACACCAGTATCTGCCCAGGAGAACTGCAGTTTGCAGTGTGCAGCACCCCAAGAGCAGGCAGAGTTTATACTGACAGGGCAGCAAGAACAACAGAGGTTGCTAATAACGAAGCAATGAGTATCTAACACAGCCCGAGGTGTATCAGACACAGTAACAAAAAGTAACTGGAATTTATACTGGTTTTAGTTACCTTCGAAAGTCAGAATGAGAGGCTTGCAACTTCAAATTGAAAGTTTATTTTAGCCTCTGCTTTGCATTCAGAAGACAGGTAATTTTTCATCACGCCACACAAAGTGCTGCTGAAAATATGTTGTGTTTTTCTGCAGTATAATTTTATTGCTGGCCTTCTGCCAAGAGTCTTTCTGGCAGCATCTCCCACAGTTGGAAACTGTGTATCTGGGTCAGAAAAGACAAGCCGCTTTTCAGAACAGCTCAATACATTTGGCAGAGATGCTGATATTGTAATTGAACTCTTTCAGCAACTCTCTTTATGATGTACCCAGACACCAAACAAAACAAGATCTGCAGTGTTGATTAATGTCAAAATAACTGACAGAGAAATATCAAAATAGTTTTTCCTCATGCTGAAAGTATCAACAAACTGGGGGGGGAACAGATAAGAAATACAATTCATGAGGATTCAGAGAAGAGCACAGGGCAGAGAAATCTGCAAAATATGACTGACCTGTGCCTTGTGCAGATATTCACTCTTTAAAATCCCAGCTCCTTGTATGGGACTTCCTCCTTCCCCACTAGACGAAGAGAAATCCTGGCCACTCAGAGCCCCAGCAGCATTCTGGAAAGCAGTGCCCCATAACACTGGGACACACTTAACAAGGCTCAGACTGCTTCCAACAGTATTGCTCATCCTCCAATTTCACCTGGAGACTGTGTATTCATAGGAGTTGTATTATTTCCCATGTAATGCATTTCCTGGCAAAGTTGCATCTGGGATAACCTTTAGAAGGCTGGAATTTTCCATCCAAATGAATAATTACAAAGCAACACTATAGTTAGAAGCTGAAAAGGTACTTCCTCTGGCAAACTCTTATACTTCATACAACAAATACTCGAGTCTGGGATTACTTCTGCCTGTTCAGTTCTCATAATATTTCAAGCAAAGGCTGCTGGGCTCAGAGATCTCTTGGGAGCAGCGGCCCTTGCAGGCAGCCCCCACACCCAGCCTTGAGTGCCAAAGACAGGGTAGGCACAAACTTGATAACCAGGTCTGGATCCACAGCACCTGTAACCATCAGAAGGGAGGAATCAAAGTCACCTTCCAGGGTCCAGAGCTCTGACAGTGCTCACAGTGCAGGGAAAACAGCTGCCCACTTGTCAGCATGCAGGAAGCTACTGGAGAGCTCCTGGAGAGAATCCATCTGTGCCAAGGCGCAGATGGAGAACCCGGGGACCCTCGGGTCAGAGATGCAACTGAAAATCAGTGAACACATGGATTCCCCTCCACTGTGGAGTAAGGAATGGAAAAAGAGCCAAAAGAAATCACACTGGTACAGTAATTAAAGAAGTTGAAGAATCAAAGGCAAGCAATTGCTTAATCTAAATTAATGCATTAAGGTAAAGGAAACAGGGATGTGCAGAGTGTAGCTCGTATTTTTAGCTCCTGGAAAGAAGGTGAAAAGATGGTCTAAGGGGAAATCATTACCAGCCTAACAGGAAGGTTTAAAAAGGAACAACAGAGGCACTGTGTGAGCACATACGCAATCATTTGAAGAAAAAAATGCTCTATTTTAGATAGAATCACACCATCCAGTCTCAGAAAGAAATAGACATTAGCAGAAATAACTGCAGCTATTGAACTGTAATGTGTAAGAAACATAACAGTTTTGTAAAGAATTTAAATCCTCCATAGGGATTGAACCTACTACAGACTCCTGAGGACAGGAAGGTACTCACCGCACTCACCAGGTGGTCTTCAGAGCAGCACACCAGCTGCAGACCTCAGGTATTTTTTACATAGATCTCCCTCTAGATTTTTATCTGGCTTCACATTCCCTGAAACCTGCACAACCCCCAGCACAGCCAGGGCTACAGAGGAGCTCTAATGAAATCATTTTGAAATTGCCTTCACCTCCTGGTACGGGTGTCAAGATGTAAGACTGACTAGAGACAGACCGAGTGCAAAAAGTTTTAAAGACTGGCTGCTGTCACTTAAATAACAAATTGACACACAAACAGTTTAATGTTTTTCCTGTTCAACCAGTCAGAAATATGCAAAACTGAATTGCCTGTAAAACTGAGCACTGCAGAAAACAAAATACCTTAAAGGGTGCATTTCTTGGCAGGTGTCTTAAATAAAAAGTCAAATATTAGATAATACATAAATAATGAATAGCAAAGTATTCATTTGAGACAAGGCAGAAACCACCACTGGATTCTCGACATCCGTGAAACACTGAACTGATTTGTGACTTGAGACACCCTAATGTTGCATTCCTGCTTTCCTGGCTAAACTGGTGAATGGAAACGTGAAGGTACTTTGCAGTCATAATGTGACATCCACGCTCAAAATCATCTGAAATTCTTAACTCAGACTGCATTCATTTACAGTTGAAGAATTAACTAAATTAATAACAGGATTACATTACACTGAAATGACACTCACCATCTGCAATGTCATTTTCCCAGAGACAGAGCTGGTTTAAGCAAAATTCTGGATCTATGCCCGAAATGACATCACATTCTCCAAAAGAGAATCACAGTTCTACCTCCTCCACCCAGTTTGTGCCATGCTGGGTCCTCACCACCCCAGCCCTGTCCTGCATCACATCCCAGCCCTAAAGCCTTGCACATCTCCAAACTCCCAGAGACTCCCCACGCCCCTGGACTTGTGAGCACTGCCTTTACCTGCGAGGCTCTCGCTGGTCCAGAAACCACCACGGGAAGCAGCCACGATGTTGAGGAGATTCAGAACAGGGACATTCCTTCCCCGGCACCCTTCAGCTTCACCAAAATAGCTGCAGTGCCCCAGTTTCTTTGCTGCTGTGATTCATATCCCATAGAATATGGGATTCTGCAGGTGGACTCGAGCTGCAGCCCAGCGACTCAGCCAGGATGGGGGAACCGGCGCCAAGGAGGCAAAGGCACGCACATGGAAAAGACTGGAAAGCGTGGCATTCCCTCTGCGTTGGCAATAAATTAAATAAAATTTCAGCAGAAAGAGAGAGGCTGGAGCCCAAACTGTCCTACAGTAACATTGGATCTGCTTGTATTGGTGGTTTGCACTTTTCATCAGTTCCGTGAGGCAACAGCCAAACACTTTGGCTCTACTGCCTGTCCCCTGCTCTGCAGCCCAGGCTAATGCATATCCTGGGAGTTCGTAAGAGGAAAGAGAAAAGCAACACGGATTCTAAAGCTCTGGTTATAAACAAGGCAAATTTAGTAATTCTTACAAATAACACAATGCAAATACGTCTTTGAGAGCTGCGTTTCCCCAGTGTTTACATGAAGTGTCAGAGCATTAAGAAGTTTTTAAGAATAAATGCTCTCCTTCTGACTAAAATTTCAGCAACCCTCAACGGTGAAGTTTAAGGAAGTTTCTCCCCAGAATTTGTTCCCTGATGTCAATTATACAGACCCTGTGTTTTCAGTGTTGCAAACCCCCCTGGTTACTGTGCCCGGCTGCCTTTCAGCCACTTTAAACATTCATGACTCTCTCCTGAAATGCATTTTCTAGTATGTCAGTCTTGCTACCTCAGTGACTTCTTCTTTTTTTTTTTTTTTAATTAAGGAGAGAAGATTTAAAAGGATTTGGAATAGAAGATCACTAGACTCTGTGAGTATTGTGTAAAAAGCTCCTGTGCTCCCAGCCAGCGCACATCCTCCATCAGACTTTTTCCATGTTTCAGTTCCACTCTGACTCCTGAACAAGTTCAGGTTAATTTTGTACTTCCTGACTAATTGGCTGTTTTGTCAAAGAACACATTGTCAAAGGTTCTGGGTTACTAAAAGCTTAAGGTTTTAAGTGTTTTTTCTTGCCATCTCTTGCCCATCCAACCACGTTATTTTAAGTTTGATTCAATGTCACAACATGCAGTGCCACAGAAAGGTCTGAAACAGAATTTGTAACTAAAATCTTGGGCTGTTCAGGGAACAAAATTAGCTCTTTTGAAACCCTTCAGAACCCAGAACCCCTTCAACAGAGAGCACTGGGGTTTCTCTCTGGGGAAGGGTACCCTGGCTGCCATCCATTTTCAGCCTCAGAACACAATTATTTACTTCAAATGCACGATAACCCCACCAAAAGATTTGAATTAGGTTACTTAGGCATGAAAGCTAGCAACAATATCCATCAAACACCACACCAGCCTGAGACAGCAGAGAAAGAACTGTCAGTTGTGACCCAAGTCACCATCTGCCTTGGACAAGATCTTGTAGTAGAAAGTCCCAGCTTGGCTAAGAGGAAGAAAAAAGCCACAAACATATTTAGAGATTTACAAAATTAATAAATAAAAACAAAAGTCCTATTTCCTTGGAAAACCATGAGTCTAAAAATATTTTAAATTGGCTCAATCCAGCATCCTCTTGCCTCAGCAGATCTCCACCGCACGCATGTGCTGTCATATCTGCCAACTTCACTTGCAAAACTCATCTATTATTCCTCTCTCCAGTTCGCACGGCACAGCACAGCCATGGAAGTGAAAAAAAAAGGATGACTTTAGCAGGGACCATCGGTGGTGGAAATGCTCAGTTTGTAGACCACAAGCTAGGTTACAAGATTAATTTCTCAGCGTAAGTTCTGTCAGTCTTATCCTTAGGAACATCCTGAGGTGAGTAATGAATTCCACAGCCTTTTTTTGTTTGCTTATTTTTAATAGGTCGTTGAAATTTTAAAAAAAAATTCATTAAATTAGGTGTCTGTAATACTGTATTCTCCAGTATCTTTGGAGAACACAACTGTGCTAAGGAACTAATCTCCAACTTGAGAAGTTGTAGTCAGTCTTTTTTTATCTTTTGAATTCCAAATAAAATCTGGGGGGAGAAACAGGAGCTCTCAGGATAAATGTACCAGTCCCAGGTGGATGGCATTTTTAAGACCACAGACACAACTTTGCTGGTTTGGCCCCTTTCTTTGCATTTCCTACAGGGCTATGAATTAATTTAATTTCTCCTTATAGATAATGATGTCATCTCCATTGTGCCACTCACAAGAGCATGAAAGACACTTCCAGCTCTTCATTTGCTAAAGAAGCTTCCTCAGTCTTTGCACTCTCCACCAGACATCACACCCCGTCCTCCCACCAGCAGCAAGCAACAAATCTCTGAACAGCAAAACAGGATCAACATCTTGGAGGCACCACACTTGCCAGGAGCCCCAGGAAGCCCCTTGTCAGTGAGTTTGGGCAGGTTAATGACAACAGAGCCGGGCTGGCACACCAGAGTGTGGTGCAGCTGCTGCAGCTCCTGGAGCAGGGGCAAAGCCCAGTTTCTCTGGGAGGAGCAAACAGCCTGGCCAATCAATACCAGCGTTCCAAGTGCTCTCAGCCTTGCAGGGACATCAGTTCACAACAACACAACTCTCTCCCCAAAGCTCCTTTCATACCCTAGAGTTGCTAAAAGTAACACTTGGAATTACTGTCCAGGGAAAGACTAGAGAAAAACAATCAAAGTTAGTTTATTTGGGGCCATTAGCTGCAGTTTGTGTCTGGCCACTTCAGTTCCCCAGATAACAGGAAACCCGCTGTGCCTAAACGCAGCACTGATGGGGTTTATTTTATTTCTCAAAAGAAGTTGCACTTGGGAAGCCACAACCTGTCAGGGTAGGAGAGCACACGGTTCCGGATGCAGAGGCAGGATCAAAACCAGGATTAGAAACCAGCTGCCACACAGACTGAGGGTGTTCTCCTCAGGTGGGCAGTGAGACAGAAACCCTTTCATCCCTCTGTCCGGATTAGAGTGTAAATGTTTTTATTGCCTGCTTAGCCACCTGTGGAAATCTGTATCCATGTCAACACCACCATTACATTGAACTCTGCTCTTGTCAGCACAAAAAACATGCCTGGTTTCCAGTCCAAAACTATACTTTTAGTGATATAAGAATGTCAGATTATAATGCCATCAATCTATCTTATTCCACAGTTCACACAATTCATCTCTATAACCTGACACTTCTGCGTTAGTGAAAAAAATCCTTTTTTTAAAAAAAAAAGTTCATAAATGCTTTGTGCACTGAAAGAGCACTTGGTTCTGCTGGTTTATGAGTTCTTCACTTGCACAGCTTCTCTGTTGTGGAAACAAAAGTCCTTGTATTGGGCCTTCTCAGTGATATTTGCAAACTCCTACACTTGCTGTAACAGGGTGTTCAGAAACAGTTCTTACTGGCCTGGGAAAGTTCAGCCATTATTTACTAACTGCAGAAAGACATTGAAGAAAACAGTAACAAGGTAAAAGAACATTCTTGCAAAAGCTTCTTGCTTGTTTTGACAGAAACAAAAAGTAATTAAACCTAGCTAACACCTTTTCACTGAGCATTTTGCTCTAAAGCCTTTATAACTCACACACTGCAGAACCAGGAACAGAACAGCAGAACCACCAGTGCAGCACTGTCAACACAAGGAAAGGCTGTCCCTGAAATTCAGTGGACAAATACTACCAGGCAATTTCATACTTTACCAACACAAAATCCAGAAGTTAAATTTAGAAGCATGATTTCTGCAGACACTCAGATGTTTCTGTTCTAAATTTTCTAGAAATTGCAAAACAGAACTTGACAGACTTTAAAGTAACCCAGCACGTGTCTCGTGCAATCCAAATCATGGTCTGTCCCATTACTCGGCAAAACTGTTAGGAAAAAAAATCATGCCTTTCACCACATGGTTTCAGACAAATGACAGAGACATTCCATTTATCTCTGTGCTAAGAACAAAACTTAAGTACTGTTTTTTCCTCTTGGAATACTGCCATGGAAGTTAAAAGCTAACAGAGGAACCAACGTCCTCCCCGCTGAAGGATGAGCGCAGTTTGGTGAGTAACACCACTCACAGAACTGCAGTCCAAGTGGCTGTGGCCATTTTTTCCCCGTTTACCATGGGGAGAATATATTGCATTTCTAAACTGATCTCATTCCTAAATACTGCAATGAGAGAGCAAAGCATGCAGGTGTCACCAAGCTGCTTTGTGGAACTAGCAAACCCTGCAAAGTATCTGCAGCCACTCAAGAGATAAAGTGGTTTTTTCAACACCAGGAAGAGTAAATTGAATGAAGCAGCTCAGAGGTAACAAACCAAAGAAATCTTGGAAATTACTTCTCTATCTCCCAGTAACCAGACAGTACTGCCCACCCTCCCCTTGCTAACCTGGGGGAGATGGCAACCTCCATGTTGGACTTTACAAGAGCCTGAAAAAACATTACTCGGTCTTTTCTATTTTGATTGCAGTTATCAAGTTTCAATGTACTTTTATTAGCAAAAAACCCCAAATCAGACCTTAGATACACGCACAAGCATTTCACGACTCTTCAAACATCACTTTTCCAATTGCTGTGAAAGGTGTAAATGTTGTGCTGTTTGCATGGAGAAGAGACCCCACTGCCCAAAAATTCAAGTGACTTGCCCAGTGCCACAGTAACTCAGTGGCAGCACTTGGAACAGTTTCAGTTTTTCACTTACTACACACACCAAGCATGGAGCATCCTCTTTCCCCTTTCTAGCTTTTCACCTCTTTAGGCTTCATTAGTTTAATTTGAACAGACACTGCATTCCTGGCTGCTTTTGTTATTCAGTCTCTCTTGCAGGATCATGGGTTCCTCACAGGTCAGCTTGGCAAACTGTCACAGGAAACGCTTGACAACAATTACCTGTCCATTCATGAGAGTCAAATTAGCAATTCAATATCTGAATATGGTATGATTAACTCAGGAACCTAATTCACAATGTGTCCTACTTTCAGGCATCAAATTTTTTGAGCACTGTGCTCTTTTGAAAGTCAAACTGATGAGGACTCAGGAACCTTGTGTCTTTTTCAAAAGAGGACAATGGAGCCCCTCTTTTGTCAGGCAGCAGGACACACAGAGTCTGTTCTCAGGAAGAACAGGAGCCAAAAAACAAGAACACTTCAGAACACTAGCGAGGGACCTGAGCTTTTCTGCAAGATAAGGGGAAGCTTTGCAGCTCTGCTCTGTAGAGCAGCCAGCTCCTCAGCACCGAGCACTCTGCACACCACATTCTAGCACATCCTTTGGCTTTGAAGAAAAAACCCAAAGGCTCTCTTTGCCACTTGGTTTTTCTAAAGCTCCAGCTGACACAGGAGCAAGCTGTGGAGGATAAGGGAGTTTATTCTTCTCTCTCTCTCTTAAGAAACCAGCAAAATAATCAACCAGTCAAAACCCAGCTTTCACGTTAGATATTGGGTGGCCATCTAAAACACCCAAAACCAGATGTAAAGGATGGAGGGTCTGAGATCATCTCTCTTACGAATCAGAAAAACCATTGGGAACTCCCAGACGAGCAGGAGTGCCCCTGTCACTGCTTCTCCTGCCTGCACCCAAACCACAGCCCTCAAACAAGATCCCTTCAGTCTGCTCCACGCTGAGCTCCAGCCATCCAACAGCAGTTTATAACTCCTGCGAGTTCATTCAGGATGGCTTCTTTGATCTTTTCAGGAAATATTTCAAACTTTGTTAGAATATTGTCAGCTGGAAAGGACCTACATCGATCACCTAGTCCAGCTGTAACAAGAGGAGCACAAATAATGAAAGCAGAGCAAGAGAAAGAAAGGAGAGGGGAAGTACAGTAAATCCTGAACTCCTCAGCTCTCCGCCAAAATTCAGTCTTCTATAGACTGCGCATGAGACTTGCTACTGTGCTGTGTGATGAGGGCAAAGAGAACTCATTGAGACAAGGTGCACCTGCTAAAACTGGCACTAAAACCAGGCAGCTACTGCAAGTCAGTGGTGCCCAGCACCAACAGAAAGCAAGTCTTTGTTCTCCTGGCACAAGAGGACTCCTTTACTGCGAGTACCACATACAGATCAAACATTTATAAGCAAAAGAAAAGAAGCTAGCCAAGGGATTTGTATTAAAATAAAGATTGCGGATCGCAGTGTGAAAGGAAACAGGGAACGTACCAGTGAGTCCCATGCCCAGCCAAGCTCTCCCCGAGCAGTCCTTCCTCTGAAGGAGAACTGCAAGGAGAGAGCCTGAGCCAACAGTTTCTACAGCAACTGCAGAAGCACCAGTTCAATGATATTCAAACCCTGCAGTAACTGCAGAAGCATCAGTAAATGGATACTCCAGAAGGAACATTTGACAGTTTCTCCTGGACTCCCTCTGCCTCCCTGGGCAATCCATTGATCCCAATCAGCTTAGTTCAACTCTGGAGTTGCCCATTGCTCTGCAAATGCTTCTGAAATCCTCTTTACCCTTCATGTTCTTTCAGCACGCTTGCTCCCCTTCAAAACTTCATGAAACAGCCCCCAGAGAAAGTTTTGTACACACGGTGCTGGAAGGATGAGTGTCCTTATCCTGCAAGGGAGAGACCAATGCATCCAAGTGTGGTGCTGCTGCAACTCCTCAGCGAGGGTGGAATGCTGTTATGACAGTGGCACTGGGCTGCAGCTGCACCACTAAAAGCACACTTGGAAGCATCTCAAGGGGAACCAAAACAGAGGCCAGATACCACCCAACTGCACAGAAAGAGCAGATCCATTTGTAACGTGGCTATTTTAACACTAATGCAGAAGCCATATTAAGGAACACAGAATATGTCACCTATGCACTTGGTTAAGTTCTCACCTAAGAATTGTCATTTACTGAAGGATGTTTAGGGCAGGACATCTCTTACTCCCCTTTTTAGAATCTGCTGTAATAAATCACAGCACCTCAACAGTCACAGCTTCATCAGTTCCATACTGCAAGAGTTTTTCCTTTAAGTGTGCAGCGTTACTTTGGATCACGCTGAAACTTGGCATGAAGCTCAGGCTCCTGACCCACAGCAAAAAGTTAAACAAAATTGTTCGTTTGTTTTTAAAAGGGTCAGCAGGTTTCCAGTTTCAGGCTGCTCAGTGTTTGGGGTGGCAGGGAACAGTATCTACAGTCACAACTCAGGGACATTCAGTATTCAACCCCTCTGCAAAGAATGGGCTGGATCAGAGACCTGTCAAAAATGCACTTTGTAAACTGCTCTCTTCAATTAGTTTATTACATAAGGCCACATCCACAAAACCAAGTTTTTGGTCAAGAGATCACTACTTATATAATACTGACTCCCAACTACCTGCTTTGAAAAACATCCTTTATCTCCTGGGCTAACGAAAGGAAAGTTACTGAATTCCCCCAAAAGATAAAGCAGAGCATATGAAAATATTCAAGGTAAAAAACAATCTCATTCCCACACTAATGGTAGGAGAAAAGAAACAAAGATAAAGGCAAAAATATTTTGGTTTTGTCTTCATGCCTTTTACCATGATTGAGCCAGATCGCACCATCGCTATTGGGGCTGTGAGTGCTGTTCTTTCTAAGATATGAAGTACTATGAAATCTGAAGTGGAAAAGCATCTTATAAGTTGCTAAAGTATAAGCATGCAAAGATGACTTCTGGATCAAATACATTCCTTAGCAGGCTAGCTTTGAAGGAATAAAGACTACAGTTCCAGACAACCATCTTTTAACACAAATTAAAATTTAAAAAGTTATTTATTTAGCAACTATGAGCAGTGTCAGGTTCCACAAAATTTGCTAAGACTGAAAATTCAACCAAATTTTTTAAATTGTCGAAAACCCCCCAGTTACAGGAGGTTCTTATGTGCCTCCAAGGTGGGAGTCATGATTCTTTTCTCTTACACAAATTTAGACAACTGTGTTCTCTCTTCAGCCTTCTGGCCATCTGTAGAGATGAGGAGGTGTGTACAGATGTGGGCTCAGAGCAGAACAAGCTACTTCTCTGAGCTCATATTTTTGGCAGTCACCAATTTCACCCTCACCCACCAGAAGCAAAGAAGTTATCAGTTTTGTCTCCCCCCCCTTTTCCCAGTATTTGCCTTTCTTCCTGGCTTTTCTAGAACACTTGTCACCATATTTACCAGAGTACATTTATTACTGCTTTTAAAATAACAGTTTTTGTGAGACAGGAAAACATTTCAGATCTTTATAGGGGGAACTTCAGACACGAAGAAACGAAATTGTGTGGTAAGTCAGCGGCAGAACCTGAAAAGGGGCCAAATGCTGCCCTAATCAATACTTGCAGGTTAATTACCAGACATTATTCACTGGAACAGAGTGTTGCTCAGTGCCTGCTGTTGAAGAGTTTTACCCATTTCCAGTTTTGGAAGGAGTGCTCCCAGTTCTCCTACGCCCCATCCCTGCTTACCACACACTGCAGTTCAGCCCCGGTGATGCTCTTTAGGGTCACCCAAATGGCACAGCTGAGCACTTTAAAGGAGCAGATTAAGTCTCTGCATGATTGAAGACTTGGACAGCATGACTGGGTAACCAAAGAAGCCCTAATCTATTTGCCAAGTCCAATTACCTAGACATGGAATCAAGAGATCATGAAGCATTAGGACACGGAATAACTGCTCACCAAACCGTTTAAGCTCTCTGAAAAGATGACAGTCACCAAGAGCCTATGACATGGAAAAGGCATCCTTCTTCAAAGCAGAGGTGGGGAGAAATCAGTTCTTGGACATTTATGTTTTCCCCTTCTCTATACCAGCTATCGGAGTAAAGGGGAAGAGCTTGGGATTGGAAGAGCAGTAGAAGTCCAAATGTTCTGAGTCTCTGTATCTGTTTCCTTGAAACCCCCAGTAGTATCCTACTTGGACATCCATGTTCTCTGCTTGTTCCATCATACCACAGCCCCCAGCTTTCCAGTGGCTGCGTCTGTTCTCGGGTACTTCACTCCCTGGAGTCACAGGCTGTACACCTACAGCTCCCCCTTCTATTCCAGAGTCTCTTCCATCACAGCAAATCCCTCCGGATTGTCACATAAGACACAGCAATCAGGCAGAGCAGAGAAGAAAAAGTAGAAAAGCACCCAGGAGGGCCACAGAGCAAACTCAGCCCCCATCCTTGGAGACAAAGAACAAGTTTCCATATGCAAAGAGCTGCCCCTTTCAGCACATTTGTATCAAAAATAGGAATAAATTACTGATTTGTCTCTTTGTCTTCATGCTGGGAAATGGCTGCCTTCAGCCGGCCCCAGCATCAGTCACACCTGCCAGAACATCCCACAGCTGCCTCAGCTGGGAAAGCCAGCCACGCAGGCTGGGCCACTGCCACCACGGCCAGGGAATGCACACCACAAAACCAGCTGGTACGTGCATTCAGCTTCAAAACTGATTCAACCCCAACACACGTTAGTCAGCACTTCCACATTCACTGATGTTATTTGTTTTATGGTTAACAAAAACATCCGCAGCCCAGTCCCACGGACCTTACCCACACCAGGTGCCACCACTGGACCCTTGATGATCATGCTCCTGCTCTATCAGAAACACAGCACAAGCTGACAGCCATGGGGCAGCTAACTCAAATGCTTTTTATTTTCTTTTTTAATACAAGTTGTAACTTGTTTGTTGAATGGATCTATTCATACTGTCCTGACTGTAGGCCTTTACCCAGTCTCCAGCTGATGTGTTTGGTCCAGCTGGTCAGTGTCTTGCTAAGCAGGCTGTAAAAAGACCTTGTAAATCAAACACCTTCTTTACTCAGGTATATACCAGCTGGCAATATTAAAACATCGCCTACTTCAACAATGGCAACTAAATTCAGTGGGGTGCAGCATGTCAGCCTGCTTCCTTGCTGAATTTTGTACGGTCTCTTTAGCAAGCGAGATATCATATTTATGATTTCATGTTAGTTCACATTATGAAGAGAGATACCACGTCCATGGAGAGGGTTAAATTGGGAACCATGCTTTGGCTGCTACATCGTAACAAACAAAACAAAGCCCTGCAACAAGTGAAGAAAATTTTTATGCCTCCTTCAAGATCAACCATGGCTTACCATAATCCTGTTTTGGGACCCATCCCCTTTAAAACAGAGACTAAAAAAGATGTATTAATTTCACAATGTCAGCGGAACTATGGTAAACCATTTTTTGGCAGAATCTTGCTTTGGAAGGAATCAGGTGCTGGGTGCCCAAAAAGCCCCTGCCCACAGCCTCAGGCCTCCTCAGCCTCTCGAGGGAATGTTCTGCCAAAGCTCATTTCTGGAAGCACAAACCAGCTGCACAGAGGTTGTGGGGCTGGGCTTCCCACACACCTGTGGGCTGTGCTGGCCTTCCCACAAGGCAGATCCTGCCGGCTGAGCAGTGGCATTGGGGAACATCTGGTTTAGGGTCATTATCAGCTCGGTCCAAGAGCTCCGGAGGGACATTTCCCCATGGAACATCATCCCTGTGGCTCAGGGAATACTAAAGACTCTTGAGGGCCCAACACTTAAGACGCTGTGCCAACACTCCAATCTGCTGTGTTGCAAGTCAAACAAGAAATGTGTTCAAAGTGTCTTCCCTCCCAAGAATCAGAAGAAAAAGAGAAAAGTACAAGGCCTTAAACTCAGCCTGCCCTTTTCTGCTCCAACTGGGGGGCAGTTTCTATGGGGCAACACCAGTTTCTCACCACTGACTTCATTTACTGCCAAGCCAAATGCCAAGTTCTGCTTCAAAATCTAAATGAATTCTGGTTTATAAGATTTCTTCAAGTTTTGTGACATCTCACAGCTACCCACGAGTAAGACTGTTTTTCCCAACCAGATCCTCAAACATTAAATTTTTCAATAAAGACAATTTAAACTAAATGCACAAAAAGAACAAGAAGCAGCAAAATTTAATTTACTGGCATAGCCATACACACCCCAATTTTATTTTCTTTTTAAGCATACAATTAAGGGTAATTTAATTCCCCTGTGTAGGCATTACATGAAAGAGAAACATTGTAAGAAGAGCTCGGTACTGTTGGTACACAAACCTTACGACAGATAAATTAGACCTTAGGAAAACAGCATATAATTTACATTTTGTTATGTCAATCACCAGTAGCATCTTAGGGCTCTTAAATAGCACACCAAACCACAACATAAGGGAACTAATGTAAATCAACATATGTGGCAGGATCACTTAAATTTCCACAATCCAAAAGATCCCTAAAATGGATTTCATAAGATGATTCCTCTTCAACCTCCCCTTACACCTTTAAGTTACCAGCAGGTTATGACAATCTTTTACTATAGAAGAGTTATAAAGTTTTGCATAGTTACAGAAAAATCAACAGCGTAAGACCACAAGGGCATGGGGTTTACTAATTAATCCCTGGTCTTCATTACTCGAGAAGGCGATGGGCAGATGTGCAGGTGGCCAGAGATACAACGGCCTGGCTCAGCTGCACGGAAAACCCAGCCTCGGGTCAGCCCCAGAGTTCTTGGGTTTAGCAGCAGAGGAGGGACGGAGCAGCCCAGGGCCATGCTTTACATACCCTTCACAAACAGCAGAACAAATGACATACCCTGAATTTGTTCTGGGGCTTCTCCTATAGCCAACACCTCGTCCACATTCCGACACCGCGCAGGAAATTAGCGGAAAGGTCAGGATGTGCATTGCAAAGCCCAGCTAGGAGCACAAGGCAACACACCAGCGTGGAGTGGGCTCCAAGAACTCTGCCCCGTCCTATTCCACAATGACCAGAGTGAGAGCAACATAAGGTAATATAGCTACAAAATAAAGTCTAAAAATCCAAAGTGCGAGATGCTTACTCGCTCATATCATTCAGAAGAATTCCTCTGCAGGTTTTTTGTTAAGGGGCATGAATTGAGGTTTTCAAAGAAGTTAAATAGGAACACTGTCCCTCTGTGAGCTGACACAGACACGAACTGTGACACTGTTTTCTGTCATCAGTGCTCAGTGAAAAACTTGCACATAAGAAGGAAAAACTACACAAGTGCCAAGAACTGCAGAAGTACACTGGAAAAAAATACTGTCTTTGGCCTTATAGCTTGTAACAATTACTGCTTTTAACAAAAGATACCAGCAATAGCTTTCAGGTAAGGCTTCTCCCTCCTTAAACATCAAGTACAAAGTTTCTGTTTGTCAAATCACGCTGCAAGTACAACACAGTCAAACTATGGTTTCTACAGAAGGGTTTGAGACTTGCATTCTTCTGCTCTCTAAATCTCTAACAGTTTTTTCGTATTGCTTTAAACAGGAATTTTCCTTTTGATTTCCTCACTGCAGCATATTCAGCAGCAAAGCAATCTTCACTTGCCAATACTGCTGGGCTACAGCAAATCCAGCACAGCGCACCAGCCAAGTGCTCCTCGTGTGGCTGTTGTCAGAAAAGTCCTCGCTCTCCCCACCCCAATACAAAGTAAGGTACAGACCCCAAAATGTTGGCATGGTGAGAGGCACCATAAACCCAAACTCAGCAAGAGCTGGAGGTGAGCCCAGGGAGGCGCAGACTGACCCTCTGCATCCTCACCCCAGCATCTCCCTCAGCAGCCAGAACATCCCAGGACCTCCCTCCCACCTGCCCCGAGTGCTCCCCTCGCCCAGCCCAGTCTGTAAAATACACAGACTGCCACTGTTCTACTGTTTCCATATTTATACTTCGACACATTGGCCGCTTCTAGGTGTAAGTACCTCACCCCAGCCCAGGACACACTTCCATGTTTTAACAGACACTTCACCAAGCATGTTCACAGTGGCTTTTCACACACTCAGAAGCTTGTTAACCAGCCAGAGCCTTTTCCTCTCCCCCTTTCCAGCCATGGATATGCTCTTCAAAGAGCTCTATTTACATGCCAAGCTACAAAGCAACGTGGAAAAACTGCAGCTTTTATGGTTCTACAGTGAGGTTTTTCACAACATGAAGCAGCTTCTTAGACTACTTTTTTTTAAACATTTTTTTATTTCCAAACAAGATTTCACAGTTAAAAAAAAACAAAAACTCAGTCCACCCACAGGTTTTTGAGGAACATTAACAGAGGGGCTTCAAAAGAAGAGAGCCCTGCGACCTTAAGCATTGCGTTCTGAATGAACATCCACGGGAAAACTGCGCACAAGTCACAAACGAGGGCGACCAAAACCCACCAGAGTTTAAACTGCTTCTCTCATGTTTAGGCCTAACGCCATCTTCTGCTGTACCTTTCCAACTGCTTACTGTCTTCTCATTCACTCTGAGCCTTTGGTTTGAAATCAGCTGTGTCTGAAATTCCTTCTAGGACAAACCACAAAGCTGGATTTGCTCACTTCCTCAGCAACATTGCTACCAGTTACCCCTGGGGCTCCCCCAGCCCCCAACACACAAGTATTTCTACTTGGAATCTTTCTCCAGTTCCCCAAGAAATCAAGTCCTAGATTTCCACCTCGTGTGTAGCCTGTCAACCACACAGAGCAAGAACTGGCGCTTTATCAGCATCTTCTTTGTGCAGAGATGAAAAATACTGCCAATAGTTCAGCAGAAACAACGCGTCTGGATGAACAGCCTGTGCAAATAAAGCCCCTTTATAGAACCAGGACTAACCAAACTAGCAAGACTAAAGATTCTCTCCGAACTACAAATGCCAAGGCAGCACCATCAATGATGGGATTCTGAGGAACAGAGAACTGAAAACATTAAACCCTCACTATTAGCAATCCTACCCGCTCTTCTCCACATCTCTCCCTGCATTCTACACAGCATGAAGCAGAGGAAAATGGTTGAAAAGCTCCAGACAGACGAAAATTATACATGCCAAGAACTTCCAGAGATGAGTCTAACTTCCTAAAAATGACCAGGAATTTAGTAGAAGGTACAGCAAGCTGCAGTCTGCTGACAGAGATTTCTCCTCCCTCTCTACACTGGCAGGAAATAACTACAACCCAGCTTGTACACCTCCCATGGAAGAGGTGGGCTGGTTAAATTCTTGGAAACCCCTTTTGCTCTTCAGAGACTGAACAACGACCTTGAGCAAATACAGGAATACAGCAATGCAACCTCTCCAGAGACGCTGCCAGGCCTTCCTCTCTTCCCATTCCAAAAGTCTTGTTTCAAGGCCTCCCCTCCAAGTAGACAGCACTGCTCCCTACTCCTTCCTTCCTTCCTCTCTGCCACCACTGCTGCTTCCCTTGGGTCTCAAAAATGGTTGCCATGTCTTTACAAATCAAAGAAAACTAGACTAAGTTTGGAAGCAGTCCTTTCTTCTCCATTCTTTCTAAAGATGTCAAAGTATTCTGCATGAATGGAGGAAATTATTTTCATTTTCTGTCTTTACCCTAGAAGGCCAGGCTTCAAATGTCTGCTAGAACACACAACTATTTTAATTTAAGTTAAATAGCCCAGCTATTTTAATTAACTTACAGTTTCATAAACATTTTTTGGAACTGGAGATCTGAAATATTCCTGACAATAATCCCCACTTAAGCCTTTCTTTGCTTTAACCACGCTTAGCATTTCTGAGTAGTCATGACAAAGTACAATAAAACTTTTAAAAACTGTTAACAAACTAGAAGACACGGATATAGAAAAAAATTAATTCCAACATATCTAAGACCCCCCGCGTTATAAATTTTCTCTTCTGCCATACCCTGTGCAGGAGCTGCTTGGAATGCTCCACTCTCTTCTTTCTGTAAATCACAAGGCACCATTTTCAGAGCCATGTAAATAAATAATAAGACATTTAGCCAGATAATGCATATTTCTACTTTGACTCAAAACTCAAGTTTTGCTCTACTCAGTGGCGGGCACGTGACTCCCCGGTTATCCCTTTCACGCTCTCACTTCCAGAAGGAATAGTGGGTTAATGATTACAAAATCCAGTGCAAAGCAAATAAAGAATGAAAGAGGAAAAAAAAAACCCAAACAAACCATGGACCATAACACTGATGAGTGTGCTCAGAGCCAGGAGGAGCCTGCCCGGGGCCCGGTGGGACGCGGCTGCCCCGCGGGGCCGGGGCGCGGAGGGCGCTGCACCGACCGCGCCGGAGCGAACTTCGGGCCGAGCCCC
>VZTA01004734.1:169873-230339 GCA_013398855.1 Mohoua ochrocephala
CGGGCCCGGGGGCAGGGCTGAGGGGAGGGGGCCGGGGCAGGGGTGCGGTAGGGCCTCGGCCCCTCACGCAGCGCGCGACCTTGGTGGGATTGATATCCCGCTGCCAAATCCAAAGCGGCGGAGAAAGAGCAGGTTCCTAAACTGAGTTGAGGAATAGGGTTTCCATGTGAGCGGTTGAGCTCCTTGTGGAATCCTCAGCGGCTGAGGACAAATCAAGGCACCTCCATGGTGTGTTTGGGCAGGTTGGGCTGCACAAGGAGTGTGGCGGTCAATGATTTCCATCTTTCTCTTCTAGAGATCAAGACAGACGGGTTTAGACAAACGGGTTCTTCCCAATCCCAGACAGGTGGCTGTTGTAGATGGGCACTGCAGTGGAGGTGGAGAGAGCTCCCAAAGCTGATGTTCATCGCACTCCAGAGCAGCCCTGACAAGCAGAACCTTTAGGTATGAGGAGAGAGGGCTGAGTCTGATGGGATTTTCTTTCTTCTTTGTATGTGCGTTACATAGAACAGTTATAGAACTTCATAATCCTTCAGCATTCCGTGTGCTTCAACACTTCAATGGCCAATGTAGTCACTCGAGTGCTTCAAAATTTCTGCCAGATTTTCTAGGTTAAGTGCCTTTTCGAACTCAGCTTTCAGCATACAAGTGCATGGCAATCGTATTCGATATCACTTTTTATACTTTTCAAAACTGATTTTATACAGGCTGTGAAGATGAAAGACTGCTGACTGGGGAGCTCTATCCAAAATAATCAGTACACAACGTGCTGTGCTGAAGCAGCCCCTGAGGGAGCTTTGGCCAAAGGCTGTAGGATCAGGAGATTTGTGGTGCTGAAGTGAAACAGTAACTTCCATTCAAAAGAGCGATTTCAGCATTAGAGTGGAAGTAGAGAGCACGTGCGCGTTAATAACTTTACATGCGGGGAGAGGTCCACCTTGTTCCAATTAGACTTACATTTTGTATACTCCTTTGCAAGCCCGTGGCTGAAGTGTCACCCTGCTTCTGAACAGTCAGACGTTGCTCTGCCTTTGTAACAGACTTTTATCTTGTCATGTTTGAGGATTGAAAGGAGAAACAAATATGAGGAATCTCGGTTACTGCTTTCATGTCTCGAGTCGAGAGATTTCAAAGCAATGAATGAATTTAGCCAAATCTCCTGTGTGACCTTAAAATATTAGCGTGGGCCTTGAAAAGAGGCAGAAGATAATAGCTGGAAATCAAGGACTGGTCCAAGGACTTAATGTGAGAATGGTTTTATTTGAAATTGATTGCATCAAATAGAGACACAGCACAAATACAGCCTGGAGAAAGGCTGCTGGGGGGGATGGTGGGATGGGAAGGGGCAGCTGTGAAATGGGTGGCTGTGCAGTGCAGCTGGAAATGTAGCGAGAAGGGAAAAATCTGCAAGAGATGGCACCTCAGGTAGTGAACTTATTGCAGAGGTAGACGAAAGATGTTTTCAGCTGTGGTCTGAGTGGAATCTTGAATTTTTCTGTTGAGTTCTCCCTTGGGCTAATGATTTGCCAAGGGCAGAAACACAGAGGAAAGGCGATTGATGGATTAATTTAGAATACAGGGGATTGGAAGAGCTTTGGCGCTGCAGTACAAGGATATACATTTAACAAGGAAAAGAACATCTGAGGCTTGGAAAAAAAGTTAACATCTGTCTTTAGGCTTCATGGAATAAAAAGGAAGAAAATTGAATTTATAGCTCTAAGTATAGTCAATAAAATATGGGGATTGAATTGTGCCAAAAGCAACATGGAATTAAGAGTTACCTTGATGAAAGTCGAAGTAATTGACAACAATTGTGCCCTTTCGTGGGACAAAATACTGGCATGAAAAGAATTCTTTTTTAAAATATATAACTACGATGGAAATAACGTGTGTTTCCTACAGATTTTTTCACAGAAATAGTTCAGACATTGTCATGTGTTCTTGAATGTTACCTGCACCACAAACGAGGGGCCCCCTACAAGAAGTTGCTGGTGGGTGCCAGTGTTAAGGTTGAAGCAAGGCAGGCGCTGGGCTGTGCAGTGGGGCAGCTCCACGGGATGGGCACCGAGGGCTGTGGTGTCAGCCCCAAATGCTGCACTGAGGACTAAGTGGCCATTAGCTACAGGACAAGGGAAACTCCTAAGTGAGCAAGGATGAAATGCAGCCTGTCGCATTTCAAGTGTTTGGTATTGTTTACAGACAAATGGGAATGCTCATGTAGTGCCCCAGGGAAGAGGGACTTTTTTCGTGTTATAACTCAGAAATCTCTGTTTGAGACTTACCATTGTCCAGTGACCCAGTTCTTTATGGGTTTCAAACTCTGCCTTTAGACATATACTAAAGTTAATGGGATTTGTGCAAAGATAGCTGAGGACAGAGTTTGAGTTGCAAAAAATAACTTTCTGTGCATGTCTTTTAAAAATCTTCGTAGGAAAAGCTGTCTTTACATGGGAAGTTAGTTTCATAAGGTTGATATAGCAAAGAGTTTTATTTTGAAAAATGCTTACAAGACCTGTATTAATTTTTGTTTTAAAGTGTATCTCAGGCATAGAAGGGAGAGAATCAAGCAGGTAGGCATCCAGTGTAGAGGATACTTGAAAATTGAGAATTTGTGCTGCAAAACAGAAGATGATATAATTTATGCTGGCAGCCATTTGTGTACCTAACTCTTTACCAAGTTTTACACAGTGCTCGCTAATATCTGTCGCAACCTTGAATGATTCTCTGACTTGGAGCTAGAGCCAAGGGGATAAAATAGTACTGGAGGAAACTAAGTCACCAGGAGAGGAGGATTCACACCACGAAATGTTGCACAGAGCTCCTCCAGTCCCAGAGCAGGCTCTGCTGGGTAACATTTCAGAGATCTTTTGAGCAACAGGGATGAGGATCAGCTTGAAAAGCAAGCAAAACTGGAACTAAGGAAATGGGAAGTACTTTCAGGTTATGACTAATGCAATTATCAGAGAGGCTACTGCAGGCACCGTGGTGGATTTAGCTTCAAATAAGAACAAAAGTTATGCCATGTGTGATTGATTCCAGGTTGGGTTACAATTTAGAAGTGCAATTAGTGAGTCATCTGTTACTTTATATCAATTATTAAAAACAACAAAGGTCTAGGTTAAAAAAAAGAGTGCATGTCTCAATATGTGGTGCTCTACTTGTTAATTTTCTGATTTCACTCTCTTGTTTGAGGCGTCTCAGCTTTCCAGAGTCGTGGTACAGAGTGTTCCTTAAGCCAGCACGTGAGTTGCTCTCGAGCAAAGCAGCACTCACCTGCCAGCCCCCGTGGGGTGGCCCTGTCACACCATCCCACACTTACCTGCTTTGGCCAGAGCCAGCCCGAGGGCAGTGTCTGTAGTGACCTGCAGGCCAGCAGCTTCCTGAGCCATTTGTAAACACAAGTGCTTTAATCTTATTTTAATAGGTGCCGTTTGGGACAGAGTGCAGCGCAGCTCGGCGTTCCTGACGGCTCAGTTGTTGTGCAGTGCTGCCCTCAGTGCTCTGGTTGTGTTCTCACCCCATCTGGCAACTGCTGAATGTGTAAAACTTTTCTTCTGGTGGCCATGACAAAACTCATAGCAGTAAACACAGCTTTGAGGGACAGTACCAGGCTCCACGGGAGAATTGATCTGAGCCGACAGAGCATTCCTCGTGAAGTAAGAAGGCCTGGAAGCAAATGATATTACCAGCCTTCCCTGGGCATTTAATTACAGTTTCTAATTAAGGTGATGCCCTAAGTGGTCACGTGAAGTGTCCTGATCTGTAACATGGTGTAACATGACATATCAACATGGGGTGTTGGTACTTCATCTGGACTTCAACATTTTTGTAGTGAATGACAGTGCTTTTGCCTGTTGTGCCCGTGGGAATGGAGGAGTGCAGCTGGTTGCAGGGCATCTCTGCTGTGTGGGCTGTGAGGGAAAAGGGGCAGAAAGAAAGTTCTAGGTCTTGTGGGGACTGAGCCCGTGGCGTTGGCAGTATCATACGTAACAAGTTACACATGCAATTTAAGGGGGTGAAGTTGCAAAGACTGAGCACTGGTCTGCAGCTCTGCTCTCTGGACACACCTGGACTGTGTGAACAGACATCCAAAGCAGGACTGAACTCCACAGAGCTTCACAGTTTTCAGTCTTTATACTTTGTAATACACATTTGGGATGCGATTCTGTGATTGCTGAGCACTCCCAATGATTGCGGTTGTTGATGTGGTTTGCACTTCTGTGTTACTGGGCTTGTAGACATGCTGAACCAATCTGGAAATCAGCTGTTTTTTCCATTTGTGGGTAGGACATGATATGTGTTTATCTCATATCAATATGAGATAAGTATTTTCATTTATATCAGTGGCAAGTAGATAAACACTTGGGGTTATACATATGTCCTTTCTAGAAAAATGGAGATACAGTTGTAAGGATTGTTGTTTTAGGGAAGAGTGTGATTGGACCAGATAAGGGATGACAGCAGTTTGGTGCAGGTCCCCTAGACAGATATATTAGGGTGGGTTTTTTCCCTTTGCTTTGAAGTTTAAGATTGAAAACCTGCCATCGTTCCAAAGCAGAAACAACTTGGGTGGCCTTTTTATCACTAATAGGCAGAGCAACTAGGCAGGACTGACTCCACTGAAAAGAGGCTCTGTCATACAAGAGGTTTTCCAGGTCAAGACTAAAAGCAAAACAGCTCTCATCACATGAGCCTTTGTACTGCACCCATATTTTCTAAATGCTTTTGGCTTATCTTTAATGTTTATGCTGCTATCAAAAATAAACCCAGCTTCTCTCTCCCCGGGTGTTGTATTTAACATCAACAGTGAATAGGCTTTTTCATTCCTAAATGCTAATTTCCTTTCTGTTTTCAATCTGTTTCTGGTACAAAAAGTTTTTGTTTTCAGTGGGTTTGGTTTCTTCCCTCTTTGGTTTTTTAACTGCACATTTTCTCCTTCCCATATCTGTTTCTCTCTTGGTAATCAGTATTTTTTTTTTTGGTGGCAGCAGTAGCTGAGTGTCTATCAATGACCCTGAAGCCTAGAACTTGAATCAGAGTTTGTTTGAGTGCAGCTGGCAGCACAGTCATAATAATCTTTAAAAAAAAAGCTTTACCAAGATTAATTTTTCATCAACAGACAGTGGAGAACTCTTAGGAATAATTGTAATTGTCTCACTTTGAACTGTGGTCAGAAATACGGTCTAAAAATCTTGCTATAATGAGAATTTTGGTTATAATGAAGTAGTGTTATAACTTCATCAAAAATTTTGCGATACTAGAGCCAGAATACAATGGCGTTTGGAAACTGCTCCCAAGCTGTACCCTTGGGATGAAACTGACCTTGCTGAAGCTGGTGAGGGTGTTTCCTGACTGCACCAGTACCCAAACCCAGCACAGAGCATGGCTCGGAGCGGATTGTCGGCCTCTTGTTGGTTCATGTCCAAGTGGCTGAAGCTCCAGAGCAAACAGAGAAGGTCCAGTACACTGAAGCCTGCGTGTGACAAATGGGTGTTGGCCAGCACTAAGGACTCTTTGCAGTCTGCTTCGTCTCCTCTGTGATGATGTGCTGTCCCCTCACGCTGCACAAACCAGAAGTAACCTTTCCATATTTGAGACTCTTTACTCTGTGTACCCATGAAGCTGCTGCTGAGCTAACTAGTTTTGTCACATAATGTGATAAATGGAAAACAGATCTGCACCAGATACAAGTCACATTCCAGACTTTAGGCATGTACCTTAAAATTTCATCAACTTTGATATGTCAAAATGTTATCTAAATGTGGATATTTAGTAGCTGGAGATGTCAGCGAGCTGTGACTAGCAAATGAGCTGTGTGTCTGCTGAAACACTGAGAAAGATTTGGATGCCTGTGTCGTAGGAGGTATGGAGACTGCAGTGCTGACTGTCAGTTTTGAAGTGTATCAGATTTCTCTTGAAGGGAAAATTGAGCCCAGTCTGTAAAGATGGTTCCCTGGACAGCCCAAATGTTTGGACAAATAGTTATCCTTGGGATGAGCATTTACCAGTAGAGGGTCTCCCAGGGTCTACTCGCCCCAGTGCAAGTCCAAAATGGTCAGATTAGGCATTTGAACAGAAATGTACCTGTATTTTGGGGAGAGTATATTTTATATGTACTTTCCCATGTTTAGAGTGGCACACCTGTGAGTGTGGAAATGCCTCTTTACACAGAAGGTTGTCTTGGCTTCCTACCTTAGCTTAGAAGCTTCCCGTCAAGCCTTTGATCTAAGTTTGCTTGCATTAGGAGAGGGAAGTTGAGCACTGTTGGTGTATCTTGTATCCTGATTGGGTTTTTTTTGTTTTAATTAACCTGCCAAATAATTTTAATGTATGCATGTAGTGCTGCTCTATTTGGCTTTCCTGGTACAGATGTTGTGCAGCAGTTCTGCCCCATGCTCTGGTGTCCAGCCTTTCTATCAGTTAACTCAAATAAATGTAAAAATTCTATTAGATGCCAGTGTTCATAGAGCTATAACTTTTTATTTATCCTGCTTGTTCTTTGATGACCTAAATTATTTCAGCTGTTCTAATTACTTATTTAAGGACTATTGATCTCTCAGGTTTTTTTCTGGGAGGGCTTAAGGAATAGTGTGTCTCACAAGCAGCATTATAGTTGCCTGCAAATTAAGGCAAGCAGACAGACTGTAGTGATGCTGTAGTAACCAGGCAGGTGGCTTATTTTAGGCTAAGTTTTCTGTGAAATAGTTATGTACTCATTTAAATGCTAAAGAGCTGGGGTTCATGCAGTCCTGAGAGCACAGCTGTATGTCAGGCAGCAGTTGTGTCCTCGGCTCTTCCCCTTCCAGTTGTGTTCTGAAGGCCTTCAGCAGTTGGGGCCCTTTGCTAGGGACCTGGAAGCTCAGGTACTGGGGCTTTTTGCCTTCTCTGTCATTGTGGTTTGTGGTGTGTAACACTAAAATCTCTAAATTCTTCTGTGCTTTAGTTCATCCTGGCTATGAAATGGGTGACAGTGGGGATTTCCTGAGGGTTTAGAGAGCTTGCTTCATAATTTATGTGTTTGAAGCCAGCGTGGTGTGTTTGTTGTAGATACCGTTTAGTGTAACAAGGTTTTGTTATCTGCAAAATTAGAGTATTTTTAAATTATGGGGAAATGTAAAATGTGAAAGCCACAGGAAAAAAGAGATTCTCCCGTTTCCTTTCGGTTTTGCTGCATTGTGCATCTTGCAGTCAGTCCCAACCTGTGTTAGCACTCCTGCTGGATAACGATCTGCCCTCCTCCCAAGGGACAGCACAACGCAGGCAAAGCTGCTCCTCTCTTCTGTGCTCACTAATTGATCTCTGGCTTGGCCACTTCCAGCAAGGTCACAGAACTGGCAGCTACAAAAACAGTGTTCTGTGGAAAATTTAAAGGGGAAGAGTAGAAGTGCCTAGGATGGGACTGTAATTTTTTTAAAATTCATGAGCATTGTAATTTATTGGATCTTCTATTTTGTTTCTGCAGAAGTCTGAAACTTGGAAGGGACTGACAGCAGAAGATTATCCATTGTGACCTGTTCCTGCAATTTGTGAGTGAGCCCTATCCTGCAAATTGCTCTTTTCTCACTTTGTAATTCCACTTCCGTTTTTATTAGAACACAGCATGAATATTCCTATTCAGATCCTGTAAAGGCAAAATGATTCCTAAGCAAGTATAGTGTGATCTTCTCAATTTTTTTTCTATGCAGAAGGTTTGTCATGCTGGCCTGGAAAGGCATCCATGTGTTTGGTTTTTGTTTTCTTTTTGCTAAAGTGCTTTAAATCATTCATGCTGTTTTCTTAGAGCTGACTCTCAGTTAGTTCAGGTGCTTTACGATTAGAAAGGTGATGGAAATTTGGGGTTAAAAAACCTCCACAAGCACCAATGCCAGACCGTCAGCATGGCTGTGCCGCGGTGTGTGGCTCATTCAGCACCGTGGCAGTGCTGTGGTGTGTGGCTCATTCAGCACCGTGGCAGTGCTGTGGTGTGTGGCTCATTCAGCACCGTGCCAGGCCCTGACATTGTCGTGGCAGGGGCCTTTCTGGGGCTCTGGGTGCCGGGGCTGTGCTCGGCAGGAGGGGCTCGATGTGCAGGGCTGGGGCTGCTCCCACAGCCCTGCCCAGGACGTTGCACACCTGGGTTAAAGCCGGGTGCTGCGCTGCGTGGAGCAAACCCAGGGAGAACTGCAAATAAAAACGTGCATTAGCACAGCTCAAGTGCTTAGTTACTTGAAAAGCTGAAGAGTGTACAGGCTTTGAATAAAGGAAATGGGCCAAACTGTGTGAAGGCAAGGCTGGAATACTGAGGGCAGGACGAAGCTGTGCTGCATTATTAGGGGATTCACGAATGCTGTGGCAGAGAGGGGAAAAGGGGTTTGGTTGACCTGGTGTGATCTAAAAATACATAGAACGTGCTATATGGAGTCATAGCTGTTGTAGCATCTTTAAAGGATAAAACACGCGGCTGCCTCTGAAGTGGGAGGACGGCAAGGTCTCACAAAGCAGGAGCACCTTGCGTGCAATACTGTTCATTCACGTGATCCAAATTGCAGTGAGTAGCACGCACTGTCTTTGTAGTGGCTCTCAATAAGCTGGTAATTGAATTATCAGCTGAATACTTAAAGATTAGACATAATGTCTTTGGGAGAGGGGTGTAGAAGCAAGCCTAACTTGATTATTGCATCAAATCAATTTTCTCTTCATTGTGAGCTGAAGCAAATAGTTGATGGTTCAGAACTCCTTATGCTCCTTCTGTTACAAAGAACTCTGCCAGTGTTTGGTGTTTTAACTCTTGTGTGAGACATGGTACCAGAGAGGGAACAGAAAAAAATGACATTGTGTTAAATTGTCGTAAGCCCCCAAGCTGATGAATGGGTTTGATACTGTTTATTCCACTAGAACTCGAAGCAATTAATTGTATAAACGTTTGTTTGAATCTTTAATTTGTCTGTAAATATGTACAGTAATTAATGAGGAGGCACGAAATCATCTTGAGAGTCACCTTGAGCAGAGAATAAGCATTCTCGGTGCATTCCTGGGAAGCAGCGCTGTGGTGACGGTGCCCAACCTCTGCCACCGCGTGGCAGCTGCAGCTCAGTGCCGGGCCGGCGCTGGCTGCGGAGCTGCACTGCTCCCGCTCAAGGGAAGGTCATTGTGCCTCAGGGGAAGACAAAAGCACAAATATTCCTTCTGCAAAATCACACCTGCAGTGTCAGAAGTTTTCCCGGCATAACCCAAATGTCAGCCTGTATGTGGGGCTGTGTCTGAAGTTGACAGTGCCCGTTTTCTGCATGAAACTTGCTTCAGGGAGCAGGGTTTGGTGTTTTGCCCAGTGCAAGGTGCAGTCTAAGGAGGAGGTGGGGTGGAGGTGGAGAGATGTCCTTTGTTGATGTCTGGCTATGGAAATGCATAAGGACAGACCAACCTGTAAAACTGTCTCAGAGGATTAATCCTTTGTGCACTATCACTTCTCTAAATAGTCTGTATTTATTCACATGTAATATACAACTGTGCATTTAAAATGAAAAATAGTAAATAGAAAACAAAAGCAAATGGAGAAAAGAGTATGGAATTAAGGACTGAACATGGAGGTTTTGTATTCAAGCATGATTTGTGTATGTGCACATTCGTTATAGATCCACTATAGGCAGCAGTGGCAGAACTTGGGATAATGGCTAGTGTTGACTAATGATGTAATGATTAAAGTTGATTTTTGTTTCCAAGGGACCTTACAGCCAGATTATATGGCATTATTAGAGGCGATTAATATCTGTCCCTCACAAAAATGGTGAAGGTGTAAATATTGAATTGGAGTAGCAAAAACAGTCATTACAGTCAACAGAATGGTAAATCTGCAAATTAGACAAATGCCATACTGACTGATATGAAAGGCATGATGAATTTAAACACTTGACATTAAGTCATTTAGGTTTTATAGGTTTAAAGTTCCTATGGATGACATTATTCTTGAAGAGTACTTGGGCTAACTAAGAGCACAGCAGGATCTAGGGGAAGTGTTTGCTCACCAGCAATGGAAATGTGCTCCTCTGAGGGGGCAGCAGGGGATTGCTGAGCCGGATGAAACAACCCCTTGCCGTGAGGACGGGTGTGCAAAATGTCTGGGAATGAGAGGCTTCTGTGAAACTGGAGAGAGCCCCGTGCACAGCACAGTCATGTCTTGTCCTGGGGAGGAAGTGCTAGTGCTCAGTGCTGCTTCCTTCCACCAGCATTCCTGCGTGCCCTCTGCTCCATACATAATTCAGATGCAATGCATAATTAAAGGACTATAAAGCCACACTTACTTTCATGTATTTAAATTACTTGATGAGCCATAGATGGGTTTTGCCCTGTCTGTGCTTTTGCTTTGCCTGTTTCTGTAGTTTGTTGAAACAATGGGGACCATGGCCCAGTGAGTCAGCAGCTCCTGAGAGCCACTTCCAAAATACTAATGGGTGCCAACTGTCAGGATTAGTATTCCATTAGAAAAAAGTATAACTATATAACAAAGTCTAATTAATTTGCAGTATCAGATATTCACTTCCTCTGTTAGCAACATCTTTGTAAAGTACGGCCTTTTCAAAGTAAAAAACCCTAACTTTTGAAAGGTACAGATCTCACAGTAGCAGCAAAAAAGCTCTGCCTTGAATGGCCTAGACTGTCATACTTCCTAGGAGTGGTGTCTGTGTGGCAGCTGAGTGTGTATAACATCTGTTTTCTCATACAGGTCTGCAACAAAGACCGGCTTAGACATGGAATTAAAAGGGAAAACGTCAATCGTACATCTTGAACTTTCTCACTGTTCTTTTCTGTTCTAGATTCCTTCTCTTTAGATCAGTAGTTTGTGACTGGATCACATGATGGTATTTCCAGTACTTCCAGTGCTATAATTGCTCTGTGTGGAAAGCATTGCTGAGGTGCCCTGGGCCTTTGCAGTTCAAACATTGGATGTGTAACATTTTATGTATTTAATCACCATCGAGTAGAGTGTTTGGATCCAAGCTATTTAGAGCAACTGTCTGTGCTATTGCAACCCACTCAGGGCCCTGAGGGAGACCTATGAACAGAGAGAAGGCTCAGATTTCTTTGAGTAATTCAGCATTGCCAAATACTTTGGTTTGCTACAGCTGCTGGGTTATGGGATGGAGAAGTATTGGGAAGATCTCTTCAGAGAACATTGTGTTAAAAAAGATCTGTTTAGAGATTCAGGAGATTCAGGAAAATGTTGTTGCTTTCTGCTCCGAGCTCCAGAACTGTGAAGAAAACATAACTTATGTTGAGTATGAGGTAGAAATCAATATCTGAAACATTCTTCAAAAACAGAATTGAAGGCTAATATCCTTTTCAGCTCGTGGCAGGAAGAGCCTCTTCTTTGCTTGAACAAGTTACTGTTTACAGCAATTTTAATAAAGTATCTCCTGGCAAAAAGACTAAGTTGTAACATCTCCAAACCTTTTATAGATGAAACAGTGTCCTTCAAGGTCCGTACTGCTCAGGCAAACCTTGCTAGCACGTGTTGTGATGGGGATACATTGTCTTTGATAGTCTGTATTAAGCAGTTTCCATTTTATCTTGGTAACATTTAGTTCCTTCCACTTATGGGATGTTTTTCCTTTGTACTTTCCCATTTTTTCCTCCTCCTGGAAACAAACAACCCAAAGCATTATTCTGTCACTTGGCACCTCTCAAGAGCTCCACTACTCAGAATTTGCATGAATACTCCTGCAATCAGTTTAATTCCAGGGCTGCTTCCAACACCAAGCCGTGGGTCTGCTGTGGTACTGCTGTAGCCCTCACCCTGCCCAGTGCCAGGACCTGCCCTGCTCCGTGGTGTGGATCCCCAGCCCATCCTCGGGGGTGTCAGGCCCTCTGTCTCTGAGGTTAAGTACCTGTGCTTATCCCAGCCTGTAGTAATTGAGGCATTTTTCTGACAGGTCACTACAGACAGGATTTCACAGCACAAGCATCTCAAGCACAGGGGCTCTCACTTTATTCTTTTCTGTGTTTCACACTTTGTTATGACACCTCCATCTGTTTGCTGTTCTGTGCTTGTATCATTGCTGTGAAAAAATAATGTCATTGCATCTTTTCTTCTCTCTAAAGACAGAACAGGTGACATAAAATTTCCCTCAAAGCTTGCATGATCCAGTGTTTTTGACTCACTGGACGGCTGTTATTCAGGACTTATTCCTTCTCTCCATGGTTTTTCTGACCTTTGACAATCTCGTGACCATCACAACCTGCTGGAACGTGGAAAGACAGAGCTTCCTAGGAGCAGGTTCTCCATTGGCCTGCACCAAAGCCTACAGTTGTAACTGCTAGCTGTCTTTAATTGCTTCTGTGGGCTTTGAGTCAGATGCTAAGTGTAGAAGGCACATAGTAATTTGTGGTCTCTCTGGCTTCTCCTGGCACTCTGACTGCTACTTGTTATCCCATGAATAGCCACCATTCCCAGCTTTTGAACTGGGATGAATTCATCTGCTTCTCTGCTCCTTCCCTGTATATTAATTGATACTTGCATTTATGATACTGACATTGTGTAATGCAGTAAAAAACTGAAACTGGGAAAATGTGCAATATGACAGGAAAGTGAGAGCTTGCCAATGCGTTTCCATAGTTCAGTCCCTACCTCTGCTTTGGGAACGCTTGTGCTGTAGAGAAGCGAGCTAGGTAACACTGAGAAAATGCACTTGCAGGTGGAAGGTACAGGATGGAGGAACTGCGAGTCTGAGGAATGTAGAGAAAAAGCCCTTTCTGTATCCATGGGTTTGTACTGCCTTTCCCTCTGTCTCAGTTCTTCAGCAGCAGGGTCTGATCTTAATGATTCTGCATTGATGGGGCAGTTCCTGTGTTTGCAGTGGCAGAGCAGAGGGGGAGGACACTCGTATGGATGGTGCTGCTGAGGAGCTGGGCAGCAGCAGTAACCTCCTGACCCTGTGGAAATGCAATCCCAATAGCAGCCCTGGTCAGATGCTCATCTGAGTGAGGCTGTGTGACATGAGTGAAGGTTTGTGGTGAGGGCCAGGCATGTCTGTTGTGTTTAGCACTGGGTAGTCTGCTTCCTTCTCCTCAACACTTCACAAAAAACTGTGAGTTTTTCTTGTCATAATTGGTTTTGTTCCTTATTAACTGTTAGTCTCCGTGCCAGCATACATAATGACCGGGCTTTGTTGTGCTCAGCATTGTTGTGGTTTGGTTTTCAGGATATGAGTTTCTCTTCTTTCCCATCCGATGGTGGCATAGTGGGCCACAACGAGGAGGGGTCATTAAGGCTGAGCCAATAGATCTCTGTGCATCAGCTGATGCTCAGTTGCAGAGGCTGCAGCTGCCAGTCCATCCCAGAGGCTGCTCCTGCAGCAGGACCTTCTGCAGAGGCACTGCCTTGGGAAAGGACGTGCCGTGTTTCCAATCCGTTCTACCTTCAAAGGAGTACATTGCTCTTGCATTGCTGTCGAGCAGCATAATTCAGAGCATTCTCTGAAAATTGAAATGGTCAGAGCAGGCACAATAACAGCTCCATCAAATATTGATAAAGTAGGATTATTAATTAGAATAGGGGTGTAGGATTAAAATGTCCCTTGAGTTGCATTCCCCATTTGATACGAGAGTGCGGTTTTGTGGTCAGAGAGTGGGAAGCTCAGGATAACTGGAATCTTTTTTCATCTCTTCAATGTGTTTGCTTAATGTCCTTAGTGGTTCAGGGGATGTATAATACTATTGACCAGAGTTGCTAGAATTCTGATAGGCTCCTATGGTGGCACTGCTGGGAGTGAGCTTTACAAGGATCTCTCTGTTAGTGTAGTTTGGTCTGATTTGTAGCTCATAAAAAAGAAAAACCCCTCTGAACAAGCTGATAATTTGCAGTCCTGTTGTCCTGGAGTCTTGTCCTTCCTCAAAGAGCTGCATGTCTTTGTGAGAGGGTGAAAACTCTGGATCAGTTCCGTGGAGCATATGCCACTGGACCACTGGGCCCGCAGGTGCAGTGGAGGATAACATTTTGCTTTTGACAGTGTGTGTAGTGCTGAACTAAACAGATATCAAAGCAGAGAGAATGAATTGAATTTCCCAGTTACACAGCCCCTGTGTAAAAAGGAGCTTTCAATGTCTCCCACTTGAAAAAGACACCGCAGGTTAGCTATGAGATTTCCTTTTAGAACAAAGTCCTGATCTGCATCGCTAATAACAGCTGAGGTCATTAAAATAGAAAGAATTTCCCTTTGAATTTCTTTTGAACAGTATCTACATTCTCTGTCACTGGTGTTAGCTTTTCTTTTCCCACAGTTCTGGTCCATCAGGACAGTGCAGTAAGAATTGATTTTCCTCTTTAGGTTCTTCCTGGTTCTAATGTTCTACCTAGAAGAAGTGGTTTAGACCTGTTATAATTATACAAGTTCTGTAAATTCATTCTTCCATTCCTGTGCACAAACTGTGTGTTCTTGGGTCCCTCAGAATGCGTCTGTGCAGCAGCAATTTAACATCCCTGTGTGCCCCAAGGCTCTTTTAGTGGATAAAACTCTCCAATCTGAAGCATCTCTGTTTTTTTTTTCTCTTCCCCTTCTGAGTGTTTCCCTGCTCTCTCTAGAGCCATTAGATGCTCTGACTATGCACTTCAGGAGATCAATATGCTTTTGGCATTCACAGGCATTATTATTCTGAGACTGTACGACTGGTATGTGTTCATCCTATTAACATCTGCTCAAAATTCCCAACATCCCAGCACAGCTAACAGAGAATGACCGTGTTGTCCTTGGTCAGGCTCTGTGCAGCGGGTGTTGACACCTGGTTTATTGTTGGACGGATTCCATTTCCCCCTTTACTTTGTTGTGACCTTATTTCACCCCTGGAAGCTCCATTTCAGCTGCAGATGGATGAATGAACTGGGAAGCATTGTGTCCACTGCTGCTGGGGCAATTCCTCTGTGCTACTGCCCAAATAAGTTATTTAGTTCCTGCATTGTAGGGGCCAGTTCTGACCCAGCAGCGAGATTCCAGCAGCCCTCGAGGATGTGCCTGTGATGGAAGCACCATCTCTGCAAAGCAGTAGAAAAAGACAAGAGTCTGCTGGGCAGATTCAACAAATCACTGTCCTTATGGCTGATGTAACAGAGGATTATGAGCTTTAAAGTCATGGAAAGAGGATGAACGGTGGCTTTGACTTCAGTGATAACTCTGTGGATATTGGGTGGTGGGAATACAGTGTCAGCTTTCTGGTCGTAACAGATCGTGGCAATAGGGTTAAGTTAGGAGGGGAAAGAACAAGGAACTGGAGCTAAGTGTGTATCAGTGTGGAAGTTAATAGCCAGGAGTGGGATTCACTGTTTTAAAAGGATGTAACCTCTTATGAATGGGAAGAAACTGTTTTGAGGGGAAACACAATGTGTTGACATTCCTGGCTTTCCCCCCTGCATTTTGGTTGCTTTGGATTTCTCATTCCTGCTCTCCCAAAAGTTGGTTGCTATAATGAGAGGTTCGTTCAGATTGTAATGTGCACTCTTGAAGATTGCTTAGGGTTGACTCTGGCTAACAAAATGAAATTATAAGTAATCATTTGCTCATTCAAGATTTCAGGGAAATGTCTGTATGATGCCCCAAGTCAAAAGAGGAAATGTTATAACAACCCATACAAGTTGACTTTTTACCTTTCTAAGTGAAAGGAAGCTGTGAAATCTCAGAAATACTGGGTACTGGGCACTGATTAATCTCCGTTGTCTGGCGGGCATCAAAGGAAATGCAGAAGCCAAGGGAACCTGTATTTTTAACAAGTTTTACAGGAGGCAGAAATGGAATTGAAGAAATCGTCACTTAGTCTCATATATTACAAGTGCCAGTGGTTTCTCATTTTCTCAGAACACACACACACACACACACACGCACACACACACATACCTAAATAGATTTTCTTGCTTCTTGGATTCTATTTTCTCCAGCATGCTTGCCATAGTGACCTCCTGGGAAGGGAGACTGGCAGAAATATGCAAAGTGCCCCGATTCAGAGTCATGCACTTAAAAGGGGTTTGGATCAAATGGAGTTTAAATCTTCAGGCGAAAGTTTTCTTTGAAAAGCACCGATGGGCCCTCCTGACCCTTCAGTGACTTGCTGAAGGTGTGGGTTAGCAGAGCCAAGGAGCCTCAGATCGATTGGGACACCGCGGAGCGAAGCCGAGTTTCTGCTGTTCTCTGTGATTCTGGGAAGCTCAGCCATCTGTACTTTGGCTTCCCTTCTGCTCCCAGAGACAGCAAAGGAAATTTTGCTCAAGTCCTGTAATAAAGGGGGAGTTAAAGCTGACTTGGAAGCAAAAAGGTTCATCCTTTGCCCAGAGAGTGTAGCTAGGCTGGCATATGGAGTCGCTCCCAAAGCTAATGAGAGTTAAATTGTCAGGTTTGTGACTTCTGTCTCATAAAGCATTCGAGCATAACAAATGGTGCTGACACACTGGCCTTGGCATGGAAAACTTCTTTAAATATACAAGATGCTGCTTCTTACTGGGGTATATATAAAGTTGGCTTGGATGCAGTGAAGTTTCTTGGGGATAAAATGGGTAGTGTTCCAATAAGCTGTCAATTATGTTTCTTTCCAGAAATGATGCATATAATTGGTGAATGGCAAGGCTGGATTGGCATTAAATAGTTGATTTAAAGTATAATAATTCTTTTGATGTTTTTCCCCATAGTTCCTGGGAAGATTCTAGAACCATCCACTTCAATATCTTGTATATAGCCTCGTAAGAAGCCTTATATGTGTCTCATCAGAGAGATGCTTTGGTGTTTATTCTTGCTCTTACTGAAGCAGTTGTAAACCAGATGAAGTGGTGCTTCATGGTGCTTTTACCAGTTCTTAGAAAGTTTCTAGATCCATCCACTTGAATATTTTGTATACAACCTCATCAGAAACCTCAGTTTTTCTTTTTTCTTTTTTTCCAAAGCCATTGAGTAGATTTTGTTTCAGACATATTGATGAGCTCCTGTGCACATTCAGCACACCGGTTAGCAGAGCAAGAGATTCAAGCATTTGTGCTGCAGATCAATATCTCCTCTGACAGAAGCCCAGCAGGAGCTCAGTTTGCCTGCTGTTGTGAGACATGAAGTAGAAAATGTGCATAAACCATGCTGGCTAAGAGGAGTGGAACAGAGCTTCCCTCAGGGCAGAGGGAAGTGCTGAAGCCCTTGTCTCTGGTCCGGTTCTACAAGTAGAAGCAAACAAGATACTCATTTGGAGACCATGAGAACAAGCTTGAATGCCGTTAACACTTTTGTGAAGATCTGTGTTGGTCATTCTTAGAGAGAGGTTTGTTAGGCAATCTGACAAATGGCTGGTGATGGAAACAGCAGGATTTAGCATCCCAGCAAAATGGCCGTGTGTGCTGTGGTAATCCCTGCCAGACCCTCTCATCCAAGCGAGAGGAGATCCAGCAACTTGTGCACACCCACCTTGGGCAGGGCCATTATTCTGGGCCATTTGTGAAGTAGAAACAATTGGCTCAGGTGGGAGCTTCAATCTGTGAAGTAATAATGCTAATACTGGTGTGCAACGTGGCCTAGAAAGGCAGGAGTGTGGCAGCTCAAAATCCTGAAGGCACTGGAGAATATCCCCACCTTTGAGTCAGGAAACTGAATGTGGGACTGCTCCTGTACAGTTGTCCCTTGCCTTCATACTGACAAATCTGTCTTTAGTTACCTGGCTTAGATTTGGAGCTAATCGAAGTGGTTAGTGTTCATTGAGGTGCAAATACATATAAAAGTGAGCCCCAGATCTTTGGCATCTTGGAGAACATTACTCATTCCTCAACATTTGGCACATTCATGGTCTGCATCCATTTTATTTCCTGCCACCTCCTGTGGTGACAATGTCCAGTTTTCCCAGAGGCCTCATTACTGAGCAGACTGTGTGTGAAGGCTGTGAGGGAAAGCAGAGATTGCAGCTGGAAGGAAAACGAGGCAGAGCTTGCTGATTTTATGCAGAATTCAAAGGTGTCATTTCCCTGGCAGAGATAGATGTCAGACAGGACTTTGAGGCTACACTCATCTTCAGAGCTCACAGCTCGCACGGTGCAGCTGGATGTGTTTGTTTTCCAGGTCCAAAATTCCCGTTCTCCCACTCCCCTGTTTGGCCTTCACAGGATACAAACTTCAGCGTGAGGAGGTTCCTTCGGCCGGGCTGTGCTGCAGGGCAGCCTCCCTCCCTCTGCCTCTGAGTGTCGGCTCCTTTGGTTTTCCCCTGGAGCCCAGCCTGGCTCCGGGGCTCTGGCAATGCGGAGCTCTGCAGCAAACGCTGCTAATCCAACCTTTGCAGGCTGCTTTGGGGCTGGGAGCACAGACCTGCCCTCCAGTGGCACCAGAGCCTCCGCTGAGCCCCGCTGGAAAGCGGCTATTTACAAACAGGTTGGATCGGTTTGTGACAAAAACAGCACCAAAAAGGCCTCTCGATACTCAACACGCCTTCAAAACACCCTCAGATCCTGGCAATCTTGGGCACATCCTTCCTGCTATAACATTTTACTGCAGAAAATCTTGCTTGAGACCCTTTTTACACCATTTTGGCTGCCTTCTGTTAGATGATCAACATTCTCATCTTCCCATCTGCCAGAGAGGCCCCTTGGAAGGGATTCACCTCCACCAAGCAGCTGTAAGCAGGGGAAGAGGATCAAAGGGCATGAAGTTGACCTGCAGCAGTCCAGCGGGGTCTCGCGTAGATCAAAGGGTACATCCACGGTCAGAGCCTGACTTCTGAGACTTCCTCCAGAGATAACTTTGCAGGAGCGTGGCCCTGTCTTTACCATAGCCTCGTCTGTGTGTGTTTGAATGGTTTATCTGTTGGAGAGGAAGGCAGAGGTGCTGTGCACATGCTGGATATCTTTGTTACGGTCCTTACAGTTTGCTCTTTTTTTGGGATGAGGCGTGTCGTGAAGATCTCTGAACAAGCAGCCAATGCTGCAAGGCAGAGAAGGTGATTTTAGACCTCAGGCAAACATGTTCATTCTGCCCTTGTCCTGCTGGACTGCCCCCCTCCTCTTCCTCAGCACTGCAATTTTATCTGAAATCAATGATCGTGCTCCAGGAAAGTGAGGCTGTGCCAGAACTCTGCCCGCCCGTGCCAGTGCCCAGACAACAACCCTCCTGCTCTGCCTTGTCAGCCCACTTTTTCCACTGCCATTGCCCGGGACTGGCCAGTGTCACAGGCTCAGGACTGTCGTTTATCAGGCAGCATGATTTGCTCACCAGCAGTTCTGATTAGCAGTGATAGGAAACTAAATTTATTGTGTCTAAAAAATGCGATTAGGATGTCTCAAGACTGGAAATTTTGTGTGATTTTGACAGGTTTTAATAACAACTTTAAAGTTTTGGCTCACAGCTCAAACTCTGCCTTGGCCGCTCCGCTGTGGGGATGTTGCAATAGGTCTTGCAGCATCCAGGGTGCTGCGGGCACAGTCCCTCAGCGGTTCAGGATGTGTCCCGTTGCTCTGGTTCCCCAGTGCTGCTGCAACATTCATTTCTTTCCAGCTCTCCCGTTTGCACACGGGGGCCTTTGGTGACTTTGGCAGTGCAGAAGGGACATCTAGTGGGCTGATGGGAGAGTGGGGACAGTGCCTGTTCAGGGCAGCAGGAGAGAGCCAGTTTCCAGCTAGAGACTGCACTCTGGGGAACCCTGGAGAGTTACAGCACCAAATTGTATTTGAACGTTTCAGTGTACGGAATTGGCCTGTGAGTCTGGAGGCTTGAAATTCCAAAACTTGAAGTTTTTAAAAATATTCCTGGCACTTTTCAGCAGTGACAGAAAACAGGAGAGTGTATGGAAGCAGTCAAGTTTGGCATAGTTTTTGAGTGGAACTGGAAGGTTTTTTCTTTACTAACTCAACTTCCCAAGCCAGCAGCCACTGGACTCCTTTATGTATGGTTGTGCCTAATGATCCCCGGAGGACAAAATTGGGAAAAAAACCATGACTTTGATGCTGTTGGCTTCCATTGTTCAATTCATTAAAATAGATTTGTGTCCAGTGGTTCCAGGATGGTGAGGAGGGAAGGTGAGGCTCTGTCCTCTGGGGCAGCTACAGCATGCACGTGATAGGAGATAGGAATGGCTTTATTTGTACCACTGATATTTGCTGGCCTGTCACACGTCTCCAGTATCCAATCTGCAGTATTAGGATTATTTTAAGCCCTGTGTGAGGAAAGATTGTGAAACTCGTGCAAGTGTACATTGTTCTTTGAATGAAAAGCAGGCTTTCGCTGAGGTACTTTGGTGCAGGGTTCTCTCTGAACTTTTTGTAGAAAGATGTATAGGATTGTTTTGTGACAAGTGTACAGAAAAGTGTAGAATAAGTGGGCAGGAAGGTTCTGCTGAGTACTCCAGACCTACTTTCTCCTTTTTCCTCTAATCCAGTTTGCCCACTGCTGCCCCATTTCCATGGCATGCATTTCCGGCTTGCGAAGGTTCCTGCTCTGGGCTGAGAATAGAAGCCTTGCTGTTATGCTGTCCTTAAATCTCTCATAATGAGTGTTACACCAAGGAAAGCAGCTGTGTCCTTTGGCTGTAGTTTTAATACTATGTTAAAGAGCAGATTATGGTGACGTTGGACAGCAGCGATGCGGAGGTAGCACCAACCATGACAAGTTTGGGGAAGGCTTTAGCAAGGATGACTAAGGACTTGGAGCTTATGGTTTAGATAACAAATCCACCCAGTTGTGCTCCTTTGGAAATGTAGTCAAGCCTAACAAATCAGGGCCTTAACAGAGTTGCATTAGGGTCCTTTAATTGGACTAAGCTGGTTAATACCCACATTGACTTTTGTGTGCCCAGGGGTGCAGCGCAGGAACGGTTCGCCGTTTATGCCGGCAAAATCTCAAAAAGTTTCAACCATGAACGTTGATAAAATTAAATTCTGATATCCTCACAGGTGGACAGTGGATTAAGGTATTTTGATTATTATAAAGAAGTTGGATGTTCTCCCTCAGTCTGCCTAGCGTGCCACAAGTCATGGCTCTGTGCAGGGTTTGGGGCGTCACAGGCCACGCAGCGCAGCAGGAACAGCAGGGCTGCACAAGACCTCAGCCTCTGTGGGGCGACCTCCACTTTCTGTGGGGTGAGGGGTTTGTCACACTGATTCTGTTTTATGTGAGCTGAGCAGGTCATTCAGGTAGTCCTAGGAGCCATACATTACCACGGATAGGTGTGTTTTCTAGCTGTTGTGAAGTGTTGCACTACTCGACTTACTGCAGTGCCTGGCTAAGAATGGTGCTTTGTTGCAGTGTTAATTATGCAATGATTCATATGTATTCGCTGGGATTTGGAAAAGGTGGATTGTAGGGAGCATAGTTCACACAGGTGAGGCAAAAATATTCTGAGCAGAAAGATTCTGCACACGTCAGTGTTTGGTTACGTCCCCTGACAGCGAAACAAGAGTCTGAGGAGACAGAAATGAGTTCCAGATGGTTGTGGTAACCGGCAAGAAACTAATACTGCGGCTGATCTTGAGAAAACAGGCTGAGGACACCAGAGATGAAAGAGGGGGCAGGGTGGTCCAGATAAGGCCGATAACACATGATATATCATCTTTGGAGCATTCCAAGGCAGGACAGTGAGATGAACCATTTGTTCCTGACCTGCAGAGTCTGGGTGGTGGAAAGGCTCTTGCTGTGGCTGTTCTGCTTCTGCACTGAAGGTAAAACTCCTGCAGTAACTATCTCGTTTCCATGCAGCCACTGCCAGCCTCTGCTGCCCTGCAAGGGTGCTGGGATAATACAGATTACTCACTGTAGGACTGCTCCTGTTTTCCTCATGTGCAGCCTAGGTCTGTCCTCACCAATTCCTTGCTATCTTTCATATTTCTTATTTAAACTAGAAATTTGTCCGGCGTCTTACCTGTGTTCTATTTTTAGTCGTTAGTGAAGGGTGAGGCAATGTACTTAATACTCCTTACAGTTACTTTAATCCAATTGTGATGTGGATTTAGAGGGATTTAGTAGGTCTCGGCTGAGTGCGGCTGTCTTTTTCCAGTTACTGTCATTAAACAATGCACACTGATAACTTTTTCCACTCCTAAAACTGAACCCACATATCTAAAGGTGGTGTGATTTGGTGCCTGTGTTTTGCAGATACCTCTGTTGATCTCTGTTCCTCAATTGGGAAGAGGGTTCCTGTGCATTTTGTGAGTTCACCTGTGCCGGGGGATCACCCACCCCATGATGAGACAGCAATAAAGACTAATGTGGACTAACTCTGGGGTTAACAGAGTGCTTTGGTCTTATTTCTCTTTGAACAAAGCAGCCTCACTCAGAAAACTGTGTTCGATCCTCCTGTGGAATTTGTAAATATGAGCTGATGCAGAGCCCTGCATCCTCCAAACAGCCTGGGTCCCGATCAGTTCCGAGCCCTGTCACAGCTCTGGGGGACACGCCAGGTGTGCTTTCAGCATTACGGAGGGGCAGAGGGACCCCCCCGGCCCCGCTCCCTGCCAGCCCCGCGCCGCGGTGCAGCCGGCGCAGTCCGCTCCGCGCGATCCAGGCAGGCTTTGCCGGCGNNNCGGGCTGCGGGGCTCTGTCCGCGGGCTCAGTGCTGCTGCGGCCCGGCCGAGCACGGGGCGAGCGGCCGGCGTGGGGAGAGCCCGCCCCGCACCGTGATGTGGCCACAGGAGGGGCTTGCTGGGCTCCAGCTCCTGTCTCTCCCCGCGGGGGTTTAGAACGGCCACTCTTACACTTGTCATGGAATTAAAGAAAACTACCTCCAGGCCGTACAATGCTGCTCTCCTGCTGCCACTTTTCCTCTTGTTTTGGGGTAAGTTTTTTGTCTTCTGTGCCTGATTCTTACCCAGCTCCTATGCAGTAACTTTGGATCAAATCTGTGACCTGTCCTTATATTGAACAAATTGTCATCTTACAGTTCGATTTGTAGACTGAAAACTTTAGTCTGGAAGATAAACAGGCATTTCATTCCAGATATGTTTTTCCTTCTATTTATTTCTCGTCTCTTTTCATCCTTCTCCCTGTGCACATGTATGTATGCATTTATTCACAAGAACTAAAAGTAATTAGGTATTCATGTAATTAAGTATTCAGCTATTATAGTAACCATTTTCTCCATTGGAAAGGTCTGAATATGTTGGTTGTGCCCATGCAGAAGAAACACAGACGTTTATTTCCATCCCATATGCTCTAGAAATACATCTGGGCACAAGAGGCTTGTACCCAGGGGAGTGTAGTGCCAGATATATCTGGTACAAAATGTGGAGGGAGATCACAGGACAGGAGTGTCTCCACTTAGAAATTTTGAAGAAAGCAGATCCATCCTCTAAGTGCAAGAAGCAATGAAGTAACAAAAGAGTCTATCACACCGGTGGGGGAGTTGTTTCGTTTTGTCTTTTTTTCTGAAAACTGAAAACTGATTTAATAGCCAAAGAATCTACTTGAGTACACCGGGATTCTCCAAGTTCCCAAGACCATGTCTTGGGGTCCCGTTGACACCCTTGTTTACAATATCTTCTATTCCCTGAAAAGTAGGTATCTCTGTTTCTTCTGGAATAGGTGCCTAGAGATCTGCTGGGCCTAGACATCTGTTTTAGTCATCTAGGGATTATAAGGTCATGTCAGGAACACGTCCAGCCTTTTACTGGAAAGTACGATTGGGATTGAACCGGTCTCCTTATCCTGTCGTCGGCAATGCCAGGCCAGTTACCTGTAGGTACAAGTCGGGTTTGGTTTCCACTGAGAAAGTACAGGGATGATCCACGACAGGAAGAAGTGGATGTAAAATACGGAGAACATTGAGAAAATACGGTCAGAGCCTTTTCTCTGCTTGTGTGCACTGAACGCGTCACTTGGCGTTCTGTGCATTAGTAGGTGATGTTTATGTAATTTTTGAGATTTGGAGAAAGTTTTTAGCTTTTCCTTTGATTCCCCAAGAGTCTATTTTTCCTTCTGAAGCCTCCCAAGATTTCCTTTGCTCTGGCCACCTCAGACCATGAATGTGAAAGTCAAAATATGTTGTGATTTTTGTCTGATTTTTTTTTCTTTCTCTTCCTTGTACCAGCTTCTTTGTCTGGTGTGTTTGCTCCAAGTGCCTGGAATTCCTCTGGCCACAGGGAAGCAGCAGGACTGTCTTTTGTATCTAGTAACCATAGCTACTGGTTTGGAGTGTGAAGCAATTATGGTGGCTTTGTGTTGGGCAGAGGCAAGGCCGGTTACATGGATGGATCGCCCGCGTGTGGCTGCCAGGGCCGGGACATGGTTTGGAGGGTTTGTGCTCTCTGACCAGTGCACTTGTGGCTTTTCACTCCTGGAGAAAGCTCTTCTCGGGAACACTGATTTACTGAGAACGTGGTGTTCTTTTGAGTGCAGGTGGATGACTCTTCTTGCTGGAGCTAGGCAGTGCTGATTTTCATAGGCTTTCCACCTACTCCTATTTTGCAAGGGGAATTCTGCCAGATTTTAACTGGAGTGAATGGTGCTATTTAGGTAGATTTTTAAGGCCATAAAGAAATATCTTTTCTTGCCCTTATGAACCATATAACTTACTTCTTTTCTTTCTAATTGACCGAGTCTAAATGTCATTGAAGCAGAGAGTGCCTAAGTTACTTGTTCGCAATTTTGGTGGAAATTCTGAGTATGCAGTTGGCCCGGTGCAATCTGTACCCATCAGCATCCTGCAGCCAGATCCTCACTATCTCCAGTTGTTTAAAAGAAACCCCGGAGGGGCAGCAGTGCAGGCTCTGCCTGTGACCCCCCTTTTACTGCTGCTGCCTGTATAATGGGAACACAATAGCTCCCAGCTAATTCCTTGTCTTTAAAGGAGATTCTGGAGGGCAGAAGGAGTGTCTTCTCATTTCTGTTCCCGCAACTCCAGCCATCAGCAGGCACAGGAATTCACATACCTTTGGCCCGGAAGATGCTTTGGACGCCTGCTGAGGGAGAGCATGTGCAAGACAAACCTTTTTTGCTATCAGCTCTAATGCCAGCTCTTGAGATTAGCTTGGACATAGGGGCAGTTTAAGGCTTACTTCAAAACCAGGGAACAAACAAACCCAATCCTTCCAGCTGTTTTGTTCATTGTCAGTATATTTAAATAAGAATTGGAAATTAAAGCCTGTGACTCACTCTGGTGAACTGAATACACAGGAAAGTCCCTGTCCCAGTGTTTGATCTGTGGAAATGGCTGAGAGATCAGAGAATGTGCGAAACACGAAGGTCAGCTTGGAGGAGTGTTTATTAAGGGAAAATACTGGGGTGTCCTGGGCACAGAAGATCAAAGAGTTACTGTGGCAATGTATTCAATGCTGTCATAAACCAGGGATTCATGGCTTCTGTCTTCCTCCCAGTTCTAGAAGCATGATAATAGGAGTTACACCTTCAAATCTGCAGCAAACAGTGAACAGATAATGAACACAAGCTAGCTGGCTTCTTGTTCTGTGGTAAGAATGAGTTCAATTCCCTGAAGTGGTATTTCTGACTAATGCTGTTAATGCCTTGGGCCATGATGTTGACACTGCTGGGCCCCGTGGATCAGTGCCCACTGTTTGGCACCTTTTAGCAATTCACTGGGCAAGCTAGGGGGGAGAGAGCCAGGAATCACCATCCTCCCTCTTTGAGGGGGTAAATATTCTGCATATTTCACAAGAAGAACCTGAGCCACACTTTTTGTGCCCGAATGAAGAAAAGTCTAGGTCTAGGCCTTTGTAAATTCTATATAAATATTTTACACCAGTAGACTGTGTACATACATCTGGCATGAAAAACTCTGTCACACCAAAAACCTCGTGTACAAATGTGGTGTGGAATTGTTGGTCTCCAGTAACAAAGAGAAACAATGTTGGAAGCAGTCTGGGAAGTACCAGACACACAATAATCTGGGTAAAACTGTAACCTGGCCTGTGTGCAGGGATGTCAGAAGATGTCTTAAGGTTGGTATCCGAGGTGGCATTCGGCTGAGACGCTGGGCTTGTGTGTTTAACCTACCAAAACTCTACAAGAGTCATCAAAGCCATGAATAGTAAGGCTCTTTTTAAAACTGACTTTTCCAAAAGAAACTCTTGGCATTGCTGGGATCCCTGGCATCTTGTCAGGCCATTTATTCAGTATTGTCTTAGAAGTCCTGCCTGCTGATTGCCAACACTGCTTTTGGATTAGCTAATCTTTATTTTCAGGGTTTGGGGTTTTTTTGGTCATAGTGCTATGTCTTGCTTCACATAAATTGTCAGATCTGATAAGCTGATAACCTGAGACAGTAACAAGAATGTTTAGCTTCAACCAGCAGATATATCTCAGAATCCATTCTCCCTTTTAAAAAATGGGGAGGAAGAACTGGACTCTGGGCCCCAGAGTCATCAGGGTGCACCAGCAGAGCTGGGCGCTGGGAAGCTACTGCAGCCCAGGGGCTTCGTAATTGGGATCAAACACTGGTGTTTTGGAGGGTTTCCCATTCCCACATCCCCTTTTCTGAGGCTAAATAGAAAAGCCTGCTGTTAAAGCAGCTGTCACAAGTGCCATTACTGTGTTAAACAGCACAGGGAATACAGGTTATGGAATATTTTAGGCTAGGTGAAATATCACTGCCAATTATTAGCATGTCATGAGCTTGTCAGCAGTCTCAGAGAGTTTCAGGCCTTATTTTCTGGTGCTGGTACTACTCAGAGCAGGTGCTTAGCTCAGGTCTGGATAGAAAGGGTTTAATCTCTGTGTGTCAAGAAGGAAATGGGGCTTGCAAAGCCCAAGGGATGCGTGAAGCCACCTGAAGAGGCCTTGTACCCTCCCTGAACAGGTACATAGAAGGTGCTTCCTGAAGAAGGATTTGGTTTTATCCTGCCATTCCCTTCCATAGCTGTCCTTCCCAAGTGAGCAGGGGTGGGGAGGAGGGAGGCTGAATATGAAAGCCCCTTTTCAAGCCTGTCCATTTCCCTTTCTGGTTGCGTGGATCCTGGGAACAGGCCAAAGTGTGTCCCCTTTCACTAATCCTTTACACTGACCAGGATAGGGAAAGATCAGCAGAGGTCAGCAGGGATTTACTAATATAAGCACATGCCTTCCTGTTGCCATGGAGACCTAACTCTCCATTCCTTTATTCAGAGTTTATTTAGTAGTTGTGTTGCTCTGAATCCTTTCTGGTGGAAGGGTTCCCTTTCTACCCTTGGCCTCAGGATCTTTCTCCAGTGGGAGGTGTGCTGGGATGAGCAGCAGGAGCACAGCCTGACTGGTGAGAATTGCCCCAGGCTGGGGTTTGAGCCGTGGTTTGGGAACTTGGAGATCCCTCCAGCTCCGTTATTGTTGTGGTGCAGCTGGGACCCGTGGTGCTCTGGGAATCCTGCTGTTCTCACCTCTTGGTTGTAAATTGGGGTTTTTTCAGTTGTTGTAGTGAGGAGGGCAGGTGAAAAACATCTGAAGGAAGCTTCTTTCTATTCGAGGTGGATCTGGCTTGTCCAAGCTCACATTCAGTTTTTGCTAGGCCAGGAAATAATACTATGGCAGCCTGACTCTTCTGGGAGCTGTGTCTGTGAGCATTTTGCAGGGCTTGTGCACAGGTGATGGTGCATTTTCATTTTTCACCAAGTGTAGGGCATGTGCATGAACAGGTATTCAGGGATGGGGATTTCCATCCCTGCTATCACTGCCTCTGCTTGGAGTCTTTTTTCTGTCCTTCAGTACAAAGGAAACTGTGAGCTGATAACCCCCAATGCTGCCTCTTCCCTGCTGGAATTTTAAGTGATCATTAAGACACCTTTAAGGTAGTCATCAGTGCAGCACTGAGCAGCTTCCACAAGGTCAGGTGTGTCCCCAGACTGACAACATCCATCCTCTATCAGAGTTACCCAAGACTTCGAAAAAACAAGCTTGTGAAAAGCAAACCCCCAAAATAGAAGCCAGTGAGTAATGCTAAAGCAGCATCTCCAATCAGAGAAGTAATTGCCTAACTTCTCCTTAATTTCTGATTTATTTGTGTTTAAAAAACTCGCTGTTGCAACTTTGACAAGATCACATAGTGCAGATATAAAGTATAAGATTATTAAAGTCATTTATTAAAACAGAGCCTGGTAATGCAGCTTGTTTGCCTTAAAGTGTTACAAAAGGTCACAAACCTCATCGTTTGGGGAAAATCTTTGTCAGCTACCTTTAAAGTGTAAAACCAGCCCTGTCCTGACAGAGCTCAATGAATGCTTTATATGGGACTCTGGTAGCCTTTGAAGTTCCTCCTAATCCACCCCTAAATGGCTGGAACTGTTCTTCAAAGGAGCTGTGGTCTCCTCCAGTTTCAGTTCAGAGTAGGCTTGCAGGATGGTATGTCTGTAATACACTTTTAATGCTTGTTTCCCTTACAAACATCACTAATTCATATTTTTCTTATGAAACGTGAAGGAAAACTCCTGAATGTCATTGTTAATCCAGCAACAACTACTTTGGTGAAAAACTATAAACTCTTGTCATTCAGTGATTTCCTTGACCTTATTTTCACTGTGTTCATGAAACAGCATAGTCTGATCTACATGTTTTCATGGTTCTTATATTGTGCAGCAGGAAAAGCTAATTTATTCATTCTTCTTATTAGTGTTTGGTGCATATTCATGTGCTATTCACATTCATATAATAATCTCTTCCAAAACTGAGAGCAATAACTGTATGCCCTAGGACTGATGGTTGAAAAGAGCAAAATCAGAACTAAAACCATCAGATGTGCTCTTTGTCAAGCCAGAAGTTCAGTGCTGCCATGGAAGGAGTATTAGGGTTAGAATACATTCACACAGGAGCGTGTTTTGTCCTTGGGAAATATTCCATATCAGTACAGGCATGCTGGGTACAGGGCAGTGTGTGATACAGTTTGGGGTTGGTGCTGTTAATGTGCCTGAAGCCTCCACTGAGTCCAACACATGGGGAATTTTCTGCCAGCTGCAGTTCACAGAATAAGTTTCATTTCTTGTGATTTACACTGCAGTGTCACTGCATTTTCCTCCAAAATGAGGTCCTGCTGAAGTACATATATTAACCAGTGCTATTGTTCGTGGTCACAGTGAGTTTTGAGCAGACTGGAGTTCTCCCTGTCCCTTCACTGCTGCCTTTGGTAAGCCAAGAAGGCCTCTGCATTTACTGGTGAAGCTCTGTGTTGTCTGTGTTGAGCCCAGCTGGGTGTGCGGTGTGTGACGATGGGGCCACGTATTTGTCACACACCTCTCTGTAAGGGACAGGCTGTAGTGACTCGTACAGATCATTGAGCATGGCAGCCGTTTGATGGACCAAACCAGAGAAGGTACAGAAAGGTGTGTCTGTTGTGAAAGAACTTCGGGAAAGGCAGGAAATAGCAAAGGGCTGTGATGTTTAGCTTTATTTGCAAAAAGCATTTTGCCTGTGTTCTTCTCGTGGAAGCAGAAAGCCATGCATGAGCCTTGGCAGTGGCTCAGCCTGGCTATGCCAGCAGTGCCTGGGGATTCTGTGGAAATGGGAATTTCTTTGCAGATGGAGCGTGCTGCAGCTCCTTCCCGACATGCACCAGACTGGGGCTCCTTTTTCATCCCAAACGGTGCTCCTGGCCTGCGGAAAGTGCAGGCTGGGGCCGGTTACTCATTAAGCTTACAAAGGCTCGTATCTCCTGCCTAGTAAAGCTCTTTTGCGAATAGTTTCCTGGGCTTCCACTCTAATTGCCACAGAGATTCCAGGCAGATTCCGTCATCCTTGTTTTCCGCCTGACTGGGAATCTGAGAATAAAAGGGTTGATGGCAGAATAATGGGATTGCTGGACAGTGCAGGGCTCAGCAGCTCTCCCCAGCATCACATGAGAGAGGAAGGGAGGGGTGGGCCATGGAGATGATGCTGGGAAGAGAAAGGGCTGCCTAAATCCCTGAGCACCCTCCCTCCCCCAGCAGCGCGGCCTCTTAAAAGAAGACTTAGAAACACTACAGTCTTTGGTGGGAGGAATTTGGGGGAGGTCAGGGCAGGGGCAGGCTTTTGTAAACCAAAGTCTCCTATAAATCCCTTTCAAACCCTGAAGTCGGTGCCTCCACCTTCAGGTACAAAGAGACTGAGGAGCTGATGGGGCAGAGTTGACAGAGCACCACTGACACAGATTAACTGACGGGGGTGTATAAGGTGCACCAGAGCAAGGCAAACGTGACCAAAATTGGGCCGGGATAATGCTGGCACCAGTGAGAGAACGTGGAAGGTCAGCTGGGGAACAGTGATGTGGAGTGTGATCCTGGCAAGTCCTTAGCATGGGGCATGGCAGGGTAAAGCCACGTTCCCCATGGAGCAGGGAGGGCCGAGGGAGCTGCGGGGATTTGGGATCCTGCCCTCTCCACCTGCAGCTTTGTGGGGTTTCCAGAGACTGAGGCCTGTCACTACCTGGGCCACAGCTACTTAGAGAGGGCAGCGGGAAGGGTGAAGAGCTGCTTACCCAAAGGCTTCGAGTGATGGCTTGACTTCCAACACCAGGGAAGTCTGGGTTGTCTCACCAGTAGCAATTTATCAGATACCATTTGCTCTTTCGTGAGCTTTATCTCTGCTTTGAGACCATTTTTCATAGACATTTTCCAAACATCTGCTGTATGGTTGTTTGCAGAGTTACTTCCAAGTTTGGATGTTTCATAACACTTATGCAGGAATCAGGCTGGGATATCTCTACCACACAGCTTCTCTCTTATTTATCCTGGAATTGAGCAGAATGAAAAGCTCTGATCTCCGAAGGCCACAGTGGGATGAGGTGCTAATGACTGCTGCCTTTGTGGAAGGCGAAGCTCTCTGTTTGCACTGCCTTTGTCCCTTTATTCTATTTTTGGTCGATTTATGTCTTTTGGAAAGTGCTTAATTGTGGCATTGAATCCAGGACATATATCCTAATTCTAACGTAAAGGCCACTATCTCCTGTCCCCTGGGCTGTCCTGCCCTTTGGCCAATCTGCCCCTCATTTCACAAAGTAAATTTAAAATTCCTTTTGGAAAAGAAATGAGGATTCCTCCTATTATTCCATTCTGCTCCATTTTGAAATATCTACGTGTAACCCAACACCTTTTTTTTTCTTTTTAAATATCGTGTATCCTACATAATCTCATTTATATGAACTAAATTTGCAGTTCAGTGGGCACGTCCCATCACATTTCCGGATGGTGGAGTTGCTTAATGGGGCAAGAGCCTTTTAAACACTGCCTTTGTGGGGACAGCAAGGCATTGTGGCTCAGTGTGAATCAACTGATCACATCCAAATGCTCCCAGATTTAGGGGAATCTGGTCTCAACATTAGTTCCTGGTTATCTGGTTGTTAGCCTGGTGTTTTGGCTCAGCAGGTACTGAGTGTTTGGATCTAAAATGCCATCAGCACGGTGATCTCAGCAGTCTCTGCTCTTCCTTGCTAAAGACGTCCTGCTGTGTGAATTTACGTGTCTAACACGGGGAGAGGGTGAGGGTCAGTGGTTATCAACCTGAGCTGCCTAATGTAATCAGAGACTCTGTGAAATGTGCCCATTTGGAGTTTGCCTTGGGTTATTTATGGCAACATCTTCAAATCACTTCTGGATTAGCTGAGAAAATATTGTATCCCCAGAAGGAGCAGCTGGGACATACAGAGCCACAGCCGGCACCTGAATTCACCCTGCCTCTCTGGATTTCCAGGCACACATGCTGTGCCCTGCCAGTGAAAGGGGTCATGGAATTTTACACGAAGTTAATCTTGTGAATGGATTTAAGGTTATATGTGTCACTGCTCTCAAAGTGACTCATGGATGAATAAGCACAAGTAAAATAGTTGGTTTGTGAGTGTCTCCTAAAAAAGCAGGTTCCTGGTTTCCCAAACTAGCAAGAGATTCCTGATTGCCACCAAATGAAGGGCTGTTGTCTTCTTTATAGTAAATGTTTGATTCTCCAGTATCCTTCTCATCTCCTGGCTAGAACAGCCCTTTGGAGTGTGGAATTTAGGTGGGCAATCTCTGAGTTGTATATGGGGATTGGCAGAACTTTTTTCTTTAGAGCTACAAATGCTGACTAACAAAAAGTCTCTTTTCTCGACAGGAACTTCGTACTCTGAAAATGACAGTGGCTGTTCCTCATCCCCGTGTGAGAATGGGGGGAGCTGTAAGGATTTGGAAGTGGGTTACCAGTGCACCTGCCCCGTGGAGCCTGTAGCCTACATGGGCATAAACTGTGAACTCCTCTATGATGCTTGCATTAAACATGACTGTCCTGCCCACATGACCTGCACCCGGACTCCAGGGCTCCTGGAATACGAGTGTGTGTGCACGCCTGGCTCCGCAGGTGCTGACTGTGACAGCGTTGATGAGTGTGCGAGCAGCCCTTGCACAGACCCTCGGTTCGAATGCGTGGATAGCACGACGGGATACACCTGTCGGTGCCAGCCGGGCCCCGGTGGAGAAGGCTGCCAGACAGAAAGCTCCGTGTGCTCCAGCCTCCCCTGCCTGAACAACGGCACGTGTGTGGAAGCTCCGGGCGGGTACCGCTGCCTGTGCCAGCCCGGCTTCAGCGGGGCCGCGTGCGGGGACGACATCGACGAGTGCGCGTCGGGGCCGTGCCGGAACGGGGCCATCTGCAGGGACAGGGCGGGCGAGTACAGCTGCTTCTGCGTGCCCGGCTTCCAGGGCTCCAACTGCGAGATCGACATCGACGAGTGTGCGTCCCGGCCCTGCCGCAACCACGGCACCTGCCTCAACCACATGGACCACTACGAGTGCCACTGCGTGCCCGGATACACAGGTACCGCCGGGCTGCCCGGCCTCCTCGGGGAGTCCTGGGGTGAGGAGCTGCCTCACTGCCTCGCTGCCTCACTGCCTCACTGCCTCGCTGCCTCACTGCCTCGCTGCCTCACTGCCTCACTGCCTCGCTGCCTCGCTGCCTCACTGCCTCACTGCCTCACTGCCTCACTGAGGCTCTGTGTTCTCGCAGCGACTGGGGCCGTGTGTGAGTAATGGTGTAGGGCTGCTTGCAGCGGCTTCCAGGCAGCACTTGAGGCCTTGAATTCCAGGGATGGTGTGGGTGTTGAGAGACAGGGACCCCAGCGTGGACTGCCTGAGACTGGAGCACTACACACAAAGTAGCTGTGATTAAATTAAGGAAGATATACATAAAAAGATATTTATCATCAGGAAATGGATACTTAGGGTTTCCAGGTATAAATTAGCTCTGCCGACCTGGCCTCTAGTTCTTTGTCCTGTCCAGCAGGATTTTTCCAAGGGAAGTACTTGTCTTTTGGAAAAAAGTGTCTTTTAGTTGGAGATTTCCAATTCTTTCATGCCTGGCAAATGTTTATTTGGCATGTGATTTAAGTGTTTCTCTTTTGTGCATCTGTGCTGATGGTGACTCAGAGAGGAATCCACACCTGTGAGTTATCTGTGAGGGAGGCAGTGGGGGGCTCTCCTTCCCCCAGCCCTGCTTATCGGAGTGGAATGGGGTGGAATGTGTCCATGTCTGCCTGGTACCGCCTCGCACATGAACTTTCTCAGCCTTCCTCCTGTTCACAGACTGAAGTGTTTAAGGAGTTGGGTTGCTGTGAAGGAATGCTGCTGATTACCAGTGGAATGAGGAGAAGTTACAACATCAGGAATGCAGTCCCTGATGCTGACTCACACTCTGATAAAAATGAAGAGAGATGAAGGAGAAACAAGGCAGAATTTTTACGGGGGCCCTAAGGTTACTGGTGATTTTGAGTATCAGGCATAATTCTGTCTTTGCAAATCAGTTTCTTTTTTTATCTTTATGCTGAATCCTCAGTTCAGGATTGTGGGATTCCCTGCCAAAGGAGCAATAAAGTGACCCAGGCAGCTGGAGGTGTTTGTTGTGCTTCAAGTTGTTCTGATGTCAAACATGAGGCTTAGCCTTGTGATTTAGTTCTTCATCCAGAGGTTCGAGCACCGTTGGCTGGCAAAGCCAGGTTGTTTCCTGGTGCTTGCAGCTGGAATTTGGGTGAAGGAAGTTTTGTGTGGGTATTGAGGGGTTTGAACCAGATTAGGGGGCCCACATTCCGCCAGGATTAGGATGGCCATGCCCACTCTGTGGGGAGCCTTCGCCAAGGAGGGCAGATTAGGTGGATTGATAGGTGCCACTGTAATGAGCAAGGTTTGGAGGTGATGCCAGGCCACAGGCAGCTCAAAGAGGTGGAATATAGATGAGATGATTGCATAGAAGTCTTGCATGAGGTCTTGTTCTGCCAGGGAGGTTGGGACTTTGTACCAAACAGGTGTCACTTGCTGTTACCCGTGACCAGGAGTAATGGAGCTAACATTGTATTTTTGATAGCATTTCCCAATACAATCACTTACTAACATCGGGTATCACTGTAGCCAGTGTTTTGCACTGCTTTAGTGCTTTTTTTCCTGGGTATCACAAAGCAAGTTACAAACAGAATTGAAATAAATGGAACGATATATTGGAGAAGCAGGTGGAGATCACTCTGGTAGCCAGCTGGGGTTGATAGCATGACTCTTGTGATTCCATCTGAGAATTCCAGGCAGCACACACAAAGTTTTCTGGATCGGTAACACAGATATTTTCCTGTTTTCTAACAAAGGTGTGAACTGTGATGCTGAAATAGATGAATGTGCTTCAGACCCTTGCCAGAATGGGGCCCTGTGCAATGATCATGTTGGGTTCTACAACTGCACCTGTGCACCAGGTTATCAAGGAACCCAGTGTGAGGTGGACATCAATGAATGTGAGAGCCAGCCATGCCAGAACAACGGGACATGTCATGACCTCACTAACAGGTGAGAAACCAGTGGGGAGGGCAATTAGACACCAGGACTGATCTAAAGGTCTACTCAGTGCAACCTGTGAAAATCAGAGTAAAAAGCTGTGGGGGGAATTGGATTTAGTGTTTTGTACATTGAGTGGCAGTAACAATGATTTGTGGCAATAAGGGAGAAGCCCCCTCCCAGCAGCAGAACTCCAGGGGTGCTTAAAGGAAGGGAGGAACAAACACAAAGAGAAGTGGTTTGCAGAGCATGAACAGCACAGGCAACTGCTGAGAACACACCTGTGTGTCTGAATTTACCTGTCCACAGGTAAGGTGTGAGCACAAGTGGGTGTGAGCACTGGCAGCTGAGCTCTTTTGCCCTTTCCTCACCCGGGGCTTTGCTGTCCAAGGCAGAGCTGATGCCTTGCTCTGTTTGGTGCCCCACAGCTACCGTTGTGACTGCAGTGACACCGGCTTCGAGGGGGCCCACTGCGAGCTGGACATCCTGGAGTGTGCCTCCGACCCCTGCCACAACGGTGCCACGTGCCTGGAGGGAATCAAGGGCTACAGCTGTGCCTGCTGGCCAGGTGGGCTGCGGGCTCTCTGCTGCTGTGGTGTGTGAGCACACGGCCACGGACGGCACGCGCTTGGTCGCTGTGTGGGAGAAGTAGAGAATTAATGATCGTACTGCATGGCCCCGTGTGAATTTTCATAGTCTGAAACAGGGAGGCTGCACTGCTGCTCTTTACAGGTCATCCCAAAATCCAATGGACCTGCAACAATCACCCCGATTCTCAACCATAAAGTTTTCTTTCTCTTTTCTGCCATTTTCCATCACGAGTTCCTCTATCATGAGGTGATGCTTTCCTGCAAATTGATGGTTTTGGCTCCTGTATTTGACATAGTGGAGAAAGTAAAGGGCCCGGGGACTCTCTGCTAGATGAGCTGCAGATTTGGGGGTCTTATTCTCTCCTTTGAGGCAGCCGCAGTGTCTGGGAGCTGAGCTGCAGTGAAGCTGTGTGCGATGCTGACAGCGGTGTCTCGTGGCAGGTTACACCGGGCAGGACTGTGAGGAGGATGTGGATGAGTGTGTGACAGAGCCCTGTCACAACGGTGGCCTGTGCCTGGAGCGCTCCAACCCAGCCCATTACGGGACACAGCCCCACTTCCCCAGCAACTTCAGCTACAGCCAAGCAGCTGGGTTCCTGTGCCAGTGCCAACCAGGCTTTACAGGTGAGCTGCACAGCAAATGTTCATCCTGTCTGCGCTGGGTGGTGCTGCTGGTTTCAGGAGATGGCAAGGGAGCAATGTTCTCTGCAACAAAAATCACCTAAGGCCTGGTACTTCAGAGGGGCTGGCAGCCTGCTGCATCAGGAATGTGCTTCTGCTCCCACTGCAGACAGCTGAATGTCATTCCCTTCCCAAGCCTGTCTCCAGGCTGATGCAACAGCCTGTGCACTTCCCCATGCTTCCATGAATGCCCTCTGGCTATGCAGGTGCCAGGGTGTTTTCCTTTGTCAGTCTCTCATGCATATGGCAGGATTCATCCCTAGGGATATCTCTGAAATTCCTCAGCAGAGGAAGCTAATTCCCTGGAGTCACAGATTACTATTCTAGGTGTTTCCTTGGTGAGGCTATTCTCATGACAGCAGCTGTATAATCAGAGTGGGACAAGAGGGGTTTCTTGATACGGTGCTCTTGGAGCTAGAAGCTCTGTGGATGTTCCACTGAAATGTCACTCTTTCCCTGGATTGGAGATATGTACATAATGCTGGATTTAACAGCTAGAGAAATTCCCTGGTGGGAAGGCATAAACAATAATACTTTATTATTTTATGAGAGATGTATGAGTGTTTGGTCCACTGTTGCACAGAGGGGAATGGTTCAGAAGGTCTGATCTTGCCAGTGTTTGACACTGGAAAATCATTTCATACTTCATTTGGCCCCGTAGTTTCAGTGCTGGTGTCTGTGTGCCAGTGCCTGCAGAGACGTGCTAGAGTTCTAGAAATTCTTTTGCATTTTTAGGTGAAAGAAAAGAAGTGCAAAACTTATGACTGCAGTTGCCAATCTTCGTTTCTCTGCTGCACAAGTGCACTTCAGAGGCCTGTTTGTGTTTTCCCTTCCCAGGGGAGACCTGCTTTACCAACATCGACGAGTGCGAGTCCCAGCCCTGCCAGAACGGAGGGCTCTGCCAGGACCTGGTGAACGGCTTCCTCTGCCAGTGCCTGCCTGGTTATTCAGGTAACCTGGGGCAGGGGTGGCTGGAATCAAATCCTTCTGGCCGGCTAATGCTGGCTGCTGCACTGCTGCCTGGCTGCAGGATTCCAGGATGAGAGGGCAGGACTGAGCTGGGCTGGGAGCCTGCAGCAGGATGTCTGCAGTTCAGGGCTCAAATGCCACGGGAAAGCTGTGTGAGTGTGGGCAAGTAAGTTGATGGGCCACGAACCAGATTTGGAGACATAAGATGAACTACATAGAGTCTAAGATCAGAGTATCCAGGGCATCTGTATCCTGGAGTGAAAGTTCCCTGGGAGAACTGTGGGGGTTTCTGTACATGTAGGATGAAATATCTAGAAAACCAGCCTTTAAATAAAAAAAGGGATGCTTAACATTCATCACAGATTCTACTGGCTGTGGCAGATTGGCTCACCAGCACATAAACATCTGTGAAACATCTCCATTCACTAACACCTGGGATGATCACAGCCTGCCATTTTTGGCTGAAAGCAGTGATCTGCTCTGTTAGGAGGTCAAAAGGTCTTAGTGATGTGAGCAAAGGAAGCCTTCTCTGTTTACAAGGGAATGAAGAGTCTGGATTCTTCCCCAAATGCCCTGCCTGACCCTAAGGGTTCAGTTTGCTGGTTGAGAATCTGGGAGATGGTGAATGTCAGCCCTGTTGGGAAGGTCTTCTGCTAACTGAGGTATTAAACCTCATCTTTCTTTAAAATATTCGTTCTCAGTCTTCTTCATCTTTAAATTGCACGTGTGTTGGGCAATTTAACACCAGAGCAGTTTATAAGAAAGGTGATCCCGGCACAATCCTGGATTTCTGGCTTTGAGGTGAGGGTAACCTCTCCACAGTGTTACCAGGCTGCCATCTCGTGGGAAAAAGAAACACTCGAAGCCAGGAGAAAACCCGGTCCCTTAACTTGCAACAGCAGGTAACAGCATTCCAGAGACTTTCTCAGGCCTTTATTGCATGGGAAAATGTTCTGTTTTCCTTCTGTGGTTGCAGTGGTTGAGGTGTGTTGGTTTAATTCTGCCCAGCTCTTTCCTGGGAAGAACTATTACTTTCATTCCCAGAATGTAAAATCAGCTTCTAGTTAACACCTTCTGTAAGTGAGCTGAATTATTTGTGGGGTTTTCTGGCCTATCTCATTTGCTGATTTAGGCCAGATCAAGAAAAATTTGCTTTTGTAGATGAGGCCTTTGAAAGTCAGCTTTTATCTAAGCTCGTTATCGCTGCTTTCTCAGGCAGTTACAATGCTGTACTCGTGAACTGAGATCTTGTCCAAAGAGATGGTTGAAAGTTTATCCTTCTTGTCAGAATTCCCACTCACATCTGTGCCCTGTTCTCTTTTCCTCCTGCAGTGCCCCAGCACCCTCACAGAGCTCAGAATTTCATTGTGCTTTGCCAAGCTGCAGATCTGTTTAATCCTTTCCAATTCTTAGCATGCTCATGGGCAGAAAAGCTGACAGAAACATGGGCTGATGGGCAAAGGAGTGCTAGAGTTCATTCTGTTGCATCAAATTTGGGTTCATTAGTACTTGAAGGGGATTAGAAGCAGGTTGCTCTTCTGGATATTGCTTTTGGTAAAGGACTTTGTCTCAGCTGAGGTAGTTCTGACACATTAACACAGCAAAAGGCTGGGAGCAGTCTGTGAGATCAGCGAGTGCGTGTGGAGGAGTGAAGCTGACAGGGAAATAATAGCAATTAATCTCCCCTCCTTTGTCAATTAATCCCAGTACAGTCATGCTGGGTAAACAGCTTATTACTTCATATTAGGATCACAGAACAACTTTGTGAAGCTTCCCATAATGTTTCTCTTCAAAACACATTTCTGTGGCAGCTTAGATCTGCCATGAACTTGGGTTTAAGCTGCCTCCGCTGATTAAAGTGAACTTGCTACTCTGATGAAGAATGCTTTCTTGGGGCGGCAGGGGGTTCCTTCTGTGTGTTTGCTTCTTCAGTCTGAGGAATTTGGGGAGTGTTGGGATAACAATGCCAGTCGGGAGAAATTCTTTCTTTGCAAATTAACTGCCTCAGTGCTGTCTCGGTGCAGTGCAGGCAGATGAACCTTCTCTCTGAAGTGTAGTTGTTGCAAAAGCGGTGCCTCATTCCTGAGAGAACAACATAACAGGTCCTGAAGAGTCTGTTCAGCACATGGTTTGTGCTTTAGCAGAGGATATAGGTGCCCTGAGAGGATGCAAGTATGAATCAAAAGATTGCATGGGTACTAAATGAAGTGCAAAGGAGAGGGAATCTTGCATGCTCTTGGAAATTATGTCAACTGTGGTCAAGAGAAAAAGCACATTGGGAAAAGTCTGTCTTTTAGGGGGAAAAGAAATCCAACAAAATGAATTCTTTATTTGATTTTTTTCAGAAGTGGTTTCAGTCCATGATGTATTTATCAGGCAATGGGTTAGGCCAGGACAGGAAAAAGGCAGGTACCTCCATTCGACATGGACGCTGATTTTTAACCTGCAGGAATGTTGTCACTGAAGTTTGGATCATTCATTCTTTAAAAACTGTTACGTGGCCTGAGCGCTCCCTCTCCTGCTAAAGCTGTGCTCAGCGAGAGGAGGCCGTGTCCTGAGCAGGCACCGGGCAGCCCCGATGAGGGGGGCCGAGCACAGCATTGCCATCGCACACATCCAGCCCGGGGCAGTGGCACCTTGTGATCATGGGAACATTCTGAGCTTCTTTGCACATGGCTGAGGAACACTTCTACTTTCATGAGAAATCAGAAGGTGATGTGGTGTGAATGTGTCCCGGTATAATTGGAGGGCTTATTGACCATCTCACTTTGTACAGCCATAATGTCTTTGTCTCCTTAAAGAAGTAGAAGCCTCCTGTGCAGCAGCTATAAATGGTGACTCTGTGAGGGTGCCGGCCCAGATCAAATGGGCTTGAATTCCTGGGTCATGGGTCAGGAAATAAATGGGAGATGCTTCTTCCTTCTAACCACCTTTGGATAGATTTAATTTTTTTGTGCAGGTATTTCTTAAGTCAGATTTGTTTTAGAGATGGAGCCTCTAGAGCAAGGGCAGCTAAAAGGTTAAGATAGTAAAGAGATTAGAGGCCTGTTCCCCCTTCAACCAAATCCCTTTTGGTAAATATAGCTGAAGGGAGCTAGGCAGCACTCGGTGAGGCTCCCCCCCTTCCCTTCCGCTCCACGTTTCTTCTCCCTGCTGGATCACAGCTCCATGTTAATCAGACCTTTTGACTTCCCTGTCATCTGATCAGAAGGCTGCGAGTGCTGCAGTCCAGAGCCTGCTTGCGCCTGGTGCCAGGTGAGAGCAGAATCTGTGCTGGGTGCATTGGGGTGTGATGGATTTCCAGGCAGTGGTGTCCAGGTAGACTCTGTGTGTGTATGTGGAGATAAATGTGCGGGTGCATAAACCAAAACAGGCATCTTTTTGAAGACATTGAATGTTCTGCAGTCTTCACAGTTGTTACAATTTGTTGTTGCAGTAGTGGCTGAATGTGCACAACTGCCTGTTTGTTTTCTCCTGAACAATAACAGAGGGGTCAGAGTAGCTGACAGAGATAACGTTCCAAATCTGTGCTGTGCTAGGTCTGTGTGTGCACAGGTCAGTGACTATCTGAGAACTTTTGACGCCAAACAAACACTCACCATATCCCTCCCACTTCAAGTATCTGTAAAACAGACTGGCATGTTTGGCTTGAGTAAAATTACGAAAGTGAAATAGCTACAGGAGTTGTTGGAATGCTTTTTTTAATATCTTAGTGATACTGCTAGTGCAGATTCCAGACACTGACATGTGGGAGGTTTTGTTTGCTTGGACCTGACATTGATACTAACAGAGACTCCAAGTTTGGGGAAAAGCTCCCAGATAACATTTCTTCACAGAAATAAGAAACTTCTCTGGGTCCTTACAACACAAAACTACAACTCTGCCTCCAGAAATTTTATAATATGAAAGTAACTATATTAAAAAACAAAACAAAAACAAAACCCAGAGCAATAGAGGAAAAAGCTACAGCTAATTTAATAAGATGGCTAATGAGGAAAGAGAGAGTTTTGATTGTGCAGTGCCATGTCTGAAACAGTACATTCGGCATAATGCAGTGAATTTCCTTCCATCCAGTTTGACTTCAGAGAAACAGATCACGGTCATTAAAACCTGAGACTTTTCTTTGTGAATGCGGCAGAGTGGAAATGTCTGTGCTCACAGAGCCCCGGAACAGGGCACAGGGAGGAGGAAAACTGCCCTGATGGACCCTGATTCCCTCAGTCTTGAACATGCAGCAGGGCCCAGGTTCACTCTGCATTTGGAACTCCCCTTGTTCCTATGGTTTAGATATTGCACAGATATGGTGGAAATGCAGCTTTTTGGCTTGGCCTATAAAAAGAACATTTGGGCGTTATTCATGGAATTTGGCAGATTCACCTGGAACGCAGCAAGGGCAGGAGATTGTCTCTTGGCTTTGCCCTGCTGAGCTGGGGCTGTGGGCACTGCCGGGCACTGCTGGGAGGCACGGAGCCGGAATATGCTGGGAGCACACATTCCTGGTGTCAGCACGGACAGGGGCCAGCTGGGAGGGTCAGAGCCGGGCTGGATTAGACCTGGCGCAGGGCAGGGCTCTGCTCCCTCGGCTCTTTCGCTCCAATCCCTTTTCGTGTGACTGGCACCAGTGAGCGCCTGCACACACTGCCCTGTCAGCCCAGCCTTTTTTGTCATCCCTGCCCCCCTTCACCCCCATTTTTTTTTCCCTTTACTGTCACCAATGTCCACAAGGAGTCGGCCATGAAATCTGTGCTGATTGGCGTGATCCTGAAGGGAATTTTTCTGCTAGCAGGTAATGAGATGTGTACAGTCCTTGCAGTGTGTCCTGCCTGTGTGCGTGCCTGCCCAGGGCAGGGGGCTGGATGTGCGATGAGTGGTGGCTGGAGGCATGAGGAGGAACCAGAATCGATTCGAAAGGAAGAATGCTTTTATTTTGAAGAGACCTAAAGTTTTGTTTGGAAACTTTAGGGCGAGGAATGTCCTTGTTGCACGGGTCTGGCTGACAGCTCCACAGGCATTGTGCTGCAGTTCTGCCTTGTGGTGCAGTGTCAGAGCCGGGCGTTCCGAGGCACCGGGTCTGTGCCCAGGTGAGCTCTGGAGACACACAGGTGCCTCCTGGCTCCTTCTGTGAAATGTTAGTTTTGCTTTTTAGCGATGTTTTTGCAGTTCTCATTTTTCCTTTATTGACGGAAAACTGCCTTATTGAGAAGTAGTTTTTGTGGTAACTCAGAGGACAAACCCTTTGGTGGTCAGTGCCTTCCCCAGCCCCTCCCGCTCCCTCGCCCCGAGCAGCAGCGCGCGGTGGGAGAGCGGCAGAGCAGGGGTTGCCATGGAAATGGCAGTAATTGTGCAAATATAATTGTGTCGGGGTCCGTTTGTTGCGGCTAATTCTCTGCCTCCCCCCTCTCCCTCCCCTCCTTTTTCCTTTTGATAATCATAATACAATCCCTAATTAGGATGCAGCAGGGAAAGGTCGTTAGGAATTCAGCTGCCTTACGGAGAGGGCAAGGCGGTGCTGGCCGGGCAGCCCTGCTGAACTTCCGTGTTTCAAGGAATAGACCTTGTCCTTCAAGGGTTTTTGATATCTGACAGCTAAATTAGAATATTTCACTTCATTTGTGCTTATTCTTTTAACGTTTTATGGATCTGTTGAAGTATATGATTCTTACACTGTGCACACAATGATCTTTGCTTATTAATAGCAGCCAGTAAATCGTTCCCTCCATTCAGGGAGTGGTGAGCTGTGTGGATTTAATCACACTTGCATCTACAAAACAGGACTGTTCCCACCACAGCGGCAACACTGGATGTTGGGAAGGATTTGTATTTGTGTATACTGCAGGCTGTGAAAGCTCAGCCACTTCTGAGTGTTTCTGACCCAGCCCCTGTGGGTTGGTGGCTTGGGACTGTTACCTCAGACACTGCCGAATTAACGGAATGTTTGAAATCCTTGACTCCAGATAGCACCGCTTGTGTGATTTTCAGATAACAAGTTCCACTGCTTTGCTATTGTTAGTCTTTAACTAGATAAGGAACTCATTAAACATTTTAAAGTCTCCTAATGGCGTAATGAATCAGATTGGCAACGTTGCTTTTACTATTGGTGGCTCAAGGAATAGTAAACATTTGAGCCATGAAATTTAGAGGGAACAGAGTCGTGTCCCCCGTTTTTATTTTTCTAAATATATCTGAAAAGGGATGCCTGTGCTGCTCTTAAAAAAACCAATTAGTGTTGAACAACTTCTTAATATCTACTTCCCAGTGGGTCTGCAAAGACAAACCGTCCATGTCTTGGAGAAGATTGGATTAACGGATATCCAGGAAATGATCTGTACTTTTGGAAACTGTAGTGATGTAGCTCTGGGTAACTGCTTAGCAAGGCTTCCAGGAAAAAAAATTGTCATTAGCCAGGTTTTTAGAACTCTTGTGCAATCTCCTTTTTACCCATTTCAAACAAATAATCTAAGAAATCAAACCAGCTGCATCCCCTGGGAAAGCCCGGTGTTTAATCAGCCACCAGCCTGGGGCTGTGCACCCACCCTGGGGTCTCATGTCCCACCTGGTGTGAGGCACTGGAGGTCTGTGGGGCAGGAACAGCCCAGGCAGGTTCTGCTCCTGCTGCTGTGCCACGAGAGAGCTGAGACCTGCTCAGGCTGGGAATGTGGAATGGCAAAGTGGGCCTCTCGATGCCTCCCAGCCTTCTCAGAAATGCAAAAATTCACGGCATCTCTCCTTTTGTTATCCAAACCAATGTTATCTTCCCCTCATTGCTTTGGTAAACATCAGCAACTCCGATCTGAAACAGCAGCATCTCAAGGGTTTGGGACTGTACCAAACCTGCCTTTCCTCATTCAACAGCCTCTCTCCTTAAATCTGACTGCAGACTTGCCTCCTGCAGCTTGGAGAGCCCTCCAGGAAAACCCACCCCACATAGTTAAACTGCTCTACCGATTTTTCCCAGCTGCAATTGAAGTCTCCCCATCTTCTCCCAAACTGGGATTCTCCAGGCCCAGTGATGTCCCTTATACTCTGTTTATTCCAACACATTTCCTTCATAGCTTTGTGCTGCAATCTTAATTCTGTCCCTGCTATTCCCTTGCTGAGCAAGCGCAGCAGTAAGAGGAAAAGGGCCGTGCTGAGGTGGTAAAGATACTGTTGCTTACAGAGCAGCTCTGACATAGCTGGAAAGTGCAGAATTAGAGCCTTGCATTTCTCTTTCAGTGCTTCTCAGAGCTCTGTCCCTACACTGGCACAATCGGACAGTTTGGAGCTGGAAGCTGGTGCCGAGTCCTCATCTCTCTGCAGAGCTCAGGGGACAAACCATCACTGCAAATATTCAAGAACCTGTATCTTTGCTAAGTTTTTATTTTTAATCACACATCGAGTCCAGCTCCAGTGCTCCTAATGCCCCATCTCCCCTCATCTCTCTCCCCCAGGCAGCTCTCTAATCTCTTTGACATGCACATTCTGTCTAGTGGCTTTTCTTTACAAATGTCCTTTGTGTTTTGATTCCCCTCCTTTGTGTGTGAATTCCTTCTTTTTCTCCCTGCTGCCCTCGTTGTGCTTGCTGGCTGGATCGGGTGTAATGCTATTAGATTGGGATAATCCATGCTTGGTTTATCTGTGGGACTGTCTCTGAAGATTAGTGAAAACCAACGTTATGGGCTAGATAAAGTGAACTAGTTCAGGGCTCTTCTGTCAGTCTGGGGATGCTCAGGAAAATGACAACAGATTTTCATTAGCCAGATTTGGTGTAAGGGCCTGTAATTTACTTGAGCCGCTCGGGATCCATGTGCTGCCCGGAGACAGAACTGCAGTGCAGGACCTCACCCAGTTCGTTCCTGCAGGACTGGGCAGAACTGAAATCAGCTTAGTGCCAGCATGGCAGAGTGCCTGTGGAGCATGTTGCGTTTGTTGTTTGGTGATGAATTGGGTTTTGTGAGTTTTACAACTGGTGGGTCGTCTCGGAATTCGAATTTTTTAAACTGAGGCTTTCCAGTAACTTCCCATTTTACTGCTGTCTGCAACACCGGTGCCTGGAACATGCTCCAGTCAGATCTATAGACCTAATTAGCCTTTCAACATACCAAATCTATGAAGAGAAAAGCATGAATTCCTTGTCTGTGCTGTTTTGCTCCTTCCACGCCTTCTGCATGTTGACTGCCTGTGGGATCTGAGCTTGGGACAGGACAGCAGTTGTTGGGGGGATGTGGGCTGACAGGCCAAAGCTCTATAAATAGCACCTGGGAGGACACAGAAGTTTGGTTTTCTTGCTCTTGCATCGTCAGCAGGACCCTCTGCAGTGAGTGCTGGGCTCTTTGCTGGCAGCTGCTCCCTGGAGAGAGCTGGGGAGGGCTGTGCCTGGCAGGGTCTGGGAGGGAGTCCCAGTCCCGCAGTGAGATCCCACAGTGAGATCCCATCTCTGAATCTCTTTCGCAGGTGTGGAATGTGCTGTTAACATCAATGAGTGTGAGGAGGGTCCCTGCAAGAATGGAGCTGTCTGTGAGGATGGCATTGCTGACTATTCCTGCCACTGTGCCCCTGGCCAGGATGGCATTACGTGGGGAGGGAAGAACTGCTCTGTCCAGCTCACTGGGTGCCAGACGCACGACTGTCAAAACGAGGCCTTGTGCATCCCAACCTACCAAGCTGAGAGCCACGGCCACCTGTGCCAGTGCCAGCCTGGTTTCTATGATGCCACATGCTCGACACCAACAACGTTTTCCTTTGCTTCCAGAGGGTATCTCCTCGTTGAGCTGCCCGAGAACAGTGAGAGCAGGAGGGGCGCAGGAGCAGCCAGCGTGTCCCTCCGCTTCCGAACCACCTTGCCCAGCGCTGTCGTTTTTTACCGTGGCCACGAAGCTGAGTACTTGTTCCTGGAGCTCTTGGACGGCATCCTACATGCAGAGCTGAAGAGGGAGGATGTTGGGTACTCGCTGCTCCTGGAGGGGCTGAGAGTGGACGATGGCCAGTGGCATAAAGTGGAAGTTGTTGTGCACAGCACGGTGCAGGTGAAGCTCTGGCACAGCTCTTGTGAGGCCGGGGTCTGCCTGCAGAGCTCTCCTGTCCCACCGGGCACTGCTTTGATCCCACAAGCCTTCCTGAACCTGTATATTGGAGGTGCTGAGGATCCAATGGCCAACAACACACGGAGCCAGCAAGGCTTTTTGGGCTGCCTGGAAGACGTGCAGGTGGACGCTGAGGCCGTGCTGCCGGCGGATCTGCCGCTGGGGGAGTCGTCCCCAGCGAAGCCGGGCTGTGACCGCACCGAGTGGTGCCTCTCCCAGCCCTGCTTCCACGGAGGGCTCTGTGTGGACCTTTGGGCCACCTTCAGGTGTGACTGTGCCAGGCCCTACGGAGGCCCAGATTGCTCGTATGGTAAGTGCCGTGGGATTGACACCTGCCAGCTCCACAGGTCCTGGAGAAGCTTGGATGTTAGCTCAGGAAACAGCACTTTCTACTTGGCCAGGGGGAAAAATAAAAGAAAAGCCCCTGCGAATAAAATTCTCATTGATCCCTTTCCTGCCACTTGCTCCTGCAGGAATGACTGTCAGTTTTGTGGTGCAGGTTATTCCTGCTTGAGCCAGAGGCTCTGACTTCACCTTTGTAACAGATCTGTGTGAATGCAGGGGAGCAGGGAAGTTGTTTTACTGTGAAAAGTTGATCCTGAGCTTCTGAGTTGAGGATGAATAGGAATGTATTGCTTTATTAGATAAACTATAAAGTGTTCAAGGAAGCTCTTTGACAATTTTGAGTTAAAATCATATCTGTTTGCATTTTTTGCTCCTGCAAGGCTTGTATTAGTATTGTTTGGGGGTTTTTTTCAACACTTCTGAGCCCTAAATATGGCATGTGCTGCTGTTACCAAATTTACAGATTTTAAAAGCAACTCTGTATCTCAAAAGACCTTGAGTAAATCTGCTGGATTGGCAAGGGCTCTGCTAGACCTGTATTTCATTCTCATGCTACTTGGGTGCTTGAATTTGGGCCCTCCAGAGGAAGCAAGGACACATTCACCTACTTCTTAGTTTCACAGACCTGTGGGGAGGAGCATCGTTACCCTGGCACACGTGGAAAACGCTGAGAAGAAACATTGGCCCCATTCCTAAGGAGCTGCATTCCCTTTATCTCTGAGCTGATGCCTGTTTCTTTTCTTTTCCAGAGCACCCAGCAGCAACATTTGGCTTAGAGAATTCCACCAGCTTTGCCTCTTTCACCCTTTCTGACAGCCTTGGTGCAGACTTCAACCTGTCCTTTTTCCTGCGGAGCCGCAAGCCCGAGGGTTTGTTACTGCAGATCTGCAACGGGACAGGCCCCTGCCTCACCCTGTACCTGAGGGATGGCCAGCTGAACATAGAGGTGTCACCTACGGACACCGTGACCTTCCCAGGCAATGTGGCTGATGGGAGAAGGCATTTGGTAGCCCTGTCCTTCCAGGGAGGCTCTGTTGGTGCCCTGCAGTCAGACACACGCGTGGAGCTGGGGCAGCTGCCGGCACAAGCCCTGGTAGCTGGCTCGGAAGTGTTTATTGGGGGGCACCCAAACCCCGACAGTGCTGAGCTGTGGGGGGGCAATTTCAAGGGCTGTTTGCAGGACATCCGACTCAACAGCCACCAGATACAGTTTTTCCAGGTGGAGAATGACAGTCTGCCAGAGGAACTCAATAGGACTCAAACTGGAAATCTTGTGAATGGCTGCATCTCTGATGACACCTGCAAGGTATGTGCTGTGTCCTGATTGTCTCTGTGTGTGCAGGGCTTTATTGTACTTCTGTGATTACACAGAAGTTTGACTGTTGCTGATACCAAAAAGAGAAGTGTTTTTGATGTATTGAACAACACACGGTTCTTTGTGCTCCCACCTCACTCAATATGCTACATATGATTTAAACACTGAATTTTCTCAAGCTCTCCTGTAGTTTTTGTGGTTTTAGAACTTGGGCAGCAGCTTTTGTGCTGCCCATCTCCACTTTGCTGAGCCCACATAGGTTCCAGACTCCCCTCCCTAACCTGTAACCCTGCCAGCTCCTCCCCTCATCCTGTTCCAATTGCACAACAACCTCTTCCCAGGAATCTGCCACTTCAGCAGTAGCAGCTGAAGGAGCTGTCTCCATGTGCCCTTGGATCAGAGCCTGGCTCTCCTCTGTGCCACACCTGGTGATGGGGAGGCCATATCCCCTGATCTTGCCCGTCTTGCTTATGGTGCTCTGAAGTATCGTCACACCCGTGGTGTTTGGGGTGTCCTGAGGACAGAACTTTGTGACCTTCTAGGGAGCATCATAGTTCGTTTCATCTGTTCCTCGCCTGTGCTTTTGTGCCTTGTGTTTTTGCCAAATTGCTGGAGTTCCTGTTGGTCAGTGCTGTGCACAGGGGGGAGCAGCGGCTCAGGAATTTCTTGTGCAGAGACCCTTGTGCCTCCCTCACTGCTCTTGAGTCCCGTTCCATTTCCCTTCTCTCTTGATTCAAATGCTGCTCGTTCTTGTCTTCATTGTCACAATTCTACCAAACTCTCTTGGACCTCAACATGAATTACTCTGCCCCTAAATTCCCCTGTTTTGTTTTTCAGTCTGAGCCATGTCAGAATGGTGGCAGATGCATTGTCACTTGGAATGATTTCCATTGCAGCTGTCCAGCAAATTTCACTGGGAAATTTTGTGAAGAGAAAGTCTGGTGTGAAAGTGACCCATGTCCTGAAGCCACCACCTGCATAGACGTTGTGGCGGGATATGTGTGTAAGTTCTGTTCTCCTGCTTGTGTGTTGGGAAAATCCCCCACGTTCCCTGTCTATAATCAATATTCCCAGTTTGTGCTGTTGAAAACACTACAAACACATGCTGCAAGGAGGGCACGGAGTGGTGCCCAGGTACACACTGCTGCAGGCACCAGGGGCTCTGTGGGCTCGCCCCCGGGTGTGACCGGGCACAGCTGAGGAGCAAAAATTGCTGCCTAAGAGCTGGATATTATTACGGGAGGTGCAATTGTAAACAGGAAGAGCTTTAAGGCTGCCAGCAGCTCGCCTGTAATCCTGCTCACACTAAGCTTAGGGGTTCTTAGGGAGAGAACCTGCCAGGGGTGTGCCATTGGTCTGGCTCAAACAGAACACCAACTGTCTTTGAAATCCCTCGTGCTCTCCCCCTTTATTTATAGGTCTGGCTAATGCAACGTTTAATAGTTACGCTGCCATAGAATTTACCACCAACACGTCAGTGACCAGAACTCTGAGCAGCCTCCACATGGACTTCAGAACCAGGGATGACGATGCTGTTTTGCTGCGGGCCGTGGAAGAGGTGGATTCCCTCCAGGTAGCCATTAAGAATTCCTCCCTGCTTGTTGACATCAGGAGCGGGAACAGCATCGAGGGTGTCAGCTTCCTGAGCCCCCAGCCCGTCACGGACGGGGCCTGGCACAGCATCTCCGTGTCCATGGAGGAGCCGGCCGCGCCCTCTTCGCGGTGGCTGCTGCGCTTGGATGGGTCGGTGAACGTCACTCTGCAGGGGAGCGCCGGCAACCTGGACTTCCTCAAGAACAGCGCGTTGGTCGTTCTGGCCGAAAATTTCACCGGCTGCCTGGGCCGGGTGCAGATCGGGGGGATCTTCCTGCCCTTCCCGGCCCACCGGCCGTACCCGCAGCCCGAGCAGTTCCAGCAGGCCGGCCCGGGCAGCGTCCAGCTGGGCTGCTCCGGGGCCGACGTGTGCGCCTCCAGCCCCTGCCTCAACGCCGGCACCTGCGAGGACCTGTTCAACTCCTTCCGCTGCGGCTGCAGCACGGGCTGGGCGGGGCAGCGCTGCGAGGCCAACATCGACGACTGCCAGCCCAGCCCCTGTGTCCACGGGGACTGCGTGGATGCCGTGGCGGACTTCCAGTGCGAGTGCTTCCGGGGCTTCATCGGGAAGAGGTGCGACATCAACGTGGACGACTGCATACGGCACCAGTGCCTGAATGGAGCCACCTGCATCGACGGCGTTTACGGATACTCCTGCAAGTGCCCCCCTCAGTACTCCGGGCCTCGCTGCGAGTAAGTGCTTTGATACAGGGGGCAGAGGAGCCCCCAGATAAACTGGACTTTTACTTTGGGACACTTTGGGAAAATTTTTCATTGCAAGCATCTGATAGGTAAAGCACCTAAATTCTGCTGTGACTTAGAAGGTGCTGTCTAGGTCCAAACCCTCACTGCCAGGGGCTCAGCCTCATACAGGATAAGGCTCCTTCCTTTTGATGTGGGTTATCCCCATGCTACATTTCAGAGCTGTTTGAAGGACACATGCTCTGGCCTGTTGTCATTTCCCTCTAGCACTCTCCAAGAAGTCCGTCTTCTCTGGGACTTGAGTCCCCTCTGCCATAGTCCTAAAACAAAACAACTTGTGCCAGTTGAAATGGAACATGAAGTTAAATACCGACGTGGCTGAGCTTCAGTTATCTGATCTATCCAGGATGACTTTCCTGTTGTTTCTGCTGCATTCTGCTGCAGGCAGTTACCTGGTACTGGCATTATCCTTCCTGGGGCCTGGCTGTACTGTTCCAGCACTGTCCTGTCCCTGCCTATATTTTCATTAGCAAGAACAGGCCTGTCTGAGAAAAGTCCGAGTAGTGATAGAGCTCCTGTCTGCTCCCTGGGCATGATCCGAGGAATACTCTGATATTACGGATAATTTCTGAAACTATTCCCTTCTCCACTTTGTGTCAAACTCCCTTCTAGAAATACCAGTGACTGCGTTTATGACCCTCGCCAGCCCCATTCCCCGTGAGCCCCAGAACACTCTGCCCTTCCCCAAAACCTGAGTGTGCTAAAGGCTGTCCCTTGCTCTCCCCAGGTGGCCGTTCCCTCCTCAGCAGTGTGGCAAGAACTTCACCTGCCTGAACGGTGGCAGGTGCATCACCGAGAGCTGGGGAGCCAACTGCTCCTGCAGGCCCGGCTTCACGGGAAGGAAGTAAGTGCTGCTTTGGGGTGGCTGCAGGGGAGCCAGTGCTCCGCTCCTGATCCCAGTGGGTGGCAGAGCAGGGCCACTGCTGCATCCTCCTCCATGTCCCTGTGCCAGTCAACAGCTGCTCCTAAAGGGAACACGAGCTGTTGCTTAGAGCAGAGGGAGGCTTTGGATCATCCAGCTGCCAACAGCAGTTCTTGCAGTGAGAACTGCTTCCAAGTTTTTTCAAGCATGCTACCTGTGCCAGAGACCTGCGGTGGCCTCAGTCCCACAGAAACCACAGCGGGAGGGTTGGTGTGGAAGGGGGAGAATTTCATGGTGTTTGACTCTGGAGAAAGCACCTGGAAAAGCTGCAACAGGCGTTTTTCAAAAAAAAAGAGGCTTTTTTAGACTGGATGATCTTGTGTTCTATGGCACAAGAATGTATGTGACAATTCTAATACACTCTTCCTTTCCAGCTGTCAAATCAACATAAACGAGTGTGACCCGAACCCGTGCCAGAACGGGGGCACGTGCCAGGACTCCGAGAACAGATACGAGTGCGTGTGCAGCGCCAGCTACACCGGCGAGCGCTGCGACATCAACGTAAGCACCGCTCTGGGCCTGGGGCTCCGGGGTAGTGCTGAGGCTGTCCCTGCCCGTGCCCTGCCTAAAGCACACTTGGGGAATCCTGGATGCTTTTTTCTCTGCAGTGCTGCTGCTTATTGGTCTCCAGCATATAAACAACTGCAGTAAATACTCCTCAGTATCTGCATGTGCTGCCATAAGGCTTTCGGGGCTGTCTCCGCACATTTCCATAGATTTCACAACTCTTTGCACCATAATCCAGCTCCTGCGGTTGGCCCAGGTTCCTGGAGAATGGAATTTCATTTGATGTTTTATCTTGGATGAGGGTTACAAAACACCTTCCTTCTCCAAAGATCGGCTGAGTAGAAATGGATGTTTGGAGAAGGGAAGTTGGATGCAATCAGGCCAAGAGAGATTGAGGTCTGTGTGACAAATCTGAGTCCTGTCCCTGAGCCGCTGCTGCCCCGGCCCGGCCGAGCTGTCCTCGTGTGCTTAACCCGAGGGTTCAGGGTGGGGCTGGGATCCTTCCTAGGGGGATGATGGGATCCTACCCCGGCTCTCTCTGTGAAGCTGTTGCATGGATAGGCAGCTTGTTGGGTAACCTGGGAATGTACTAACCCATCCTGCATGGAAGGGGCTGTGTGCCAGGCGGGGTTTGCTGCTGTTGCTGTTGCCCAGGGCTCTGTAATGCACGTGCCAAGGTCACCCTGGCATTTCAAGTTTGCATGCACAGACTCCTTCAGGCATCTCTATCTCCTCTGTCCCAGGACACTTCTTGTGGATTCCTTGTATTCATTTTCATCACCCCTCCCCTTGCCTTTCTTCACTCTTTCCTTTCCCTGTGGCACAGCCAGGTCCCTGGTGGGGCTGGGGATGGTGCTCGGTGCCACCAGGGACAGCTGGAGCTCAGCTGAGCTCTCTTTGCTCTCTCCTCCCACAGCAGCAGCCCCAGGGGCTGCCCTGCTGGGCCCTCGTGGTGCTGGACTAACCTGCATGGTCTGGAACTAACCCCGCACGGCGCTCGGGCAGGCTCAGGGACTCCACCTGAACTTCAGGCATTTGAAAAGGGCAGAAGGACTTCCAGATCCCCTGGGAACGTTCCTTCTTTGCTTTGTGACATGAGCACAGACTGAATGGCATCCAAAAGCTGTAAATGATCCAGCTTGAATTATTTTGGTTTTAGCTGTGAGGTGGCCGATACGCTTGTTAGCAATAAGAAATCTTATTTTTAAACTTATTGTCATTTCAAAGCTTTCTTTCATGACAAAAATTCCAGTTGTTTTAGTTATGTTGTTGTCTTCCATGCCATCCTTGATTCCACCAGAATCTAGGGAATTCTCATTTCTCTCCTCAGTACTTGGGCATTTTACCATCTCCATCTCCCATCCATGTCCTGACCTCTTCAACATCTTCCTCTTCCTGCTGCAAGTTCTTCAATTCTGTTTCACAGCTAAATTTAACAGCTAAATCAATTATCTGCTTTGCCATTACAAAGTTCATTGAACTTTTTTTTAGTATCATTCCCCTGCTTGGGGAAATTTTTTGGGGTTACTGAAAATTCACGTTACTCTGCATTAACTTTAAAGTTTTTAATTTTTTTTGCAACATTGGTCACAACTTTGCCAGTGGCACCTGTGTATTTTAGTCTGATATTGATAAGAAGGCACCTTTAAAGACTCCCACCGTAGATGCTGAGTAAACTGGCATTTACATCTTAAGGGGCTGTCCTGCTGTGAAAAAGTGCTTTTTTTTGCTTTTCTAAAAATCTTTTTCCCTCTCCTCGGACCATTTGGGTCAGTTATTGCAGTTATTGTAACCGCTGGAGTTTCATTGTTTCTCCGTTAATTTCTTTTACAGAAAGGGACTCCAGGTGCTCTCTTCCCCTCCCCACTAATTGAAGTAGCTGTCCCTGTAGCCTGTGGCTCTGTGCTGCTCCTCAGTATTGGGCTCATATTCATGATTCTCACGGCAAGGAAGAGGCGCCAGTCCGAGGGGACCTACAGCCCGAGCCAGCAGGAGGTGGCAGGAGCTCGGCTGGAGATGGACAGTGTCCTAAAGGTGCCACCCGAAGAGCGCCTTATCTAGGCCCCGCCGTGCCCAGGACCTGCACCTGCAAGGTCTGCCTGACCCTTGAGCTCTTCCAGCACTGGCAGCTGCAGATCCACCCCGTCCCAGTTCCCTTAAGGCCTGGCCACGAAGACACGGACGTCACACACGGGGCAGCAGTGCCACGAGTGCCATCCCAGCCAGGCCCCGGCCCTGCTGCACACCAGTGGCTCCCAGGGAGCCTCTGCCCTCCCTCCTGCCCTGGACTGGCCATCGCCCACCTCAGCAGGAGCTGGGCAGGAGCTAAAGTGGCTCTGGCCCCGGTCCCCTCCCAGGCAGGAGAGGCACATGAAATCCGCTTTCCAAGGCAGGGTGACCCGAGGCACCTGTGCAGGTTCAGCTCCCTGGGTCCCGCTCAGGAGCTGGGGAAGGTCATGGCTGGTTTGTATATTCTGCTCTGGTTTTGTCAACAGCTGAAAGACATTCAAACTCTTTCAGCTCAGGTGTGTGAGGTTTTCAGAGTCTTCAACAGCAACAGCAGCTGTGACCTCCTGCCCTGTGGCAGCCCCGTGTTACAGGGAATTGTCAGGATCAAAATCCTTGTACAAATCAGTGTTGAATGACTTGGTGCTGTTAGACATTCCCACGGGTACCACGGAGGGAAGGGGCAGGCAGGACTCTGGGCGTTTGGGCCGGTGCTGGAGCTGCCATGAGCTGGACTTTGGGTGTGCATAGAGGGGAGAGGGGAGCAGGAAAAGGGTCACCAGCCTCCTGTGCATTCCCTGGGCTCTGTGAGACAGGGAGGGGACAGGGGAAGGGGGAGCTCCTGCCCTGCACCGCTGTCAGTGCAGCTGAGGGAGGCACTGGGGGCTGAGGGGTGTGAAATGCAGCAGCGTCCCGGTGGAAGCTCTGAGTAACTGCCTGTTCTACCACAGCAGCGAGTGTGGGCGCACCTCAGCCACTCCACCGTGGTGGGAGCAGTCGGGGCTGCGGGGGCTGCCCTGCTCCTCGCAGTGGTTGTAGCCACGGCGATTGCCATGAAGAGGAGGAGAGCGACTCAGGGAACCTACAGCCCGAGCCGGCAGGAGAAAGACGGGGCCCGAGTGGAAATGTGGAACGTGATCAAGATGCCCCCGACCGAGCGGCTGATCTGAGCCCGGGCGGGTCACGCACGGAGCTGCTGCAGGCGCTGCCCAAGGGCCGTGGGCTGGGGGGGCACGGCTGAGTCTGAGCTGCTGCACGGGCTGCTGGCACTGCCCGCTGGCACTGCCCGCTCCCACCGCTCCTGCTCATCCTACAAACCATTCCTATCGAATTGCTCTGGCAGCAAAAGCGGCAGCGCTGGGGAGGGAAAACCCCACTGCTGAGGGCCAGGGGAGGAGGGGGAGGGAGCAGTGGCTGTGGCACAGGGGGACACGGAACCGGACAGGACACAGCTGTGTCACAGCCAGAGCCCGCTGGGCCCCTGCTCCTGCTGCTCGTGCAGCTCAGAGCTGTGCAGGCAACAGAAAAACCATCCTGAGGCAGGTCCAGTGAGTGGGAATTAAACCACTGTATTCAGAAATAATGTGAATAATAGGGTTTTTTCCAAAAGACACGTGCCTGTGGCTCCTCCGCAAGGCTAAGCCAGGTGAGTGCGTGGTGGGAAATTCTTCCTAGAGCTGCTGCTGCCCTTCCAGCTGGGCCAGAGCTGGCATGGCACGAAGGCCCACTGGGCTGTGCTGGACATGGCTGCTGGAGCTTTCCCTGAGACCAGACCAAACCACAGGAATATTTTAAGTGCCTTTCTGATCCTGAGGTGCCAGTTAGAGTTTAACCTCTGTGAAAGGAGGATGTTTCTATGTTGTTTGATCCGGCTTTGCCACACCCCGAGCAGGGGCTCAGAGCTGACCATGGAACTGACCCTTGTGAGAGCCAGGAGCTGAGCATCAGGTGGTGCTTGCTGGGGTGAGGAGGGGAGAAAGAAACAGTTCAAAACTGACCTCTCTGGACTGACAGGTTTGGGCTTGTTGGTACAAAGAGTGGAATTCAGTTAACCAATCCTTTAACCCAAACCAGGGTTGGTGTAAGTGACACCGCATCTGCTTTCCACTGCCCTAAAAAGGGGTTTGATTTTGTGGCTTCGCTTCTCCTGTGTTACTGTTTTAGCTGTTGTTGAATGTGCTGTTTCTTCTTTAGCAAAATGTGGCGGAGGCTGTGGAAGGAAATGCAGCACAGCAGGCCAGGTAAGGTCTAAAGTCATTGGTGTTTCAGGATAATCACTACAACTATCAATGCATATCTTAGAACAGTGTCTGCTTTTTAATCTCCAAAATACTATTAAAAATCAGGGTGGGAACCTGCCCACTGTAGCTCATTGCCACAAAAAAATGCTGTTTATGCTGGTCTGCTTTTGGATTTATCTTTTTTCTACTGTAGCTGTGAATGTTTCTGTAATTCCAAGCAAAGGGAGGAGCACGGAACTACTGCTCAGATGTGTCTGTGTAAGAACAGGTCTCTGCACACAGGCAGCTGCTGACAGAAGAATGAAAATTTTAGAATAAAACAAAGGAGTGGGAGACAATATTTTGTCTGCAAGATCACTTCTCCTCTAGTAGTGGAGAAGAGTTGAAGGTGTGATCCCAGCTGGCTGTGTCTGGGAGGCAGCTGGAGCTGGCAGTGACAGAGATGCCCTGGCTGCAGGTGGGAGCTGCTGCTGCTTTTCTCTGCTCCTCGGCAGTGACTCTGCTGGCACGGTTCTGGCACTGGTTTGCGCTCTGGGGAGCAGAGCCGGTGGCACTGCCTGGTGCCCTTGTGGCAGTGGGGCTTTGGGAGCAGGTGAGTGGGGTTTCCCCGTGGCTTTGAGCACAGGAGGCTCCAGGGCAGCAGATCTGTGCCAGGACAGCGGGGCTGAGGGCCCGCACCGGGCTGGGGCTGCTCGGCACAGACAGAAACTCCTCCTCGGCCCGAGGGCAGTGGGGAACTCTCCTGGCAGGAGCAGGAGCAGGGGCAGGCACAGCCCTGGGGGCCCCGGTGCTGCCAGGCAAAGGCCCCTGCGGTTTCCTGCAGCCCGGGGGGTGCAATGACCTCCAGGGGGGTCTGGGGTCTCTGCCACCTCCACCCCAGCACCCCAGGGCAGGTCCCGCTTCTGCTTTTTCGCTCCACTCCACATCTGGTGTTTACACTGTGCAGAGATGAGGCAGCGGCAGCACCTCGAGGAGCCCCTGTTCCTCCAGCCCGCGGGGTGCTGAACACCAGCCGTGTTCCCAGAGCTCCCCGGGTTCCTGCAAATCCCTGCACGGTACAAATTCCTGGAGCCCCCGGCAGGTCCGGCCGTGCCCCGGCAGTGGCTCCTCAGGGCTGCGTTCCAAGCACCCAAAGCCAGTATTAGCAAAGGTGTTAAAATACTCTGTCAGTGTCTTGAGCATTTCTGCAAAATAATTTATGGAAGGTGGTTTTTTTTTCAATAATGAACTTAACTTTCTTTTGATATTTAATTTTTGAATATATTTTTTCACAAAACTGGACTTGCTGTAGTTAATGATCATGATCCTGATTTCTTTTTTAATTGTAAATTTTATAATTTGTAAATAATTAGAATGTCCTTCAAAAGAAATTTACAATAAAATTTGGTTAAAAACAGACCTGGTTGTTGACTTGTGACTTTTTCCCTGAAGAACACCTTGCTGTCTGCATGGCTGCTCGAGGTCTGTGCCACACCCCCTGCACAGCTGCAAACCTCGATGGCTCTTCACAGTTAAAGGACTCATTTTGTGATGATTTGTCCCAGCCCAGAGCCCTGAGCACAGGCCAGGGTGCAGAGCTCTGCCCAGCAGCAGGACAGAGCTGCTGAAACCTCTGCTCCCTCTGTTCACCTCACTGAGCTGTGCTCTGCATTTTACCATCAATCCCTGACTTTATGGGCAATAAAGAGACTGGAATGTGGCAAAAAGGGACTCTGTGCCCAATGGCTGCCCCGTCCATGGGCAGTGAACTGGAAGCCCCCACCCAGAGTGAACAAGATACAGAACTGGTTTCACCTCCTGTGCAGCAGCAGATGCATCACAAACTTTGAAGAGGATTTTCTTGTTTGGTTGGTTTCTTAAAAATAAACTTATTTCTCACGGCAGGAAGCAGCTGTAAATAAGCAAAGTGGTACCAAACACAGGACGAGTACAGGAACATGGACAAAGTCGAGTATAAAGTCACTGATGAATAGTACCAGGAGCACTTTTTATACTGGATTAGTAAAAACATCCACATTCCCTCCAGCTCTGAACCAGGGCTGGTTCAGACAAGCCAACTGTTTACATCTGGCACTATCAGGAATGAATCATGTTAGGAATTCCTGAGTTTAAATGAGACAAAAAACTCCCTAAATGCTGTCCCAGGGATAGTTCAATTCCTAACAAAGTCTCCTGCTTGCAAACCCTGCTCCAGGCGTGAGGAAAGCCACAAACTCCTTGTCCTCCTGGATCTCAGAGGTGCTCAATGAAGTGAAGGGTGAATAAATGGGTGTCAATATTCTTCAGTGCCCAAAACTTACTCAGCAAAGGATCCATAATATGGGCAAAGTAACCAGAGATGGAAATGAACTGCTGTGGGACAGAATTTCCTGAGTGGTTTTAAGCATCTGTAACGGGCTCCTCATTGTCTGATAACTGTGTGACATTACCAAGTTAAACAGGGCCTGTAGGTCCCTGCTTGGCATGGGCAGGACTGTCCAATGCCCTTTCACATCCACCATGATCTAGAAAGTTTTATCAGCCAGTTCATAGCAAAGGAGCTCTGAAATGCCAGACTGAATTACATATAACATTCATATTCTGAACTGTATAAAATAAAATGGAACTGGTATCTTAGACTTTAAATATTTTACTATGCAATACTAAACCCATCTGTCTTTCAACACAAAAAGAAAATACAAATCCAAGTGAATGGCTTGTCAGAGGAACAGCACTGCACAGAAACAGAATATTCCTGGAATACTGTGGTCTTCCCAAAACCGGCAGCATTTCAGACATTAAGAGTCTTTTTCTTTTGTACTGCCCAGACTCGAACACAGAGACAGCCATTCCCATTCCCCAGAGTAAGAAAACTTCCAAGATTACATGAATAAAATAGATACATTGGAAATCAGATAAAGCTTTACAAGAATTTCCCCATGTGTCCAAGATGATTTCCTTTATCAAAGGCTCAATGGTGACGTGATTCCCTCTGCGAGAGTGACAGGTTTTACACCAGAGTGTGCCCAGATACAAAACAAACCAAAAAAGCACCACTGAAGTGAAACAGAAATGAGCAGAGCCATCAGCTTTCCTGGGGGATGCTGAGGCGCGTGTGAAATGTCTGGAGAGCTCGGAGAGGGGGCTCAGAACACCCAGCTGAGCGTCCCCTGCCCTGCCCGGCCCCCTCTGCGCTCGGTGCCTCACGGGCCAGGTGGGGCCAGCCCGAGGCTCCAGCGAGGCCACGGCTCCCTCCCTCCCCCTGGGCACACCCTGCCCTCGGCACGCCGGCCTTCACCTGCACTCAGGAGCCGGGAACCTTGGTACCCCAAGTTTTTTCTCTTTTTTTGTTTGTAATAATCAAGTAAGATATTGTTACATTCCATTCATATACTGCCATGTATAATATTGATAGATAATATTAAGATACACATATAAGAACTAGGATACTCTTTATGGCCTCTATTTTCTGATGTATTTAACAAAAACAAAGTCAAAAGAATGAAAACAATTGCTGGTGTTTCCAGTTTCCCAACAGAGATGCAGGACCAATCCCTGAGCAGCTGCTCTGTGCTGTGGTTTCCAGGCCTGTGACAACTCTGCCCTGGCTGTCGGCGTTCGGGGAGGGAGTCGAAAGTGCCACCAAAGCCCATGTGACAGCACAGCTCCGGGGGTGGCTGGGGTTCAAGGGTCAGTTCAGTGCAGCCCACAAGTCAGGCTGCTTTGCTGCACTTTGCACGTGGAAACAAAACGTTGTATTTCTGTGTGTAATGCCAGAAAAACTGACGCCCATTCCCAGAGGCAGGAACGAACCCCAGCAGAGTGTGCTGTGCCACGCTCCAAAAGTGTGCCAAGGACTGAAAATACAGGGAGGGAGTAACTTGTGCATCAGTAGTACTGCCTGAAAAGCTGTGTGTGGAAATCCCAACCCAACCCACCTCCCCTCACGCTTTGGTCAGTGCAGGAATCCCAGGGTTTGGTGGCGGGGAGTGAGGGAGCAGTGCCAGGGACTGGGACAACGGGGGACTCTGACCTGTGGGCAAAAAGCTCTCGTGTTGAGTTGCAGCTCAGTGATGGTCCTGCGGCGGTCCTGGCTCAGCCTTCCTTAAAAGAAATGCTTGGTTTTATGCTGGCTCAAAAAAACCAAAAAACCCCTCTGTCACTTCCAAAAGGACACCAAGGCTATGGGGCGTGTCACTCAAAGGTTTCCCATCGCTTTCTGAGCTGCTCCACCTTACCTGGTGTGGGTGACACATCCTGCTTGGTCTTTTTTAACAGATCTTCAAATGGATCTTTTGTCTCCTCAGATTTTGAGGACAGTAAAACCGACTCCAAGCCCTTGGCTGGCCTGGCAGGGACCAGAGGGGGTTCATTGGCCAGGAGAGACAGCGCCTGTTTGGGATCTACCTTTGTGCTGGGCTGGCCCACCTGTAACGTTCGGGGTTTGGAGGGACCACCCAGACACGCTGGCTGGAGGGAGCTGGTGGGAGAAGGGCTGTGGCTCTGCAGGAGCAAGGAGCCAGCTGCTGGCACAGCTGGAGCCTGGCTGAACAGGTTTGGCATGGACAGCGTGGCCATGTGGGGCTGAGGTCTCTGCGGTGGGTAGAAGGCGGCAGTGGGGGTTATGAAGCTGGAGCTGTACGCGTGACCTAAGGAGGGGGTGAAAGAGCCTCTCGGGGGTCTGACCAGGGACACTGGAAGGGCTCCTGGCAGTGTCTGGGTGAACGGATTCGGGGAGGGCTGTAGAAAAGGTGGTGGAGCTGGGGCAGGGTAGCCGAGGGGCTGGGCAAACGGTGCAGCCGGAGGAGGCACAAAGTCACTCGGCAGGGCGCCGAAGGCGGGCGCGGGGGCCGAGCCCTGCGGG
>VZTA01004734.1:236556-333023 GCA_013398855.1 Mohoua ochrocephala
CCCCGGGGCTGCCAGCGCCGCTCGCCCCAAGCCCCGTGTCAGCCCCGGCGCCGCGTGGCCGGGACGCGCTCCACGGCGCCGGCACCAGCGCGGAGCGAGGGCTCCGTTTTAATGAGGAAGATCTGCATCTCGGGAGCTTTTTTCATGTGTCAGGATGCATGGACAAATCAGCAGCACATCACGCTGGCCAAAAATGAAATGCTGACAAATGTAGATATTTCAAATTTAATTGACACCTAAATGTACTTGAGATAGAAAAAAAATATAAACAGAAAATGGGAGTGCAGGATATGGGAATTAATAAGGAGAATTCTGTAATAATTTTAAAGGATGTTTTGGTTATGAGAAAATTAAATTTGTATATTTTATTATGGGATTGCTTTTTCCTGAATATTGAGATTATGGCACAAAGAGGTGTATGGACTTGTCATTATTCTCCCAAAAAGGGCTCCCCAGATTTGAGGAAGAATTATTTTTCATTGACATAGTTTTTTAAAGAACAGCTACACAGAAACTCTAGGGAATGAAAGAATTTGTCCCTCTTAAACAGTAAAATGCAGAGAATGAGGGATTTGGATGCACGGGCTTTCTCTTGCCACTATGAGATAGGAGGCTTGGGACTGAGGGGATTACCTGGGAACTCTTCCCTGTGAACACAGCACAGACCTACCCCTGGAATTCCTTCCTGCAGATCCTGCACGCTCAGTGTCAGTCAGAGCTCCCTGCTTGGCGTGGCCATGGAAAACCTTCACCACCCAACTGCTGCACGGTGGGGCCCTGAGAGCCCGGTTACATCTGGAATTTCCAGTGCCCTGCGAGCTCGTCCCATCCCACACAGCCCCACCGAGCTCATCCCAAATTCTTTTTAGTGCCCGCTGGGGCACTCCCAGTGCCAGGGAATGCAGAGCTCCTCTGCCAAGCCCTCCGGGGCTGCTGCAGGGCCACAGTGACCTGTCCCAGCACGGGCTGCAGCCCCGGAGCTCTGACACCCCGGGCACTGGGAGCCTGCCCCCCGAGTGTCCCGGTTCCTTCCCTCCCACTCCGCATGCCCTGGAGCCAGCCAGGACACAGATCCTGGAGCACTCCGGAAGCCTATTCCACATTTAACAGGAAATCTTGCTGGGGTGTAAAAGGGAGCTCTCAAAAAACCGCCTGTCTGTTAAAAATGCAACACCTTCTTTCTGTGAACAAGTAATTCGTGTCTAAGCAGGCACATCCCACGTGTCAAGGGCTGCCCCAGGTGGTATCCAGCATTTCCTGAGCTCTCCTCTACAAACTATTCCTCTTACCTTAGAACCAAAAAAGCCTTCTAAGAAGTATAATTTTAGATTTCATGACAAATTCTTAAGAATCAGACATCACAAATCTTGAATTATTGACAAAATTCTACAATCCCCTAACTTGCTAATGAAATAGAAAAAAAAAAACCACCAAAAATTTTGTTGGGGAAACAACAGTGCTTCCCCCCAGCTCTTGTAAACACACTGGTTTAACAACAGACATGAGCCATGATCTTGGGTGTTCTTTGCAGTCGCTGCTCCTGATCCTCTGTGCTTTAACTGAAGACTGATTAGAGAATGAGCACAGACATCCCCAAAACAAGGTATTTCTTTTACACACATAATAAGAATTAACTCGTGTAACTAAAGACATACATTTCCTAACCCCCAATGCTACCAGGTAAAATGAGCGAAAATATATATTGTGGTGTTTTCACTCATTCTAATGTCATCCAAGAGAGGGAAAACTGTGGATTTTCTAAAGAGACAACACCTCTCTTGTTTCCATTTCAGAACACTTATACAAAGATTACCTCTTACTGGGACAGAAAAAAGAAAGTTTCTGGGAAACAACATGAAAATTCTGTATTTTGTGAAAACAGCTTTACTGTAAAGACTCCCTAAAATTAACAGCAATTAACTAGACCCAAATAAAATAATTAAAATACAATGTATTTCCAGAATTTGTACAATGTTTACCACTCGTGTTTATGTTTATCTGAGGTCTGATAGTGGCAGGAATTGAAGATACATGTTAGCAGTGAGCAGCACTGGGATGCCAGCAGCTTTTGAACCCAAACATGCAGAATCCTCCATAGGAACACACACAAATGTTAAATTGATTCAATTATCCTCCACCTACATGCACTGAGTCATCAGATTAAATATTAAGAAAATGCCTTTAGTTTGAAAATCCCCACAACCTCTGTGCAGGGCCAGCACAGCCCTTTGCAGGAGCTGCAGCTGCTCCACAAGAGGGCAACCAAATTCCACAGTAAAATGGACAAATATTCCTGTACAATGGAGAAGTCACTGTTCAGTTTAGGCCAAAGCCAGAGTATGCCCCCTCCCTGGTGTGGCTGGAAAGAGCTGTCCATGCACTGATGCCCACTGACGCCCCTCCAGTGTGTTTGTCACACACAGCAGTGTCCCTTGGGCTGTGCTGGCAACTTCAGAGCATCCACAGTTCAATACATCCATATTTCAGTACACCCATAGCTCAGTACATCCATTCCCTGGTCAGGGTCACCCCGAGGGCCCATAGCTAACTCCACTCTGGCACTGTCAGGGATCTCCAGCACACACACCTTGTCTTCTTTGCAAAAATCCCTGAGTAAGTGACATCAGTGAAAGTGCCTGAAAAAGCCTCCCTGAGGTAACAGAACATGCCTACACTGGTGTGCACAAGAGGGACACTGGAAACCAACACCTTTTGTCCAGGAGCAGTGGGCTGCAGCAGCACAGCTGCTTTGGAACATTCCCCCTTCACTGCCACAGCTAAAAGGGGGATAAATTTGCTGGTACTGTGCAAAGTGAAGCCCTACAAGCCCTCACCACAGAGCTCGCACAGACATCATGGTCCTGTTAATGCACTGCAGAGACAGACACAGCCCCTTCTGCCCTCACTGTAAAATAACCAGTTCTGCACCCTCCAGGTACAGCCCGGCAAGAACACTGCCTTGGCAGAGCTGGAACTGACAATTTCCTTGAAAGAAAAGTGCAAAACAAAACAATAAAGAAATGAACAAACCTCCAAAGCCTGAAAACTTTCACTGAAGAGGCTGATCAGAGTGTGTGTAACTTGGCAAACCAGAATTTTTCCACAAGCAAACTTTGGTTACTTGCTTTTTCACGCTTCCTCTACAATGTTCCAAAAAATTTTTTAAAAAATCAATTTTTTTCTTAGTTAAACTTAGTTAACTTTGATCTGCAGTATTTTTTAATGTCTCCTTTGGTGAGTCCCAGTTCTGAACACGCTGTTTGCTGATGCAAGTAGAGAGAAGCCGAGCAGCACAGTACTTACTGTTCTGGGCTGGGCACTGAGGTCCTCCGGCCCTCCACACCAATGTTGCTCTTGGGCCTCTTAACCACATGAGGTCTTGGGGGGCGAACCTGTGGCATGCACAGAGACATCTCATCAAACACTTCCCCTGATCCAACAGCAGACCCAGAAAACAGATATGGAGAACCACCAGTATCCCACGGGGATCTTACATTCGGCGTTGCTTTGTCTTTTGCGTGAATGCGGATACACCAATGAATCTAAAGTATTAATACAAACCACACAGCCCCAAGACCTGCAAATGACACACATATCCCTGTCACTATCTGCTATTTGCTCTGTCCTGTTTGGTACGGGCTGAATTTTGGAGAAAAGGTTCCCTAAGCGTGAGCTTCCCCCTGTGCGGTCAGCGGCGAGAGCAGAGCCGGCAATGTCCGTGTGCTCCGGACACTGCACTGGGCAGTGGGGCTCAGCTCTGACACCGCCACCCTTCTGGCTACTTGCTCCTAGGAACCCAGCCTCTCAGGTGAGGACTTCTGTGTAAGGGAAATGTGTACTTAGGATAAATGTTTTAACATGAAAAACTCAGCTCACTCTTCACTAAAAATTTGCTTTATTCCAGCAGCTGAACACAAACCCTCGCCAGCCACATCGTCATTATCGCTCCTGGTATTACATTAATCTTTTGTTGTCTGTAATAAAATCTGAAGCTTTTCTGTGGAAGATGATGTCGATCTCAAATACATATCCATCACCTTCTAATGTATGGAAATTCAGCTTGATTTCTGATCAGGATCTCCACAAGCACACAAGCCTTATTTCAAGGAGAGGAATAAGCACTTGTGCTCAAAGTTTGTGTATGTGCAAGCCTGCACTGGTGAGGAATCCTGTGCTGAACTTACCCCTGCGAGTCAAATGTGGGAATTTACAGCATCAGGGGCAGACTGTACACACAAACTTCACGTGTTTTGTTAAGAAAGTACAACTCGACCTGAAATAGAGTCGGATCTGTTGGCTCAGCTCAACGCTAATCTCAACAGAAATCCCCAAACACCCAAATAAAGTTGCAAATACAACTCAGCTCCTGACCTCCCAGAGCTTGTGCTCCCTTAAGAGGCACCACAGAAAGGAGCTGGTCATGGCCTACAGCCCGAGTGCTCTGAGGTAACTAAGAAAGTTTTAAAAAACAGTATTTGCTGGGGGAGGGGGGGGTTTTCCGGGTTTGTTTTGGTTTTGTTTTGTTTTTAAAATTTTTCTTCCCAGGCACATAAACCTCAAATTTTCCTGCCAGAAGAAAGCCACCAAATTGTGTGTAGTGCTTCTGCCCTACACGCCAGTATGTAGAAAATAGCAGCAGCATTATTGCATTGAATTTTCATTTCAAAGGAAATGGTGCACAGCAGATATGATGAAGAAATCCAGAGCTGTATTGCCACTATTTCTTAGGAAAAAGGGCTTATGAAAAGGTCAGATGTTAAGGTCTTGGAGATCAGTCCCCACACAAGGCTGCTCCTCTCTACAATAAAGACAGCTTAAGAATGTGAATTTATGGCAGGAATGGAAGGATTAAGTTTGTGGCAACTTCAACTGAACTTGCAACGTGGTGAAACATGGGGAAAAGAACAACAGAGCTAATTAGAGGAGCTGAGCTGTCAGAGCGCAGCAGAATGGCTCGGTGCCAACAAACAAAAGGAATGGGCTGGCAATCAGCAGGATCGATGAAGAATACTGCTTCATTAGGGCTGATAAAACAGGGAGAGACCGCAGAGAGGAGTGCGGGAGAGGGGGGCGACAGGCAGGAGGAACGGGGGAGAGGAGAGCGCGAAGGAGAAAGGGAAAGAGAGGAAGAAAGCAAGCTGCTTAATTAAATGGGAGCTGGGAGCTGATGTGTAAAGCTGGCCTGTCAGCGTGCTGGGAACACTTTCACCTTTCGGGTGGGTGTGCTGCCGAGGAGGGAGAGAGAGGAGAGTTTGGGGTGGCTCCGGGGGCCCCCAGCCCAGTGCGGTGCGGGGTGACAAAGCTTAGTGGGATTTAGAGCATTGTTCACGGAGAACTGCAGGGAAAAGCCAGGAATCAAGTCAATTCCTTGCTGGATTTTGAGTCTCACATAGCCACAGAGGCAAGGTTAAATGCTTATCAAATGCAAAAGTATCAAAGAAATCCAATTACGTGAGCACACGGCCAAAAGAAAAAAGGTAAACTTCCAGGACAGAAGGGTTGAATGTGCTTATTACTGTCCCCATCAACTTTATGCATAATTATTATATTTTTAACTTTTTCTAATTGAATAAAGTTTCCAAACAGCCACTCTTAATCCAAACAGACCTCCATTAATTAGAAGCAACAACCCTCTCTCTTCCATAATACCACCACCACTCATTTCCAAAGCAGCAGAATGCAAAGAACATCTCTGTTCTGCTTCCTTAACCTTTCTTTGGTCTGTGTTTTTGGCTTTATTATTAGCAATTACTCATATTGCAAGCACTAGTGCCCATGGATTCCTCCTTACAGCACAAAGAACTTCTCAGGAATTCTGGTACTATGTGGCCCTGGCTGGAAGAGCAGAGGGACCTGGTCTCCTCCTTCGGTGCTTGTGTACAAGGCCAGGATAAATCACTTGCTGATACCCACCTCTGTAGGAGCTGCCAAGCCTGAGAGGGAAAAAGCAGCCTGCACAAAGTATTATTTACACATACAGAAATGTGTTGCAACTACTAAAAGCCAAATAACAGTTCTGAACAACAACAAATTTATGTATATTTGGTACAAGCATATTTTTGGGATTGATTATAATAATTTACATTTATCTTGAATTTCCTCTTGATGAATGAAGCCTTTCTGTTCCACTTACTGACACAGCCAGAGGAATGCAACAGGAGCTTTCATTATTACATTTCCAACCTTTTATCAATCACATTGGGAGCAAAGACAGTTGAACCAACCATGTTACAGTGAGGACTATTAATACACTGCAGCTGGGAGATTAAACAGTCTTAACAAGACTTCCACATAATAAATGACTCCATTTGAACAATACAGTTCAGCAACTTTGGTACAGAGGAATCACAACATGCCTCCTTACACCTGCCAAATGTGGAACACGAGGGCATGGAAGCACTACAGGAACCTCACAGCACATGGAAAGACCGATCCTAGTGAAACACATCCGAGAGGGTCTCCCATGCCCATTGCGTTTAAGAGAACACACATAATCATAGTCAACGCTACTTTTTAAACACAGAAATCAGAAATCTTCAGGGGAAAAATCCATAAAAATGACTCTGTTAAGCTGAACACCCAGAGTTAAAAAGAGGGAGGAGAAGAAACACATGCCACTGAAATGTCACACAGGAACATGCACCAGAGATCAAAAGTTAAAACACACACCCAGTTAACCAGTTACCTGCTCATCCAAAACACATTTTAACAAGTTTTAGCAAGATTAGATTTGAAAACTTGCATCTCTCTCTTTCTTACGCACGTATGTGTATGGATAAGGAAGCAAGAAGTGAGATGATTTGGGGGGAACTATATTCATAAAGCTGAAGTCCTGAATACACATAAATATCTTCCAAGGCTGTGGCAAAAACCAATACCCCTCCTAAATTGATACTTCTTGCCTACGCCTCTAAAAAACATAAAAATCTGGTGCAGACCCAGCAGGCTGTCCAGTTTTAATGCCATCCTGCATAGTCCATAGGTAAAAACTGTCCTACAGCGAGCGTTTTGGGGGAAAAACTGCTGAGATAAGGTATCTCTGCCTAACACAGTACAGGCACTGCACTGCCAATAATTTCTGTGCAGTTCTTCCACGGAAGAGTCCCTTCTTCTGACCAACCTGCTGTGCCTTCGTTTTACACCATGGAATTACCCAGTGTGTGTGTCACCCATTACATGGTACCAATGTTCTATTGCCAAAGATCAACCTTGCTTTCTTCAAGTCTATTCACACATCTGTCCCATGGAGAAGAATTAGGCATCCCAAATTAATTTAAAGCGTTGCAGAGAATAAATATTTTCTCTTCAGACTTCTGCTTCCTTTCAGATTTGAGTTCAGTGCAAGTCTTCAAAAGCTCACTGGCTAAAAACTTCCGCCAGCCAGTCTAGCAGGGCTTTGTGTGTAAGAAATCACCGCAAAAGTCAAACGGGACGTGGCCATAGCAGCCCCAGTTACCTGCAGAGCTGCCCGAGAGCTGCAGGGCTCGCCAGAGAAAAGCAGAACAACCGCGGGTCCCAGGGCTGTGCCGCAGCAGAGAGAAGGCAGTTTAGGAGCATAATTCACACATGGCTTTTGTGCAGAGTTTGACAATCCAAACTACCAGGGTTTAGTAGTGCTACGAAGAGCGTAACTCAGGCAGTGTTAAGCTGTGGCAGTGAAACAATCCCCAGCTACTCACGGGCCTGGAGGAGCGCTGGATCTTTGGGGGCGGCGGCCGCGGCGGGTGGAGTCTGTGCTGCTGCAGCAAAGTGGAGACTAAATTAAAGTCACCTGCATGGAAACATCTCTGATGTCCTGGCAAAAGCGGCATGAGCATGTGACAGCACGTGATTTACCTTCATACTCACCTCACCAAATTCCATTTTTCTCATTTTGTTTTTCCAAACCAGTGACAAACCTCACGACCCACGCCGTGCCCTGGCAGCACAGGCACCGTGTCTGCCTGGGCTGAGCTCGGCTCCTGCCACACCAAAGGCAGCAGGGACAGCACTCCAACCAGAGAGCCAAAATTCACTGACACAACAAAGATGTTCAAGGTGGATTCCTGGACCTTGAGGTCCAAGTGTTCTAGACTACATTTATGCAAATGGAAACCAGGATACTAAAAAACACTTCCACTAAAATCTCAAGTGATTTTAGTGCTAGTGAAAACTTATAGAGAAAGCCTCAAACCAGACAGTTAAGAGCATGGAAAAAAAAACTTTTCAAGCACTTAAAGGTGAGCTTATGTTCAGATCCTGTCCTGGATTTCACTCCGAAGTGACCAACAATTACAAGTCAGACCCTAAAGCATCATGATGGCCTAGAACTCAAAACTACTTGTGCAAGTACCATTTTAGTTCTGTGCAAGTGAAAATGAACATACTACAAATACTCTCTATATTTTTATTACAATAGACGACTCCTTTGCAGGAGCCAATTCTTTCATTTCCTTATCCTGTCACTAGATTATTTTTTCCAGCTGAGATTTAGATATCACATATGATTAAGCTTTCATCTCTGATCAAAAAATAGTACTACGTGTTTCCACAATAAAGACATACAAATGCTGCTTTGGGAAAAGATTAAAGGTGTAGAAACTTTTTTGTCTCTTGGACTTCTAACCAGGCATGGTGTTAACTCTCAGAACTGTGACCTCAGTGCTTGTAACAACACAGGCAGATCCAACACTCCCAATTTCAGCTACCCACTGCAGTGCTCCCAGCAATGGGGTTTGTTGGGAGGTCTGTATGTGCTGCACCACGCACATACAGGACATCTCAGAGCAGGGTAAGACAGAACTCCCCACCAGCAGCAGTGCTCTGTGCATTGAGCAGGGACAGGCCTGGCTCAACGCAGGGCTGTGAACACGGGCAGGAGCAGGAGCAGGAGCGGGCCCAGGGCGGTGGGGAGGCACCTGCAGGGAACAGGGACTTTACCAGAGCTGCAATGCCAGTGTTGGTGCTCCTGTCTGTCACCACAGTGGGATAAGCAAGCGTGTTCAAACTCTCTGTATTTACTGGGACAGCCACTGATCTGAAGTTAATTTGTTAATGCAGCAAAACACATTGTTTCTAAAAGGTCAGCAGGTGAAGCTGTGTTGGAATATCAACTTAATTACCTGAGCTGTAGGGATGAATGGGCACTAACCAGCACATGGCTGCAGTGCTAAAAGCTGCTAAATTGCTATTCTAGGTATGGTCCTAAATGTATGTACTATGGCTTTTCCTGCGAAGGGGAGAAATGCCTAAATTAGCACTTTCTCACCAATAGCTGTTTACCAGCATACCTTTCTCCTCTGGATATTTGCTTAATTGTCTTGTTCTAAATACTTCTGAAGCAACAAGACAGAAAATTTGCAGAAAGCCAATTTTGTGACCGTGGATCTGGTACTGCTTTACTAATTATCAGACAAGTGACTTTAAGCTATGAGATGCTGGAGCAAGAAAAATCTTACATTCACTTTTACACTATCAAAATACTATTTAAAAATTATAGATCCCACATCTCATAAAGTACCTATTATATACCCAAGGAACTTTCACAATACAGCTATTTAGGGTTTTATACTAGAGAAAACATTACGAAGGGATAATTTTTGGCCTGCAAGGTAACAGCCTGCGGGCAGAATATCATCTCAAACTAATCGTGGATGTCTTCTGAGATTTTTTTAAAGTGCTATTCAAAACAGAGCCTCGTGAGTAAATAAGAGGTGCTAGTTCACGTGTGGCAACAAGTGCAACCAGAAGACAATGCTCAAAGGAAACACAACCAGATAAAAACGGGTTTGTCAGTACGTGGAGAAAGAAGCGTTTCTCTTTCTCAATTAGCAGTGAGGGTGTTTCCAACAATTTCCAAAGCAAAGCTTTCCTACGTGAGCGTCTTATTTCCTTCCCAAATTGAGACCTGGTTTCAAAATACTTTAAAGCCAATCAGCCACGGGAGAGAGACGCCTTGTGCTGGATGAAGCCAGGCTCACACACACCAGGCTGCAAGAGACCTGAAACGCTGACTTTGGGAGAACACGCTGGACACCAACGGAACATTCAATAAAAAAAAAAAAAGGGAGAAAATAACAACACTGAAAAATGTCTGGTACCTAAAAAGATTCAGTAGAGAAAGCAGATGGAATCTACGAGGCAGCTGTTTTATTATCCATCCAGATCCCTGCACAGCACACTCTGCTTTTTACATGCTCCCATATGTACAGCTCACAAACTGGGATGACAGGAACAGTGTATGCTTTACAGCATATATTTTTAATTTACACTCTGAAATACTTCAACGGAAATCTGCTGGGTCCTGTGATAAAAATAATCTCCATGTTTTAAGGGATGCCTCATTCTTCAAGCCACATTTGTAGATTGGGAAGGTAGAACAAGTCTGGCAAAAATGCAGCAACGCCTAAAGCCAAAATTCCAAAACCACGGGAACACCACTGTGGATTATTAAGGTTGATAACTGATGCTATTCTAAAAACTCATGCCTTAAACAATAAACTCCTGGGCTGTAGAACTGAATGGTATTTTATTTCTTTTGTCTGCAATTACAGAAAAAAAGGGAAGAATTTTGAGAATGACATGGATATATCTTTCTGTGTGTGCTCAGGAGCCTTAGACAGGCCATGCCCAACTCAGTGAACACACAGGGATGTTCCTGGTACTATACTGTACAGGAAGGAACACATCCTATGGACTCTGCGCTGCACAACGGGCCTTACCCTGAAGCAGCACAACCTTCACTTGTCCAGGAGGAGAATAAAACGCCAACTCTCTGTGACGTTGCTGCATAATGACAGGAGCACGAAGGAAAACTTCCTTAACTCATGGAAGCAGGCCCTTTCTGGGTTACAGCAAGCCAGCAAGGAGGGCTTGTGTCCAACTATTCACAGAGGTAAAACAGGGAAGGGGTTGAAAGAGAATCTCACTGAGATGATCATTTTTTCAGAGGACTTCTACCAAAGTGAGGTTCATTTTGCTGTGGTTTGTTTTCATTCTGTCTATTCCCCAACACACATGGATGGAGAGACATGTTGCAAAAAATCCCAGACCCCAGGAATATATTTATCCCCGTGTGTTAAAAGCCTATCCATCTTCTACCTCAGCAGAGTTTAAAATCACAGCTAATAGGTTAACAACTGTTTTTTTTCTGCTTCAGATGAAGAATATCAGAAAGCTGGGGGAATATTCGGCTTCCCAATTTGTACTGACTGCTCAGTGCTACCTGCAATGTCTGTTTGACAGGACTGACATTTTGTACCGCTGTGAGATGGGAGAACGTGTGACATTTTTATTCATGGTGGCGTACGCCCTTGTAATGATCAGCCCTGGTCGATGTGCTTACTGCAGCAGCCCCGAGCCCTCGGAGAACAAACACGAGCCCGAGGTGCCAGCAGTTTGGCTGCCTTATTAAACACCACCAGGATTCTAACGAAGAGCAACTGCTGGAAAATCTCACTGTCAAATCCTCAAGGACATTGTCAACATGGAACTAACTACATATATTTTTCATTTAAAATACTAGAAAATCCAGCAATGCAATGTTAAATTTAAAGAAAAAAGCCACACCGGTTTGCGTGTGTTTTCTTTTTTAACTGGTCATTTTGTCAGCTTTACGTTGGCTTTCTGTGGTCCTGATGCTGGAATTCAAATCAAAGAGATCATGTAACCCACACGATTTAAAATGTTGGAAAATGGACATATCCCTTATTATCTCTTAACAGCTATTCCTCTCTAGCAAGTGGAATACTTGCACAGAAAAAAAAAAAAGAAAAATAAAAAAGAGACTGTCTCTCATTTAAGGAGTTCTATAAACAGCAATGACTCTGCTTCGCTCGGCTTCATCATTCACCGAGCCAGGCTGCATAACTGGGGGGACACTCTCCCCCACACAACCACAGAAGGACACGGACCCTCTGTCTGCAGCCTGGCACTCCCAACTGTTTTATTTGATATTCATCAGCCCAGCTCTGAAGGGCAAATCCAAAAAATGCCTGGCCAAACAAACAGTCACAGTGGGGTCAGCACTTAGAAGAATCATATGTTTCACATACTCCTTCCCTCTAATCTCCTGGTTTAATCCAGGGGCCCAGAGGTCAATTCAGACAGTTCTGGCCTAACTGCACATATCAACTTCATAAGTAATACATAAGAAGCTTCTGGATGCTGATCTACATTGATAGAGAAGCAAGTCATCCATGAGACACTGAGAGCTCTCCTCAAGTTGTCAATCTAGGTGATTTGGGTAGCCTTGCATGTACTGATGTATTTATTTTCTATGTATGTATTATTTATAAAGCACAACTCTCCTTCCACATGCCAGCAGTGATGGACCAAGACTCTCTCTACGAGATATTTATGGGTTCCTCAGCAGAACAGGACTAACAAGGAGACTCTGCAGACACGTTACAGCTGCTGTCGCTTGTCACAAGCCCTGGGAGGTCGGCTCTGCCAGCATTCCCTTCACACATCCAGGCATTGCAGCACCTGACACGATGTACCCGGGGCAGGACAGTGATTCCTAACATCCCTGTGTGAGGAGTGCCTGAAATACCGAGACAGCTGGAAAACACTGAAAGCCATAGTCTGCAAAGTGCTTTTTCGTGGCTGAACACATCTGCTGGATGTAGACCGGGGCCACCATCTCACTGCAAAGCGTGAATTCCCGCATGGAACCAGGCCCACGGGGACTCCACTGCTGCAGTGGCTGGAGAGAACCCAGCCGTGCCTGCTCCTTGGGAAGCCCTGAGGAGCAGGTGCAGGAGGGGCAGAGACCCTGGGCACGCTCTGCAGGTGCTGCTCACACTTGTCCCAGATGGGCACACACGGCCAGTGCAGGCCTTCCCTAACTCCCACCCCACGGATTGCCAGCTCTGCTAATCCTGCACACCACAAAGCAGAATTTCAATCCAACACATCATTGTTTTGTCCATTGACACTGGTTTTACTCCTCTGACTAAGAACACTGTCCCCTGAGAACCTGATGGGACATTCGAGTGGTCTCAAGCAGACATTAGATGGACAAGTGCTTCTGGGCCAAGACATTTGTCTTCCTTGCAGGGTGACTTTTACTGAGCAACATCGAATTCCTTCCTGAAAGGAACAGGCAAAGAAAGGAGTGAGAACAAATGAGGGTAGAAGATATGCTTTCTGAAGACAAAATAATTTTAAAGAACTTATACTTTCGCTAAACCCATAAAGAATCAAATGAAGACAGGGAGGAAACCCCACGTGGCTCAAGAGAAAGGAAACGGGAACCCACATTGCTTATCCGTGGGGAAGAGTGGAAGGGAGGCCCATTTTCTTAATGAAGGTCCTGCTATTGTCCGAGCAGCTCAGAGTGGCCAGAGGAGGAGCTGGCTCTGCAACCAGAGCATACAGTTATACGAATATTAGCAAATGAACTTGTTTTCCCCTTTCCCCTTTGGTTTCTACCTCAGTGCCACACAATGCCTGCTGTGATCCAGGGGAATCTGCTATTGTTCCGATGCACCTGGGTGTGAAGGGAGTCACAGGGTCTGGCAAAGGAGCCTTCCTCCCTTCCCTACTTCATCCCTTTTACCCTGGAGATAATCCCTCCTCTGCTGCCTCTGGCCTCAGCGATCCAGTTCTGCATTCCTGGAATGTAGCTGGCTGGTGTTCTCCCCATCTTCCCCCTGACCTCTTAATGCCGTTTAATCTCCTGGAAGAAGAGCGCTGCCCTACAAAGCCGAGTTGTTTGCTCTGTGTGTCCAAGTGCAGACTGTGAATAGGAGAAACGAACATGTTCATTTACAGCAAAAGGGCTCAGAACAGCAAATAAGATGGCAATTTCCATGCTGTGGCCTGCAGAAGTTTAACAGCAGTGAGAATGAGCCGGGGAGAGAAGCCAGAGAAGCCTTTCCACAGTCAGACAAGCTGCTTCAGTACATTAGTGCATTTCCCATTTGTTTCACAGCTATTTACGTTAGTCCCCAGAGCACCGGCTCTCTGTAGTTTGCATCAAGAGTGGAACATGATTGAATCTCTCTACTAAAGATATACGTGGAAGAGTCTTTTGTATTTTCCTAAGCTTTACACCTTTTGGTACATAAATGGAATTAAATATCCTATTTGCTGGTAAATAAAAACAAGCCATAGAAAACATAAACCCAGCTAAGCTGACAAAAGACATTCTAATTATAACAGACACAATTAGAGAGCTGTACAGAACTGCCAGGATCACTTGCTTCTAATGAAATGATTCCCTTTCCCAACAATTGATGTTTCTGGCAGCTTATCATTTGCTGGTTTAATTGTACTAAATCAGTGGTGCTACTGACTGTGGGAAAGCTCCTAAGGAAGAACGCTCCTAAGTATAGGTTTGATTTTGAAGCCCTTGGGCTCATCCTGTGTGCTCCCCTCCCAGACTGGTGGGAAGACTGGGTGCAGGTACCAATCCTGTATGAACTCCGTGCGTCCTGCAAAAGTAGCCCCAACAGCTGCTTGCTTGGACAAGGAACCTGTCCAAAACAGTCACCAGGACACTGTGTCGTGTTTATTCTCCAAACAGCTCAAGGACAACACGGACACGTGCGTTCTACCTAAAAAGTACAAGTGTAGGCATGGAAACAAGAGCCCAAACCCCCGAGTCACAAATCACCTGCATTAGTGTCCCACTCTGCCTTGGTGAGGGCTTACAGGGCTCCCAGTGCCTGCCCTGCCTGGCACACTGGGAAGGATCCTGAGGACAGCTCTGGCAGCTGAATACGCAGCATGTGTTCAGATGCTTTAAGGACATTTTGGTCAGGTTTCAAGACAAAAAACCAGAAGAAAGCATGTAATAGGATATTCATAGAAACATTAAGGTTGAAAAAGACTGGTAAGATCGTCAAGTCCAACCATCGGCCCAGCATCACAAGAGATGTTCTCTGTAGCACTGGATCTTCCATAATAACTAACCTTACTCTTCCACCAAACACAGAGCACTATTCAATACTACAAACCTCTCATTTGAATATGGGCCTCGGCTTGAAAATTAAACCCTGAGCTATTACACCCTGAGCCGCCCGTACTGCTCCTGCTACTTGTTGAGTACAGTTGCATTGTCCCAGAGCCCGCGGTTAGAGTTCCTGTATTTGGTTGATGCAGAGATCAATAAGAAAGGTACACCCTGGGTAAAGCGTGCAAAGTCCCACCCAGGAAAAGCAGCGGTCCCATCCTCCCACAGTGGTGTCTTTAGGAAGAACACTTTAGATCTCTACTGCACTGCTCCAGGCTCTCTGGCTAAAATCCTGCTTTTCACCATCAAGGAGAGCTTTCCCACAATGTCTTTGTATTACAGAAAGCATCATTAAAACAATTCCATAATCAACAAGGCTCTCCAATGATGCCTGATCACCGCTCACCAAGATGAGCCAAGACATACAGAATCTCCCCCAGTCAGATAATTACTGCCAAATTTTGGTGAACCATCGGCTGAGGGGCTGTGCTTTCACAGGCATTTCAAGATGTTTTACTGATATTTTTGTAGCCTAACAACTGCAGATACACAACTGTGTTTGGAAAAGCTAGCAACTCCCTCACTCTAGGGTGAGAGATAATGAGTTAAAATTAAAGGTTGCTGCTGGCTCGCTAGCCCATCCCCCTTTAGCTAATCTGTCATGTAATGAAGAGAAGCACCCAGCACAGGACAGCTCGCTGCCGGCTCACTTACAGCGAGCTGATTAAGAATGTTCAACCAACAGCAGACTGTAGACCTTTCCGAGGAAAATAAATAGACTGTATGCAAATGTGTTTGTCACTTTGACAGCACGTCTCAATTAAAGGCCCGCGCGGCGGCTGTGTGGCGCTCGCTGCAGCGCTGCGGCCGGGCTCCCTGCATCGCCGCGCGCCCCGAGCCGGGGCCCTGACCCCCAGCGCATGCATGCATTTTAAACCTCGCTGCCAGCCGCACAATGCTGCACTCCGAGAGAGCCCCTGACAATGAGAAAAAAGCCTCTTTCATCCTCTTCAGTTTAGAAGAGCTGTGAATGCACAAACAGCCCTTATTTCAGAGTTCTTGTGCCTTTTTAATTGTTCCCACCTTCTGTATTCTAGACAGAGTTAAAAGTGACACTAAAATCTCTGCCTTTAATCACGAGTTAGAAGCCATCTCCCATTTATACAGTAAATGTTGCCGCTTTTTTCCTCCCCAAAGCCTTAATCTATATTTCATAAACCTGAACATCTTTCCCTTTTGAATGAAAGTATGATTTTCATTTTTGTTTTGGCATTGGGCTATCAGGAAAAGCAGACCTGTGCCAGGACAAAGGCTGTGAGGGAGAGAGCCCTACAACTGCTAAGTCAGATCAGTTTTTGGAAATCAACATTCGTAATGTGATGACAGCAACAAGCATTTAGCCAGCGAGCCTCTCCCCACAGCCAGGGGTCAGAAAAGCTGATGTGTGTTTTTTTCAACACAGAGAAAATGATCATTAAAAAATCTGAAAGTGACTACTAAAAAACCTCCTGAATTTAAATTTGCACTTACCACTCAAACATATATTTCATTAATCTACCATAATGTTTGAACCATCCATCGTTCACAAAAATCTAAAGGAGAAACTGAAAATAAATTGTAATATTGTCTGATTTCTGACTGCTTCAAATGAAATGTAACATGTCCCTGCTGGAGCTAGATGGCTGCATTCCTCCAGCAGCCCCAATTCCTCTCAACTGTGTTGGCACAGAAAGTAACGGAAAAATAAATCTCTACTGCAAATACTTAATTGGAAGAGAATGATTTAAAAAAAGTCTCCAAGAACTTACATTTAGCTCAGTGGTGAAAGTACTGAAAGAAACAAATCCAATTCTAAAATGATGCAGCCAACGCTGCTCTGAGCACTGATCAGACCTCGGGTAGCCCCGTGCAATACCTGAGCAGTCAGTGCAGCCACACCGACTGGTTTCTATTCGGAGACGCTCCTCTAAAACTGGTTTGCTTCACATTTTATAATGTTTTACAATTGCTTTAAAATTACACTTTGCTTCCTTAGAAGAAATGAGATATTCCCTCCTGATTTCTGGTGAGAACAGTGTAAAGAATAGATACAGCAGAAGAAAAGAGAACTGTGAACACAAATCATGTTATTTTTTGAGTCAGGCTACACTTAACAGGGGAACACTGGCAAAATAATAATAAATACTGGGTGTTTTTCCATGAAAACCACAGCAACTACAACATTTTCTAAATACTTAGCTCTTCAAACCTCCCCACAAACTCTCTGTTTTGCAGACATATCAAAAGAAACATTACAGGAGTAACTAATGTGAAGATTCAGCTGTCAATACCGAATACAGAGTACACTAACAAGCTATTAATTGATTTTTCCATCTTAGTTCATCGCATTTAATTTTCAGAGAATGTTCAAATGCTTTAATAGTTGGATGTTCCATATTGACACTAATGATCTGGCTAGATAACAGGGAATGTTTTAAATTCTACACCCTCAGTCCTGAGGGCTGTAGCACCTTGCATGCTAAAACAGCCACAAAATAGAATTGCTACAATAATTATGCTTCACCCCCCCCATTCACTTATGGTTTATTTCCCTCAAAATCACGGTATGAACAAAAGGAACCAGTAAACCCCAGAAAAATCAGGTTTTGGATCCCTCTTTAAACGGATACAACAGAAATAAAACTAAAATAGCATAGTTCAGTGATTAAAAATAATGAAGCATTTGGCATATTCGTTATCATGAGTTTTTTCCTGAACTATTTTTGCTGAGTCACATGATTGAGAAAAACTTTACACTAAGACCTACCTGACCAAAATGTACTGTGATTGGCCTCCTGTCCTCTCTTAATTTCGGGTCCTTCTTCTCAACCAGGGGCGACGGCGCCGTCCTCGGCAGGGGCTCCTCCGGCGCTGCCGAGCACCCGTTCTCAGCAATGTCCTGTGTGGTAGGAAAAGGTGAATAGCATGGCCAGGAGCACTCCTGAGTGAGGGGAAGGTGCACAAAGGAGACACTAGAGGATAATGCTGACTAACAATTTGGATGTTAGGGGAAAAAAAACACCAAAGTACAGAAAAGAAAACATCGTTAGAATAGAACATTTCATCCATCAGAGCTTGTACACAACCCCTCTCTCCTCCCAGTACCAGCGGTGCAAACAGGACACTCAATAAAATGTCTGACTTAAACACGCAAAAGCCAGGAAGTGCACGTGGAGAAAAAAGCCATAGCTCAGATTTTCTGTTTTAGAAATGAATTCGACAGAAGCCCGGGGACAGGGCACTCTGCTTATTGTAAACCTAAATGAACGCGGTAATTCTATTTACGTACTGCACAGAATTATCCATAGCAGAACAATTACTGGTGGAAGTGACAAGGAGAGATGGAACTCAGAGCTTAGTTAGCTTTGCATTTCATCTTGGAGTCTGTGTGCACTGAATATGCCTCCAGGAGAGGGTACAACACCAAGGGCTGCCTGGCAGAACACTTTTTGTTTGCTTTGACATTAGGTCTCATCTCCAGAAGTGAAGTGACCCACCAGCCCAGGTTAGAGGACTTGGCAAGTGCAGGCACGGGGTGTGTAACACAGGTTTTGAAAAAGACAAAGGCCTGCAGACACCAGGAATCAGAGAAGGAGCAAAGAGTTTGAAAAGGAGCTGAGAAACGGTCTGTAATGCAGTGGGCCCCAAACCTTACATCTCTGCAACAATGCCAAGGAAATAATGCTGGGTAAATATGGAGAGAAGGCTGCACACGCTGGAGCTCTGCAAGGCTGACCTGAGGGTGGCTGCTGCCACCGGCAGGGCTTTGATTCCCTGACCTCTGACACGGCCCCGCGAGCCCCCGGCTCGCTCAGGTACAATAATGAGCCGTGTAAGCTGATGGCCAATTAGAAATGGTTCCTTTGGACACACACTGACCTAATGTGTTTAGGTCAAATGAAACAAAAAGCTGGACGGACTTTCTAAGGGGCTTTGTCTGCTCCACAGAGAAGCTGAGATCCCTCTTTAGATCCAGCTGGTAGAGCAGTGGTTCCCCAATATGGGCATAAGGATCGTGGGGAATTAACAACTTGCTAAGGTCAAACTAGAGAGAAAAACTTTTTCTTCCCCCCGCCCTCCAGCTGCACAATGCCACCTTGTCTTGAAAAGGTGCAACAAAGTCCTCGGAATTAGTAACAAAGAGCCCCAAAACAAGGCAGTGACAAGAAACCCGAGTGTTTGCCAAACTCCTACTCCAGCTCCAGACAGCACTGAGCCCCCAGAGATGCGCTCAGTTTTGGACTCGTAGCCTGTGGCAGCACCATTCCCCGTAATGACACCAAACACAAACCCTATTTACACATTTCTGTGGGGGTGGAGGTGCCTGGAGCTGCCAGAGCTCCAGCACACCCAGGCCAACCCAACCTGCGCTGAGCAGGGGATGCTCCCGGCCTGGCACAGCCCCGCCTGGGGATGTGGCTCCAACCAAGCCAGCACCCAGCTGGGGAGCAATGGGAAGCAAAGCACCTTCCCAAGCAAATTCCCAAAAAAACGGAAAAAGGACACAAAAGTTTGGACGTGAGGGGAATGGGAGGAGGTAAAAGATAGAGAGATTAAGCCATTAAGCAAAATCCCCTCAGATGTGTAACGATCACTGTAAATCCTTGAGCTTTTATTGCTATAGATTGACTCTACTTCTCTGATGATATAATTGCATATAAAAGATAACATGATCCTAAAGCCTACTTCCACTGTGTTTGGTGCACAGACTTCCAAAGAAACCACAACATATTTTTTAAAAATTGCTTAATAAAAATGAGAATTAAATTATTTGATTCCTCTCTATTTTTTCATCATCCCCAAAAGGCAAACAAATCATCAATACAGCTTCACTCGTCAAGGCAAAATCTGCTTCACAAAAGTTTGTTTTCTACCCTCAACGAAAAGACATTTGAGTTAAAAAAAACACTGAAACCTGATCTTAAATTTTGTAATGGACTGCAAACACTGGCTAGAGAGGAGCAAACCACATTCTGAACGTCTGGAACATTGTGCAGGTCGTGTTATAAAGCTCTAAATGAGTTTTTTCTAGAATACCAGACACTAACTAGAGCCACACAGGGCTCTAGGAACTAAAATAATGTTGAATACGTTAATGCCAAGTGCCCAACCATTTATATAAATTGTCTTAGCCAGAGCTTTCAGTGAGTTCCATTCTCCTGACTGAAAGTTGAGGACGGTACCATTCATATTCCTCCTTCTTCCTAATTCTATGCAGTTAAGCTTCAAATGAGCCACTAACGGAGGGACTTGACCACCACAGTCCATTTGTGAGATGGAAAAAGGCAGCCTTTGCAGAAAATAAAAAAAGGGAAATGAAAAAGAAAAAAGAGAAAAAAAAAAGAAAAAAAAGAAAAAAAAGAACTGTATCAGATGTAAAATAAAGCTACCAGGCTGTATCTATTAACAATTATTTGCTCTCACTCATAAGAATCCTCTGAAAACTATTTCTGTTGCTTTGAAATACTGCACCACAAATGAACAAGGGATGGAAATGGAGCCCCATTCAATCTCCACTATCATATTAAAGAAGGACCTTACACACACCACAGTGACCTCTCAACAGGTCAATCCTGCATTTCTCATTTGCAATTCAAACCCAAGACTGGAGCAGACCAAGGGCAAAATGGGCTCTTGATTATATTTAAGAGGTCACCATTGCTATGCAGAGTTGGAGGAAGCAGACCTCCAGCTTTATTGCATTTTTAAATTCTATCTTGTACAGAAGCTGCTCAGATTTGGCAGCAAAAACTGGAAAAGGGATGTTTATATTTGACTTTTCCTTACCAGGGGCCTGCGTACTTTCTATATTAATAATGGAAAATAGTATGTTAAAATGCAGTGGATAGTAAGTTCAGTTTAAAAATAACCTTAGGTTACTCTTACAAGATGAAAGACTAGCATCCCAAATTTGGCAAAAAGTAAGTATTTAATGATACCAGGATGTCAGACAGTTAACACTCACACATGCTAGTGAGGAAACACAGGATAAATACAATGCTCTTACATAAAAATTGGGGAGGATGCATTAATAGACCTGTGCATAACAGACCCACAATGGAGCAGCACATACATTTAGATTAAAAGTGAGGATGACCAAAACAGTGTTTGCTATTTTTATCACTTTTAACAGAGCAATCCCTAATTTTAGAGTTACCTTCTTATCTGCATTCACATGGAGAAGAGGATGGGATAGAAAAGGACAGAATAATAAAGGAAGGAGAGGTAGAGCAGTGTGTGTCAACTACTCAGAGCAATCTTTTACGCTCTTGTGAAAGCCTACGTTGAACAATCATGTTTAAGCATCTCACTTACAGAAACACCACATAATAAGGAAGGTGAACAAAATTGGGCCATTAAGTTGTAAATGTTATGTGTATTTTTTAAAGAGAAGCTTGCTGCTTGACAGACCAGGAGGACAACAATAATAATAAAACAAAGCAATGACTGAATGAGGCTTTTCTCAGCCTCGTATACAAATGTCACACAACAGCACACAATTCTATTAGCATTTAAAATGCAGGAAAAAATCCAGTCATGTTACACAGCTCCAACTGCTTTAGAAACACACACAAGAAGGCCAAACATTTTATTATTTAGGAAGATTATGTCCAGAAATGAAACACATGGAACGACATAAAGAAATCCATGTACAAGAAAACCGCTCCATGTTTCTATTCTTTTCGAATTATACCTACAGTGGTCATATATAATGTAGTGTAATAAAATAAAATGGCATAAAAGCATCTGAAGCAACTTTATCTTCCCCAAGAATCTGCAGCAATGTCTGGAGTGTTTAGAGAGGGAACAGCAGTTGGAATGTACACAGGTAATGCCTCGCTTCACAGCCCAGCTGCACAGAAAGCCCTTTGGAGGAACAGGCTGGTGACAGGCTCAGGTGCACTTCTGTCTGCCCATGAACACATCTGCAGCCCTAACTTAAGAGGATAGCCTCGAAATTTAGAAAAGAATTTTACAGAGAGAGCACAGATTAAAAAAAACCCAAACTCCAAACTCCTATGCAACAAATGGAACACAAATTTCTGAATAAGAACTTCAGTTCTCTCAGCAGGTCAGGTGTCTCGCTTCCTCCGATGCACAGAATAAAGAGAGTATCTGCAACAACCCAGGGCAGAGTTACCCAGCCATTCAAAAGGTGTGTGCCAGTGTGACTACACCTGTGGTTTATCAGGAGCAATTGGCATTGGACAACACATCCCTCAAACGCAGCGGAGCACTTTGGAATTGTGCTGTTTCCAAACATACAGATTTGGGAAACAACAAGCAGTTTGAGTATTTTTTCCTGCAATAATTCCAACTGGCAAAGGACACCAACTCTAATAAATCCCTTCCTGCCTGAACTTTGCAGCAGACACGCAAGAAATGCAGAAATACCCTTCCCAATGGCAGACAGACACGATGTTATTTTTCCTGACTGATTACTGCAAAAATAACAACAATTTGCCATTTGCAAAAAGTTCACTGCCAGAACTGTAGGGAAGAGCTCCCAGCCCACATGCAGTCCCCTTTCCACAGTGCTCTAGTGCAAAGGACAGGAGCTGGACCACTCCAAACACAACACTCAATTTTCTGGCTTTTGTGGGTTTAAGTCAGAGCTTTAATGTATTTGAAGACAATTTTTTTTTTTGTCTGTGAATATTTATAAGTGTGAAAAATCCAGGACAGCTGGTAATGCATTTTGAAGTGTGCTAACAACACTGTATCAAACAGCTTCCTATTGATCACATCATGCTTTCAGTGGCTAAGGATTTCAGACGTGGTGCTTATACATTTTGAATAAGAACTTCAAGTACCTTTTGCTTCAAGCGGTTTTTCACTTCTTTTATTCCCATTTTTGCATGATCTTTTGCCTGCATGAAAAATTAATTTAAGTTAAAATTCCTTTCTATTTCCAGCAGTGACTAAGTTTGTTTTCAGTTAATAAAAATGGCAATAAAAAAATGTAACAAGATACTGAAAACACATGAAAACAAACAGAAAGCTAAAAAGACCCCAAAATAAACAAAAACCACCACCCCACCTTTGTTGCAAAAATGTTGTTTTCCCTGTTTTGAAGCCATAGACACCTTTCATCTTTTTGCATTCCACAGCCTCAGTGTTCCCCTGTAAGTATTTATCTTTGCTATAAACTTCTATTCTTCCACACTGGCAGTGAGCCTGCAAACTCTCCTCGCAGCGCTCTGGATGCCAGTTCCATTCAGTAGAGCCAATCTCATCCTACTCCTCTCTCTCAGGCTGGAGGAAGGCAGCAAAAAACCCCAAGTTTGAATGGTTATCTCAATGCTTTTTGTAGAATTATTTCCCAGAACTGAGCATATAAGAAATCCTCACTTGTTTCTGTGCTGTTTGATCTGGCAGAGTGGAGCTGGCAGCCACACACGATAGCACAGCAACACACCAGCTGTTTGTTAACAGCACTGAAAACACTTCCATTTAAAGAATAACTCAGTAAGTTGGGCTCTAAATAAGCAGGTATAAGAAATCTCCAGGGAAAATTAATTGACATTTAGAAAAGATGGAAACAATTTGGAAAATGAGAGGATTCCCTTCCTTCGATGAAGCTGCAAGCAGGGAAAGCTGAGGTAACAATGATTTCCAACAGAGCAATGATGAGATGGTAGAGCTGCCTAGCAGAGCACACAGGCACTATTTCCCAGAAAGAGTTCTGTGTAATAAATGGAATTTATCATCTGTACTTTCAAAAGAAATCACAAGTTCCCATTGTCCTTTGCATTTCAATTGAGTTTAAATTTCAAAATGACTTTTTCATTTAAATTTGAAATTTGAATGAATGTATATTTTGAGTAATTTTGTGAGTCCAATAAAAATGGATGTAAGTCTCGAGTCTCATTTGAAAGGTTAAAACAGAATTGTAATTAGACTCTTATCTCAGTAGTAAGCCAGTACTCAGTACTTACAAACTTATAGACAGTCTTCATGGCAGGGTTAGCCTTGGTCTTTACTGTGTTTAAAATGGCTCCACTTCCTTTCTGTAATTATAGTAACAAGGGAAGAAATGTTATCAAAGCTCTTTAAAGCAAACAGCAATCTAAAATCCACCATTCTTAGCTTAAAATAACAGAGCATTAGCTATGCTTATTAGCAGAGCTGAGTATGAAAAGGTCAAATTTAAAGAAAAAGACCCAAGGAAAACCAGACTGAATGTTGCTCTGGTTTTGCCCAATTCTGTTTAATACAGCACTTGTCCGAGGAAAAATACGGATGTCTGCCAAGAGCCCTTGTCTTACACGTCTTACAAACCGTGCTCTGTGCTTCCACTCACCCTCAGGGGTGTCCTGTACATTCCATTAAAATCCTGCACGGGTTTAAGACACAAGTATCCCGAGCAACACTCAACGTGTGAGGCAGAGACTCCGTCTCAGGACAGCCTGCACGTTCAGTCTGAAGAGGGGAGATCTGCTTTTACTTTGCTCTTTTGCTTTCCCTCATCCCACAGTCCCGTTTATCACACACGTGCTGCCTTTTTAAGATACAAGTAGTTGATAAAGGGATAAATGGAGGGAAAATGAAATCTAACTCCAGTCACAAACGTTAATTCTAGAAAAGCTGAATTTCATGTGATGAATATAATCAAAGTGATGAGCCAGTGACACATCAGCTGCAATAATCTGTTCGTCTGGCTGGTGTTTTACACCCCTGCCACACCCCACGGACTATTGCTGTGCAGCACCTTACTGAGAAACACAGGAGAAGGGCAAAATCCAAGGAATTAAACCCTGGCTAATGCTGCATTTCCTATTTTCAGTGCAAAATTACATTTCCAGAGATCAAATAGATCAGATGCAATCAGATGTAAACAGCTTTAAGATTTACTATCTCTGTCACTACGTGAAAATCTTCAATGGGCCAACCCCAGCCCCAGGGTGTCTGGCAGGATCTCGTGTGCTTACCCTCACTGTGGACAGCCACTGGTGGTACAGTTTGTCGCTACCTACAGAGAATCAAACACACAAACAAACAAAATGTAACCCTCTGCTGAACAGAAAACAAGCTCAAAACATGAAGTGTTGGCACTTAGTGGTTCTGGAGCACGGACAGAACAGGACAGCCAGCCTTTTCTTTTAGGAGAAAACATAACAATGATGAGAGATTTACGCTTTCCTATTTTCTCCGTGTTGTCTCAGACATTTGAGAACACTGATGTTTTTAAGCTCACCAAAAGAAATCTGAAGTGTTTCTGGGTAAAGCCAAGATTCTTCGTCCAATGCAAGAACTCTTTTAGTTGTACTTTATTAAAGTGGTAAAGCTGAGGTTTTGTAAGACTGAGCAGGCATTACCCAGACCACAACACATTATTCAAAGTTCTTGACAGAGGAAAGAACAAAAAATTTACAACATTTCAGCGTGCCAGGATCACCAAGCCTCAGTTATTTACCCAGCAGCAATGACCAATTACGCCGTGATAACCCACAAATGGTAAGCCAACAAAAGTGTCTGAAACTACCTTAAAATATTTCTTACCTGCATATTCTCCCATATTTATCTCCTCTTCAAACACGTCACTGAAGCCCTCCCCAGAGTTCAGCAGATCCAGACGTCCATCAATGAACTGCATTAGCGTCAAAAGACAGAAACACATCAACCATCCCACTCTTCATGTTTTCAGAAAGACTTTATCCTTCATTAGCTGGAATAACCTCCGTGTTTGCGTTGGGTAGGGACTCAGAATAGAATGAAAATACCACCCAAACTGGCACAATGCTGACCACTGCCCAAAGGTGTGTGGCTTTGCTAAAACCCAGCATTCGTGCTTGGCTACATGTACGTTTTCAGCTGCCCTAAAGCAGTAATTCTATGTTCAACAGGAATATGCTTTCTGGACAAAGTTTACAGCAGATATCTTGGGTCTAGGTTTGCTCAGATAAGAAAAACCCCTGGGCTCAGAGACCATTAGCAGGAAAACCCATCTGCCTCTCAGTATAGAGAAAGCCTCAGCACCTGAGTCTGAGAGAAGCCAGCAAGCAGGAATTGAGGTGCTGCACTTCAGGATCGAGGGATACAGAAACAGCCCTCCAAACCCCACCTGAATTGCTACAGACTCTGCTTCCCCACGGAGCACTGGAGGCAGTACCTGCTTGAAGAGCTGCAGCTGGATGGCGTTCTGCAGGAACTGCCTCATCACGGACGAACGGTGGGACACGAACGCTTCTTCGCAGAAAGTGATGGGTTCACCCTGGAGAGTTCAGAGCATTAAACACTCAAACAGCCCTGACCGAGTCCATTTGAATCCACTGCCTCCATCTGACCTTCTTCCCTTCCAAAGTGAACAGGTAACATAGGCCTTACCTAGCATTGAGTAAACTGTACTTTATTTGTAGGTTCCAGTCACAGGATGGAAAAGCAGGCTGGAAAATTGCAGAGTATCAAAAGAAACCGGAGTGGCTTTACACACATTTTGCTAAAGCTGAAGAACTTCTATCATTCAAAAAGCTAATTTTACTTACTGTCCCCAAAATATGACAGAGTCATGTGAATTCTGTTGATGTATACTCTGCTTATCTGCCTCAGCAAACCCAGCACAGGTCAGGAATGTCCACTCTCTTCTGTCCACAGTTCTGAAAAACTCCTATCAGAGGAGTGGAATTTCCCCTTTTCACAATCTTGCTGGCAAAAGACAGAACTGGTTTGCAGCTCTACTTTTATCTGATTTTAATGAGTTATGGTAATGCTGAAGAGTCTGCTATGTATCCGCCATAAGGGCACCAATTTCCTCCACACTTCTACAAATACACAACATTGCAAGCAAATATATTTATTGAATTAAAAACGAGTAACAAAGAAGGACTATAATGATGTGTAATTATTACGGATGCTCATACTGAAATACATTTGGACTCTTCATCTGCTGAGTACTCAAAATTAACGTTAGCAAAAGATCTTAAAGCACCCCCTTTAAAAGGATGATATCATTCTGTTTCTGAAAGCTTTAAATTAGCAATCTCATTTACCACTGGCTGTGTAAAATCAAGACAACAGGGCCACTAAAATGACTGAGGACAAGGATCAATTGCACATGTCTGTCTGAGCACAGGGTGCGTCTCCTCCACAGAGGGAAGAAGTCACTTTCTTATGAGAGTTTCTGTCACCCCTTCCTTGAGCCAGTGAATTTCCATGGATTTGGAAAAAAAAGGTAGGTTTCTTATGTGATTAAATTACAGTTTCAGGGTAATTTATTTTAAAAATAATAACCTGGTTTTGATTTCCTCTATTTACAGGGAAAACCAAAATCACTACGTGCTTTCCAGGCAAGAAGCGCGAGTGTGAAAAAACCACCTTTTTCTTCTTCGCTGTGGCTTTGCTCTCATCAGAATAAAGAATTATAAGACACTTCATTATAAAAAAAACAAAGAGAAAATGTTTGGAAAAACAGGTCTGGCTGGTGTGTGCGTGTATACAAGACACTGGTGCCAGTCTCCAGGACACACAGGACAAAGATTCTGGCTCCAAAGCCAAGGTGTGCACTGTCTGAAAGGTTTTACTGCATTTCAATGACTAACAGCTGTCATCTACCTGACCAGTATGAAAAAGGCTTTCCCATTAACTTCAGATACCGGAACGTAACAAAGGATCCCTGAAAAATATTTAATCCGTGTCAGAGAAATCCGGGTGAAAAGAGCTGGGACAAATGGGTAAAGAAAAATGCAGATTAGCTCGCTAGCACAGACATTCACCCAAGGCAGGTTTAGCTTTTGTTTAATCCTCACTTAAAAAACCATTCAAAGGAAACAAGCAGCCCTTCCTATCACCTACGAGAATGTGAAATTTCCCCCATGGCCAGAGCAGAGAGTGGACACCGTGGGACGAGCTCAGCCCTGTGAAGGGGAGGGGGCTGCGCCCCGCTGTACCTCCAGCAGCTCCTCCTGTGCCCCCACCAACACACACCCTGCAGATGGGGCACCAGCAGTGGTAGCACACTTCCTTCCCAAAGTACTAATGATTGAGTTTGTTCATTAGGTTGATTAGACCTTTTGACTTCTTAAGAGACAATTCAGGCTCAACTGCTGCTGGATGACAGGAAAAACTTTAATCATCGAGGTCAAGCGTGAGCTTTGCAGCTCAGAATGCATTAGTGCCTTCCACCCTCGCTGACCTCCCCGAGGTGCGCACACCGTTCCACCCCCAGCCACAGCTTCAGGACAAAAAGACAAGCTGGACAATAAGACCATTCTCCTGACAGATCTGGTTAACTGTAAATTATAAAGCTAATCAGCTCTACTTTTACTGACAAATGACATTATACACAAGGGGACACACGCAGAACTGCAGATATGCTGTGAAATGAATGGTCTTGTTTGCATGTGAAACAGCTAAAATAACTTGTCTTGAAAAACTCATCAACTCCTAAACTTGCTGGCTCCAACAATTAAAATTTAGGCCTTGATGCATCAACACCTTAAATACCCATTAATCCCCTCTCCAACTGCAAATGCCTAACAGAGGCTAAAATATTGCACTGCAAAGGCTCTAAATGTGTGCACAGTACGACTCGATGAGGAATCTGACTTGATCTGTAATGTTACAGATAATTCACATCTATTTCAAGATCGGATCACTTTTATCACTGAATTACTTTCATTATAAAAATGTACACATTTAATCTGCAATCTTCTCTTAAGAGAAGAAACTTTAAAATATAAGATTAAGATTCCCAGATGCACTGAAAAAATAGGTGCCTTTTCTTTATGTCTTTGCAAATCTCCCTTTATACGACTATTTTATATTCATCCGGCATAATGAAGTTCATCAGGGCAGTGCTACATCTCATGACCCCTTAAAAAGCTGAAAAGTTTCAGCCCACATCTGATCTGCTGCCAGACCTATTTTTAAATTGGAATTCTGTTACATTCTAAAATAACGTTTAAAACTATTTAAGGCAGTAACTGGAAAACAAAAGGAGTCTAGGACTTATTTCAGACTGTTCCAGAGTTTTGGGAAACCTGCTGTTTTATTTTAAGAAGCCGTAATGCAAATTAAAAGATAAAGCCCCATTTTCTTTAGTTACACTGCAAAAAATTTCACCACGATCCCTCATATTTTAAAGAAATCACTTTTCCTCAGCTCACTGGTTATGGCAGGAACTTTCAGAGTGAATATAATGGACTAAAATATGTGGGACAGAAGACAGCTCAGATGAGAGAAGGATGTGGAAGAAGGGACAGAGGCAAACATAAAGGATGCTTCTGGAAAGACAAAGGAACTCAGACAAGTCATGGAAATCCAACTACTCCCACTCGTGCAGGAGTGTACCCCTGGACAACAGTGCTTTGAAGGCAGCACGTGAGTGCTGGAGAGAACAGCAAGGTAATAAAGACAGGAGTCAAAGGCAGGGGTCAAATTAGGTCAACAGTGAGAATCCCTCACACAAGCCAAGATTTCACAAAACTTGATTCTAAGAGGGGGAAAAAACCCAACGGAAAGATCACCAACCCCAAGAAGCCAAAGCTGAAGACTTTGTTTACACAGCTCTCAAAGCTGTGCCATGGAAGGCAGGAGTGATGTGTGTGTGTGAGCATGGCCAGCACGTGGTGGTGCAGTAAGGAATTCTGTGCTGCGCCGTGCACGCCTTTGGAGCACGCAGGGGCTGCGGCACAGCCCCGCTAAGGAACACCGACCCGAGAGCTGCCCTGCACAGCACCACTAACAAACACCGACCCGAGAGCTGCCCTGCACAGCACCACTAACAAACACCGACCCGAGAGCTGCCCTGCACAGCACCACTAACAAACACCGACCCGAGAGCTGCCCTGCACAGCACCACTAACAAACACCGACCCGAGAGCTGCTCTGCACAGCACCGCTAACAAACACCGACCTGAGAGCTGCTCTGCACAGCACCACTAACAAACACCAACCCGAGAGCTGCCCTGCACAGCACCGCTAACAAACACCGACCCGAGAGCTGCCCTGCACAGCACCGCTAAGGAACACCGACCCGAGAGCTGCCCTGCACAGCACCACACAGTGAAACACGGCGGGGTTTAAAGGCACGCAACGAGGTGCCCACGTGACAGGGGACAAGCTGCATGTCAAGTGTCACTGCAGCACCCCCCCATACACAGTAAACCAAGGGCATGCAAGCCACTCATGTATCACCCGCTTATTACCACCTGATGTTGCAAAGAACCACATCCCGTACTGACACTGGTTCTGCTGCAAATGACAAAGTAAAGCCAGTAGGGATATTCTAGGACTCATCAGCCTTAATTCCATCCAGAATTATAATGAAAGCAAGAGAGGAGAATTATCTGGATAGGTATGTGTCTGTGTCAGGTACAGCAGCAGCCAAAGGCAAGGCACTGCTCTGCAGACCTTTCCAGAACTGCGATTGCAATGTCAGGGAAAGATTAGCTCATCACAGCTGAAGAAGGATCATCAGCCAGCCAGCGGGACTCCATAAAGAAAACCTGAAATTGGTGACAGACACCTGATAGGACATTGGCTCGTTCAGCTTGCAATTGCACTGACAAATAACCTCCCATAACCAGTCCATACGTTCAGCACAAGAGAGCTCTTTGCATCCACCTCAGTCATAATGGAATCCAGAAAGCTGAGATCAAACTCTCCGCATTAAGCGAACGATACCAGAGCTTTATTAGCATCTCAAGATGCAGCTCAGGAACAAAGAAATCACGTGTTCAGAGATTTGACCACACGTCTTCTAAAGAAAACTACATTCAGGCTCTGTTCAAAAAGAGACTACCAGTTCTGATAAATGATTATTGCCAAGGGCAATCTTGAGGAGCGTTTTACAGCCATGTACTACCAACGCAGACTGCACTGCCCAAACACTCGGCGTCTCACGTAAGAGCCCAGCTCCATCGCCAGCCCAATTTCAGATATTTTTTCCTGTTCCTCACTACAGTATGCAGCCTCTGGTAGAGACACAGCACAAGAGCACAAAACCAACTTCAAATAAAAGATGAAACGGTCAAAAAATGTGTAACCAGAAAAAACTTCCATGACAGAGCAATGGTGTTGCTTCTCCTTTCAAACCCTGTTAGTTCATCAGGATACCCGGCATTTTCCTGCTAGACCAAGTAAAACGACACACACTCATACTCACAACTAATGAAAGTACTTCTCTGTAATGGAGCCAGCCAGCTTTCCAAGTGTTTACATGGCTAATTCCAGCCACTGCCTGCCCTGATTTCATCACCTACAGCAGCCAGACACTTCCTATCCCTAAGCAACTGCTACAGCTTCGTAGCTGGAACTCAAGCAACAAGCCCGGCACATGAAGTGCAAAGAAGTCAGCAAGAAAGCATTTAGGGCTGGGAGGAAAAAGAAAGAAAAAAAAAAATCACCATTTCACAGATCAAGAATAGAGGCATGAAAATAATAAGTAACTTGTACACGGTCACAAAAGTCTCTGGCAGAGCCAGGGAAAGGAACCGAAATTTCTTTAATCCCTGCTCAGTCCCTTAAATACAAGGCTATTCTTCCTCTTCCTACTTGATATTGTGTCAATGCAGGAGTGTAGGTGTTGAAAGACTAACAAAAGGAAAGTAATAGTATGGTATTATGAGCTGAGAAACCTAATCTTTATCAGATACAGCAAATCTCTATGATGCTGCCTGCACTGGGAACTCTCTCTTTGTCCTGAATATGCTTTAAATTACTGGTATAATGTGTACTGGATATTGTTCCACTCTTATATTTATTCCACAAAAACCCCTGTGGCCCGCATGCGATTTTATCATTAGCTGGCAAGGTAATTTCAGGGCCTGGTTCTGCAATCATTCCATGAGCAATGCTCCCATTGAAGCCGGGACGTTCAGCATGCAAAGCAGCTGCCAATTCAGGATCCCCGCAATGAAAAGGCCTTTTTCTATTTTAACTATTGTGGAATATTAGTGACAATACAGAAGAGGAGAAAAATTGCAGTGCAATTCTTTACATGAGTTATTTTATACTACGACAAAATATAAAAGTGTGCTCGGAAAAACAATCTACACAAAGTATTGCCTATCAGATAAACCATGAGCTATTTTTGCTTCATTTATTAAAACTCAGTAGAATACAAAATATTTTGTTAAAATGGGAAAAAAAATATCTCTGCAGAAGTAACAAATCATTGGTCAAGACTTACAAATGACCAACATGCCTTAAGATCACAAATGTTAATATATCGCTTCCTTTTGATTTCTTAGATAAATTTTAAAAGCCCAAACTCATCCAAATCAATGACGTTTCCAGATAAAGTACATATGTTGAAAATACGTCTTTGTGCATGATGTAAATGACTCCTTTGTCTCAAGATCCCCAAAACCACATTCAATAAACAGCTATTTTGAAGAGCAAGATATTTTACTATAAGATTTAGATGCTGATATAGGTGCAGAAGGAGAACAAACTATTTTTAACTTCACTAAAGCAACGTGAGAGAAGCCTTAGTCATGAAGAGAGGTCACAAAATCCCACTCTCTTAGCTAAGTAACAAACCCCCCGTCTCTATAAATAAAATGGATATAATGGAACGAAACTTTAATTTTGCATTGAGTTAGACACATCCCGTCTCTGGCAGATCCGCTGTCGTACACGACGTAAGAACATGGCCTGCAGTGCCCCCTCCTTCACAGAGTAACCGGCAGGGGAAATGCGACAGCAGAACTCGCTGAGGGGGGATCTGGCCTCGTGTTATGCCACTCGATGACTTGGTGAGGAAGCCTCAACTACTGCCATGGAAAAACACAGCCAGAAAAGACTCACCTTAGAGCAAATCCTGTCCCCTGAGAGAGGTTACCAGGGGCACTGGATTAGGAACACTGGGAAAAGGTTCCATTCCCTCCTGCCCCAGTCACGTACAGGTCTCTGGGGAAACTCAAGTGGTCAATGATGAATACATAAATGCACACACACGTGCATGCTCACTGTTATGTATCACATAGGTGAGACTATAACTCAGGAACTTGGGTCACTACACTCTCAGAGATGCCACAGCATCCACTTCTGGGGACAGCTGGAACCTGCCACTCCAAGGCCACTTGCATTTGTACAGCTCGTCCCAGAGCATCGGTCTGTTCTGTGTCTGCCAAGGCACTCCAGGGAGAGAGCTGAGCCATCAGGACACAACCGCCCGAGATGCCTTTCCTCAGGGATGGAGGAAAGCAAAGGAAAGCATTTCCCTTTTAAAATAAATGAGAACTTTTCACTCTCCTTTTACCATTTTCTCACCCGCTGTCAGAAAGAGGCACGGATTTCACCTCATGAGAAGGCAAGACACAGAAAACACCACATTAGTATAATCATCAAAACTGCTGCTCTTCTATCACTTTCCTCAGAGCTCCTCGATCACTAAAAGACCCATCTCACAATAGGCTGAGGATCCAGACATATTAGAAAGTATCATTTTTATAGGTTAGGTTTGATTTCATTTCCCCAGGCTCTCCTGTACAACATCTCACACCTTACTGTTCTTATTTAAACCCTTTAAAAAGTAGAAGAAACAAGAATAACAAAAGAAACCTCGCCTCTGAGAGCCTGGGAATGCTGGGTCTTCCAAGCACTTAGTGCCAGATCTGTGATCTGCCTCAGTCCCCCAGTTCCGCTCTGGTACGTTCATAAACAGAAAGTGGCATCCAGTGTGAGGACAAAAAAGGAAGCAGACTTTTCCTTTCTCCACTTTCCCCACACGTTTTGCTCCATCCATGAAGCAGCAGCCGAGGGGAATTGTCGTGCATTCCTGCAAACCCACAGCTCGCATTCAGAGCTCTGCAGCAAGTGGAATCATGTCGGGTTTGGCCACATGGCTCCTCCCAACTCCCGTCCTATCGCAACATATTTCTGACATGGAAACCATGCAAAATTCCCAACTCCTTTGTGAGGGGGAAAACGCCACCTAATTAGAGCCCATGTGCAGGGAAGCATCTGGCTGGGAGCAGCGGTTCGGCGGCTCCCAGAGTTGTCGTGGAGACCAGGCGGGAGCGCCCAGAGCTGGCTGGCCGGGGCACGGGGCCAGCTGCACGGCTGCGTGCTCTGACAGGGAGCAGATGGGCCGGGACCGCCGGGCTCTGCTCCCCTCCAGACCCGCACGCCCTCCGAGATCAGCTGGAGCTTGTACAAGTCCTTCTCATCTGCCCTGGAACCTCTGGCTTCCACCGAGGAGACGGAACTGAACCTGCCAACCTTTCCACCAGAAGAGTCTACGTGCAGTGCCTCCATCCCATTTATGTAACGATGATGTGAAGCACCAACAGTTGACAAAACATGATGCAAATGTTTGAAAAAGCACTAATTTTGATGCTTTATTTTGGCATTCAGTTCAAACTGCATTCTTGGAAAAATGCACAGGAATTTCTGTGATTCACAGAGTGCATGATTCCATCTTGGCTGGGGAAGTTTGATGCTGTTTTAATTATTAATAAAGTAAAACAAATGTTCCCCTACACGCTCAAAAGAATTGTTAATAATAAGAAAAGAATTGTTAATAATCACGTCTCTTATTGTGGTGACCTCATAGCTTTGAGACCCTATTTTCAGTTAATAATTTTCAGTTACACGAATACACGTTTTCTGTTCCAAATTCCTTTTTAACTCAAAGGCTTCTGTTCACATTAGCTCAGCAGCCTGCTAAGAGCATCTTCAAGGGAAACAGAGTTGACAAAAATGCACGAAATCTCATCACTTTGGCTGGAAAGCCCATTCACTCACACGGGCACTGCCCATGCCTTGCAGGAGGCACACCATCTTCCACTCATTTCAGAAGATGAATTTCCCAGGAAAGCATTTTTTCTTGCCTCAAACTCCCTCAGAAAGATGCCCAGCTTGCGAGTGCAGCTGCCTGCAGCCTCGGAGAACCCTGCAGCCCAACACTCATCTTCCACAAGGCCAAGTGCTCCACAGAACCGACCCGATGGCAATTCTTGCCAGTGCCACGGAGAACCTGCACCACGGCTGCTGGGAATGCTCACAGCAGGCACTGCCTGCGGAAACTTCAGGAATGCTGGCCACTGGGGAAAGAGTTACTGACTAACCAACCAGCTCCGGCTGTGGGCATGGGTACAATGCTGGGACCCAAACGCACACGCAAAAGTGTTACAGAGCTGCCTCAGCAGTGCTGCTAATAACCACTAACACACAGCGTTACTAAATTTCCCAAAGTTTACACTGGATATTGACCAGAATTGCTACGGCTCAGAATCACCCTGAACACTTCATTAGGGCGGTTACTGCCTGCTGCATTGATCACTACAAGTGTATTTTTCCGTGTTTCCATTTTAGCAGCACTAAATTACACTGCTTCAAACGCAGAAGTTGCTCATTTAAAGAACGGAACTTGCCTAACACTGCTCTTAGCTCTGCTATTGCTATATTTGACATGCAACAGCAATTTCAGCTCATTTTTCAGGATTAAACAAAATACTCAGAAACTTTTAAAAACATTTTCATCACATACAAACTGCCTCCCCCTTGATCACATCCAACTCGATTAAGCATTAAATTTGCAACTGCCTGTCTTTCCACCCTCTATAAATACTTGCAAAGGTTCAAACCAATTCCATCGGTGCTAAAGAGTTAATGCTTGGTGCTGTGGTCACTGTAAATAAGCAGTTTCGGGTAAGCAATATTGCTGTCAGACACACAACGCTTTGCAGGTGTGGGCAATAATTAAAGGTTTCAGCACATCTACCTGGGTGAAGTATTTTTACCTCCTATTCTGAGGAGGAAGCCCTCTCTGTGGAGAGCAGAAGAGCTCATTAATGAGGCTAATTAGGTGTAAAGGGGGTAGAGTCTGGCATCAGCTGCAGCTTATAGAAGCTAATCATTAAGCTCTGTAATCTCTACCCCAGAACAGCAGATGATCATGTTCCTAGGTGACTGATGTTGCTAAGAAAATTTCCAGCACCTGAGTACCTGACCAAATACTTTTTGGTGAGACTAAAAATTCCCTTAACCCTCTATGTGCCAGACAGCACAGTTAACAGCATTTCTTCACTCATCAATTTTCTAACAATGAATATCCAATGGGATTCAAACTTGGCATGAGGCCTTTTATGTGATTTATTTCAGAATTTAAAAAATAAAAAAAAATCAATGCCACCAACAGCTTCTGGAAAGGAAAGGCACAAAATAAGGGCTGATAGAGCAACACCTAAGAATAATACAGATAGGAGCAGTAATGCTTGAAAAAGAGTGACCACATGCACCTCCTGAAGGTACTTTGTGAGTTCTCTGTGTAATTTCTTTGCACAGAGTACTGAGGGTAGTTACAATACCACAGGGATGAAAGCCTTGTTAATAAATATGTAAAATAAGGATTTCATTGTACTCACCTAATTTGAAATGAGTAAAAGGACATAATTTCCATGGAGAGAGAATACATGGAAGCAGAGCTCAACCTGGAACTTGTTTTGTAAAATGAATTGCAAAAATAGCAAACTACTGCAGCACCTCAACATGAATTTTTGAGTTCATCAGGCAGAACAGACCCTTTACTGGCAACCTGCTACTGTCCCTTTTTTTCCTCCAACTAAGCAGCAGATTTGAATAAAAAAATTTTAGATTCAATTCCAATTCAACAAGAAATAGAATATTTGTTATCTCCATGTTACCGTGGACTTGGAGACGCACAGACTAAATAACACGAGCTGCTCAGGAGTGACACTGGCTCTCGTTACCATCAGGATACGGATAAGCCACACTGGCAATCTTAAGAGTTCTCTGAGCATCAACAGAAAAAATATCTCCAACAATAACTAGCACCTTATCTTACAATACAGATGTCAGATGAACGAATTGGATGATAAAATTGCTTTGCAGCCAGCATTCCATTATATTTAATAATTCTGCAGATATACTGCAAAGACCAAACCCCATTGGGCAATAGAGGTTTTTACAAACGCCCTGAGCTAAGCTCCTTGCCCAGCAGTGAACACCCCGTGCTCCAGCTTCCCCTGCTCTAGAAGAACACGTGCACGAGGAGTTTTTGGACAGGTCCAGAAGAGCTCAGTGAAGGGTGTGTTTGCATATCAAACAAGTCCGAAGCAAGGCTTCTCCCAAGTGTCTTTCCAAATTCCCCCAAACCGATACAAGCTTCCTTAGCATCACTTGATCAAGTGCTTGGCAGGATTACTGCCTATCCTACGTAGAACACTCCTTGTTTATTTTGAACCTTTGCTGTTAGAAACCCCACTTGACTGCTTGTGATTTCTTATACTGGAAGAAACAACGAGGAGTCACTCCCGATCCTCCTCCTTCAAACTGTCAGCGAGAGCTTTCCCTGTAAACAATGCTACAAAATTGACTGACATTCACAGAATCTCTTGTATTCAAATAAGCAGACTGGACATTCGATGGGGAAAACGTGCAGTGATGTCTGTAAGCGAGAGGCAAGTGTGGTCAGCAGACAGGTAAGTACACACAAGTGTCTGAATTAACCAGAGGGAAGGGCAAACCAGAACTAGACCGCATTTTCATCAACAGTAACAATCTTTGTCTCCCTGAAGTCTAACTCCCCACCACGATCAGATATGTGACAAAAGCTGGTCTGCAGAGACAGCAAACTGTCCAGAGGAGTGATTCCAAGATGTGGCACTATTTCTGTGCCGCTTTCCTGTTCCTGAGACATGCTCCATTGTTCCTTAGCCATGCACACCCTTCATTTCAGTAATTAGCTGTCAGCACGGCCCGACAGCAACTTGGTATTGTCTGCTCAAATTGTATTAATGAAATGCAATCCACTAAATGTCCTGGATGCACATCTGTAATTGTGTTACATGGAGAGGCTGGGGACGGGGGCAAACTGCAGCTTCTAAACAGGGCACTGTGATCAAGCACATTAATCTGTTATTTCTTGGGGATTTGACAACCAATTAATACTACAGGGCTTCCTATACAGCAATAAGAACCAGTGATCCAACATCCAACAGTATAAACTGTGCCTACCATGTGCAAACACAGCATCCCTAAAGGCAGAGACACAAGGACTAGGGGCTGCAGCATTGCAAAAGCCCCTTTTGTATTTAAAGATTCAGCATCCGTATGCTGAAACCTAAACGCTGAACACTCAGTGTATACACCACACTAAGGAAAATCAAATAAACCCCAAGATCCTTATCAAACATGTAAGTTTTTGATGTTCTTGAAGAATACAAAATGCAATTGATGAGCCCTTGTTGTAAACTGATCCTTGTCAGTCAAGACTCTGCACCATTTTCTGTTTCATCTTCTCCATCACCAAAGACTTTTCCAAAGAACAGGGCTTGGACAAGATGAAAAAGAAGAAACAAGAAAAACACATAATAAAGATATCCTGTGGGTATAATAATCTTTGGAAAACTTTCATGTCAGTTCTGACTGCAAAATTGCTATTAATGTTTAATTAAAATTGAGCACAATAAGCTATGACAAGATAATGGCTGGGAAACGTGGCTTTAGGGCAGAGTGAGGATATCTGGAACTCCGGCTGGATGCGATGCTTTATTTTTGGTTACATTTGGCAGCTATTGAGATTTCTAAAACACAACTTAATTATAATGATCTACAGAAATTCACAGAAGAGAAAAGAACAGCTCTGCATTTCAGTTACCTCAGGATCTGTAACATATGCCAAATAAATCCGAGATTTTTAGGACCCCAGTACCATCTAACCCTTAATTTTATTCATGTTCACACCCACACCAAAGAACACTCTTTTTTGACAACAAAGTCCCTGCAAGCCCCTCCTAAACAATTTAATATTTTGTTACTTTTCAGTAAATAAAATTTCCTCTCAGAGGTAGGAATTCTTTGAGCATCATTTACCTCCATAATTGAAGGCAACAATCACACAGACCTGAAGCAGAAGTAGTCAAAAGCTTTGGGAATGACCCTGACTCAGGGAAATCAATCGTCCTTTACTGGAGACGGCTTCACTGCTCACCCTGAAAACTCACTGTAAGAGAGCTGGACTGCAATTCATTGAACATGTAAAGGAGAGCACGTGATTAAGTGACATTTGGAAGAGAACAGACACTCCAACGTTAGCTTAAAATCCCCACATGAGGGGGCACACATGTATGTTCTTACATCAAGCAGTCCTCCCTATGCAGTGGAGGCCACTGCTCAAGAACAGAGCATATTTAGAGTTTGGTAAGACACATTTGGGGAAAACACTGGCATACCTCTTACAACTAAAAATGTTCCTTTAAGCATGAACTCCCTTGGTTAGCCTCAGGTTCTGTACCAAATAATTTACAAGCCCCCTCCCTTTGTGTAAATGCTGGTTAGGTGCTGTTAATTCCAGGCACTCCTCTGACCAAGTACAAACAGCAGAGCCAAACAGCTCCATCCCTGTCCTTCAGCACAGCCTGGACCTCCTCTGGTTTTACTGCCACACACACAGCAACCATTCAACAGTTCTTCAGCTTTAGGCAAGAAATTCAGGTAAGCAAGAGCATTTCCATTCTTTGACTGCTTTCAGGTGCCAAATGTTCTCGTGTCTAGTAAGAAAGCATCTTTAGATAAAAGTGTTCCTTATTTTTCACATATTCTTGAGAATATGTAATAAATTATTGGTTGACAAATGGGGGATGAGCTTTATCCATACAAGTACAGATGGATCCTAAGGAAAGGCAAACTAATCACACATCTAATCATCACAAATTGCTTTCATTTTCACCATTAATCCTCTCTAAGAAAAAATGTTCTGGATATACAGACTTTAACTACTGCTTGGAGAGCTCCACCTAAATAATTCTTTGATATGTTTTTCTTTTCATTGAGCACCAGGAGCAAGTGAAGTACATATATAATCTACAGCTTTTAAAGTGCACTCAAAGTAAACTCTTGGCACCCTCATTTCCACAGTACTTCTAAGAATCCTGTATTAGTTACTAGCTTTCAGTAACACTTGATGCCAAATTAATGTAATATGTTGAAATAATGTAACGTCAATAACAACTTTAACACTTTAAGGATCAACAACATATATGTATGATATAAATATATATATAACAGGCAAACAGTTACATGAGATCTACTATAAAATTTCTTCTTATATAAACCACTAACCTAAATACTGCATCAGGAATTATTCAAAAGACAGCTACGCTTGGACACAAGAGTAACCTTTAAGGAGTTAAAATGTCCTCAACTACAAGTCAAGTTGAAACTTATTTAATTAGGTTCTGTATTTGAAAAAATGAAATAAATTCTTTCATTAACTAAACCAAACTCCCTTAAAGGCAACAATATGTTCCCTCTCTGTCAGGACAGAGCGCAATGAAATCTTTATTTTAATTGGGGTTAGCTAAGGGGCCATTTGGCTTCAGATGCTTTGTTTATCAGCCCTAAGCTTTACAGCTTAGCCAGGACTTGAAATATTTTACTACAGAATGATTTCATTAAAAAAAAAAAAAAAATATATATATATATACACACACTCTCTTTCAAGGAGTATTTTATAGAGATAATTTTAAATGTGCATGTTGAAAACTGGAAGTCCTAGTGCAAGGTACCTTGAAAGAACCCCCTGATTCCCTTTAGCACTCCTGGATTTGGATCTCCTTTGCAAATGCCTGTTCTGATGGGTTCTGCACCGCGGCCTCCCAGCAGAGGCAGCTGCACACCAGGGGCTCGAGCCAGGGCCCTGGCCATCCTCCCCGAGCCAACAAAAAACTCCCTTTGGGGAGCATCTTTTCAACTTTCATACAAAACTCTTGGACCTGAAAAGCTTGCAGTTGATCACTTCAATTATAAGACAAAGCAAATGAATTCTTATCTGGTAGAGGATACCTTTTTCCTGTAATAAACTAATTTACAAATCTCAGCCATCTCCAGTAATATAGTTACTGAAAATCCTACAGAAACAGCTACCAAAGGAAAGGACAGCGAACAGGAACTCTGCAGAATCACAGCCCCAGTTCACTCCAAAGTGCAGCTAAAATTATTGAAATAATCCAAAAAAATTTCCTGTGTTTTTGTGAGGATCAAGCTTAGGCTGGATTTTGGGCTTATTAAAACTCCAAGCATTAGAAGTGTTCCTAAAACCAAAATGAAATGAAAAAAAAGGAGAAATAAAGAAAACTCCAAGCCTAATTTCCATAAATGAAATACATCTTACCGTATTTTCTTATTCTTTTCTCCTGGATCACTGAAATGTGATGTGTCAGATCCTTTTTTTTTTTCCCCCATTCAAAATGATAAAGCTGATATAATTTGTAATTGTCTTCTGGAGGCCACTGGTGTTATGTTGCTGACAGTTTTATACATATTACATAACACAGCACACCACATATATTATTTTATTTTAATAATAAAATTTAAAAACGATGCCAATAGTATGTTATTAATTCCAGTTTAAGAATTTGATTATATTTTAAAACCAAAACTTAGTCTTTGTTTTGTTATCAGAAATAAAAGCATTGCTACTGACTCTGGAAGAATAAAGCTTATTTCAAACTAAACACTGAGATTTGTGCTTCATCTTTATGCTACCTGAAAGAAAATATAGCAATTCTAAATTAAATGTATTATTCATATATATTTTTTTAATTTCTTCTCTAGACAGCTTTGTGCATATCTGCTCTGTACTGTTTTCTCATGAGAACTATAATAAATGAGCTGCTTCTGCAACTTCACAGCAGGTATTTTGATTTGAGAGTAATCACAGTTTTCTCTACAATCTTTATACAATTTATGTCCTGATCATCTAACAAATAAGTAAAAGACTTAAATTGACATCAATATGTATACCTTTCTCTAACAATGCAAACTAATTGTATATCTCTAAATGAGAAAAACGTTTATTAAAAAAAAAAAAATCTAGTGAATATACCAACTATTGAGTTCAAAGCAAAGACACCACATGTGTCTAAATAAATATCAAGGAAGTGTCAGAGGTAAATGAGGAGAGACCAGGTGAAATGTGTGTGATGTGTTAATTGTATTCAAAAAAAATAATAGAGCAAGACAGAGAAGCTGAACCTCCAATTATCATAATGGTATCTACTTCACAACACATTTTCAAACTTGAAAGAGACATTTTAAACCATAGGAATTCTGAGCAGAATACCTCCAGCTGTGCTCTGCATAAATCTTGCACGCTGTACATACACAGTTTATTTAAATACCAAGTAAAGTTATGACTTACAAAATGCATATTTCAGTCACAATAGAATATCTGTCATTGCCAGAGCTGCTACTCACTGAATGAAAGGCTCAGAAAACAATGAATTAAATTCGAAAAAGACGAGAAAGGACAGAATGGTTTCATTTGACATTTTACCAGACTGAAGTAGTGTGTGTTTTAAAGAACAATGCGCTGATCAGCCCTCTGCAGAGTTTACATTTTTGTGTTCCCCAAAACAGAATAAAGAAGAAAAAGGTGGTCCTCAGTGTGAGACTAAGTTTTGCCTATACAGCATTTTGGCCACGAGCCAGAATTTGTCTCACTAATGCCCTGCCCACAGCACATTCGGTGCTATTTGTGACAAGCAGTTGCCCAGCTCTGATGCCACGCAAGAGAGAAACCAGGAAGGGGCCTTGGTCCCCTCCGTGTTTCCCGGTGCACGCGGGGGGTTCCCTAAGCCCAGGGCAGTGTCAGAATCTCCCCCGTGGCCGCGAGGGAAGCGCAGCCCTGCAGGATGGCAGGGATCTGCGCTGGCTGCCATGGAAGCAGCCACACCCCCCTGTCAGTCCTGGCTCACGAGCAAAGGGCTCCTTCTGCCTTTAGCCCCATCGCATTCCAGGTGTCACTGCACAAGCTCCATCACCCAGCTATGCAAATCATTACAACTAATTGGGATTTACTGCCTTTCACCTGCCTCCTTTGGTACCACACCAGTACAAGTTGTACACTCCCATTCATACACAATATACACCATGAAAGCCCAGACTGGCATGACTTCTCTATTAGGTTTCTAACCCGATTAAATATTCTAATTTTTATCATCATTTCATCAACTTTATCTGCTACTGAAGGCTACTTTACAAATCCAAATCCCCAAAATCTCTTCCACCATCTTCTGTCAAGGGAAGTGATACCTTCTCTTCAGTTGTACAGCTGCTCACACTACTGAGAATGCTCATTTCACTCTTTGCCTACCTGCCTGAAAGGTCCTTGGGGTGGGGTTTTTCATGGGTTTGCGTGTGTCGGTGTTATTTTTTTTCCTAATACCAGATATAACAGCTCATTTGAAAAAAACACACAGTCACTGAGTACCTCACACAGAAGCTGAATTCAAGGGTGATGTTATTTTCTGCTTGGTGTTTGTTTACGTGCCTCGTTGTTCCCCTCCAAGTCCCCTGCGCTTTATTAGTTCAGGAAATATCTCCAAGTTCTCCTGCATGGAGGCATTTGCACGAGGCTGTGCACTCGCAATTAGAACCGAAGTATCAGGAGACAACGCAGTGAAAACACAGGCAAGAGTCAGCCTAAAACAAACAACCAAAGGCTTGAAACAAATCGAGAAGAAACAAAACCAAGTAAGTGAATCAAACAGCACGAAGCCCAGAATCAGGTGTGAGAGGCACAGCCGAGTAAGTGAATACCCAAATCCTCGCACAGCAAAGCTGACAGACCACAGGCTCTGCTCCCTGCACAGCCTGCCCTGTAACAGGGAGATTGAGAGGCTTTGGAACAAAGCTCCTTTCATTTCTGCAGCACCACCACAGAAGACGCAGAGTGACCTGATCCAGGCCGATGGCTGAACACACAACTTCTACGGGGGCTGCAAAGTTACTCAGACAACAAAACCAAAGGCAGTTCTCCTCAGCTCGCTCAAAGGCTCCACAAACCAAGTGACCACAAAAACCTACACGTCAGCACGAAGCAGGTAGACACGAACAATCTCAAAGCAGACCTGTGTACATCTGACACCACACTCAGAGGAACTTCACATTTCAGCAATCACTGCATGATGCGATGCAGAGCACCCCATCCCTTACTTTGGGCAAAGCTCCTGGACCCAAAACCATTCCCACGATGGATTTTAAAGGGGGGGGTGGGGTGGGGGGGGAGGGTGTGTTTGCCATTTTTGCTTTGATTTGGGTTTTGCTGGATTTTTACTTTAACATGTATGACGGACAGGGAAATTTGCCTGCACCTTTCAGGGCAGAAACACCACAGTCAGCAGAGGGTCATGTTAACTTTCTCAAATATTACTTTTTATTACCTTCCCCTCAGAATCCTGAGTTCCCCCTCCCCTTAGCGTGGCATACAGAATTAGATAACACAGGATCTTATAACAGTTTGGAAATTACAAAACAATTCTATTTACTACATACCAGACTGCTAGAAGAGATTAAAGAAAATGTCTTTTCAGGTTCATTAACATATGTATATCTCAACAGACTTAGATGTAGAATAATAAATGCCATTTTGAAGAACAGTAACTGCTTGTTAGAAAAAGAGCCATTTTTAAGGTTTAAAACAGCAAAAGCAGAAATTTGTCTATAGCAACAGTAAGGCTCAGAGAGGAAACAGCAACAGAATTGAAATGAAAACAAACATCACACAGAAAACAAACAAAACTGTGTTTCCCCGCTAAATCTTTTCCAGTCAGTGACTGTGGATTTGGCACTTCCCATAGATGGTAAAACACAGCAACAGTTACAGGTGGCTTCGAAGGGAGGTTGCCGAAAACTTGGGTCTTTAAAATGTCACAAAACACAGAATCTTCAGAGCAGGAAGAAAAAAATCTTAAATTTCAGTCCCAGGATATACAGAAACTCAATTTATCTCCACGTTTATCACAAAAAATCAGATTTTACACACTGTCAGTGCCATTCTCATTGTCTACTCCCACCCGTGAGCAAAGTCACCAGGATGACATTTAGAAATTACTGTCATTTAGGTACCCCTAGACTGTCTCTACAGGCATGGATTTGAGAGCTCAACCACTTGAACAGGAAAAGAGTAAAGATGGGTGGGAGAAAATTCCTGATGCTATACATCAGCACTGACTTTAAAAGGAACACAACAAAACTGCAAGTGAAACAAAAAGTTCTATTTAACAAGCTTCTGCTCCCTGTTTCCCCTACAGCTTGGGATTCATTTTAACAGGTCTGTGCACAAGTTATATCAGCATTGGAGATCATCCTTCTTCATATTTTCTACAGATGGACAAACACTCCTAAAGCTCTGAACTGTGGAGACAGCTCTGGTGACAGGGAAGTATCTACTCCGCATGCAGTGTGTGCCTTTAAAATATACATGCAAGGAAAAGAAGCTAGGCAGAAGATGGCCATGGAGAGGAAGGAACTGGGATGTGGCAATTACTGGGAGTTGGAAATAACTATTTACTCTTCCACTGAATAACTTAAAAAAATAATTCACCATGGCAACAATCATACTTCGTAGTAGATAAAGCATTGAACGCTACAAAGCCTTTGCAAAATGAATTATGCACCAGTACGTAGCGTGCACTTGCTTTATATTACTGCACATACATTCCAACAAAATTTCCTTTTTGACTCATCTGGCATTTGCTTTTTCACTCTGCACCAAATATCATCTACTTTTCTGACTCTGATCTCATGGATCTGGAAGTGTTGAAGGCATTTATTGTGTCTGTTCAAGAGACTCATATAAAATAATTCATGCATTAATTATCTCCTTAAGTTGAATTGAGTATTACGTTGAAAAAGAAAACTTATTTCCCCCTATTCATAATGGTTTCTTTCCCCACCATTGCTCAAATTGCATCGTATCAAGAGAAAATTCGTATCAAAGTTACAATTATGAAAATTGGTAGCACATTGTCCTCTCTATTTAAAATCCAAATATAAATTATCAGGCTTTGACAGGACAACAGAACTTAGGCAGCAATGTGCACATAATGCACATTCCTACATCCAGAGCAGTTCAGCTAAAGCAGAGTGAACACTGGAGTGTATAATACATCTACGAGTTTCAATAAGTAGTTTCACAGTAAGATCAGCAATTCACAAATTAGAAAGTAACTTCAGCAATGGAAGCACATGAAAAGCGTGGAAGTAGAAAAGCACATTGACTCTGCCTCAGATTTTCTGCTTACTCTTGAGTGGATGCATCCAAGGAATATTTAGGTTAAACTGAAACCAAATCATTTCAGAACAATCCAAACTAATCAGAAATTATCCAGTTTGCAACTAATGGTTGCTCAGGCTAATAAACCTGAACAAGACTGAATAATTAACCATGAAGACAAAGAGAAATTAACTGATGCTTCGCTGAAGAGATTCACTCATCCTCAGTACTTCCCACTGCACACAAGGAGGTATCGGTACTCATGGTCCCAGCTCCCTGGGAAAGGCTCGTGGAGGAGCATTTACAGCACGGTAACAGGATGTAATCCAGTGGTTTCCTACAAGTACCAGCCCTGCCAGAACCGCTGCAGTGCCAGAGAACAGGCACAACTCCTGTCATTTGTGATGCCTGCACATCCCAGCAGAGCCTGGAGTGCGGCTCCCACAGCGAGGGGGGACAAACCCCACGTCCTGCTGGGTCACACCCACACCCCACCGCTCTGGGCCGGCCCCACCCGGAGCTTACCTCGGCCCACAGGTGCGGGGGGTTGTTCTTCACGAACACCGGGAGAGCCCGACCGGAACGCCTGGAACCACTAGGTGTCAGCAGAAGAAAGTGCACGGCCACGGCTCCCATCCCGAAAACCTGAGCCTCGCTTCCCAACATCCCCCAACTGCTCAGTCCTACAAAGCACCTTCACACACACCTCCTGTTCACACACACAGTTCTGCCGAAGATGACCTACTTGTGTGAATTACGTATTTAGAATGGATAAAAAAATAGGGAATTTGAAAAAAGTCATTCAAGTGAACAAAATGCTCACACCGGTGTCACTGGTAGACATTTAAGCCATATGCACCAAGATAATCTGCCTCAATACAGCCCAGTGAACACCCAGCTGCTGCTGTGTCTGACTGGACTTAACAGCCACAGAGGTTTGTGGGGGCTGTGAGTACATCACACCCAACAGATACTCCTCTGCATTTAAAACTGCCTCAGTGCAGCTACAGGAAACACCGTAGGAAACAGCGCCGCACCAGGTATTTTGTCAAGTAAATATTACTATTATTATTATGCTTGCCAACTGTATTACCTGGATATGTTTTTTTCATGCAATTTCTCTTACCAAAGGCCTCAGAAAGTTCATGGCAACAGAAACTCATTGCCCGTGTCCTGTTTATATGTACATTACACAACCTTGTATTTCTAGAGTAAAAGCCTCTGAACAGAATAAGAGCTCTTGCTATGCTAAAGTATAAAAATGTGAATTTAGAGCTGCTCTGTGACACATTCCGGGCCTACACAGAATAAGGAAAAGTAGATTCACACCATTTATCCTGAAAAGTCAGCTCATACCAATGAGACAGTCTATGAAATTAAATTGTCTTATGAGAGAGAAACCATGAAAGGAGGAAAAGCTGCTGCTTCTTTGAATGTATTTTCTCATTATCAATGATTTTAAATGAAGAGTCAGGTTTCTGGAGTTACAGGACATGAAATGCAAAGAACCACCTCCTGTTTGGTATTGCTTATGCCCACTTAATCCATGTGGAAGTGATACATGAACACGAAACACTTGCAAATTTTCTTTATCTAAATCTTAATACCAAAAGGTATAATCACAAAGTCAAACTATTGATTTACAAAAACCCTTAGGAAAGAAAGCCCTGAAATTTTCCACTTCCTGACTATTAAAGTGAATTTTATGACATATTTGTGCAGCTATATTTACAAGTTTTCTTTGATGGAATGTTAAGCAAACCAAACCATTTCTGCTACTTCCTCAGGTTAGCTGTCCCTCAAAGTTGCACTTTCTAGGGGCGTGCCACTGTCAACTAATTTCAAATGTTCATCTTTAACATTCAGCCTTCAAAATACCAGATGGTATTTCCAGAACAGCAATTTAAATTTTTATTTTCCTTCGTAAACCCCTTAACTAGTTAATCTCACACACACATCCAGGCAAGGCATACACCAATATTCCCAGAGTTGCCTGGCAACTACAGGGAGGAGCACTGGAGAACAAGGAAGCCTGCACGGATGGAGGGGAGTCAGTATCTCCCCAGCAGGGATAAAGGAGGCTCACAGCCAGAGCGCCTCGCTGGTTCCAGCTTTGTCATTTATAGGGACCCCATTTTAAATACCTCCCATTATTTTACCTGAGATGCTTTAAAAGCCCAGTTCTTACACCCAGACATACACACACACGTCAATAAAATTTATTTTTTCCACACACACAGATTCCCCCAGTAAGATGTGGAAGGACTTGTGCTGACTTGAAAAGTAATTTTTGAAACCTGAATATGAACCGTTGAAACGATACTTATTTGATGGTGATAATTGGGCTGTTTAAAAGTCAGGCTGAGCTGTGTTTTCCTCCTGGCTTTAAAAATAACAAGACAAACTACAGTACTGGAGAGACTTTAGCTACTGAAATCCTCAAGAAACACTATACCCATAGTCCAACTTGTGGCCGTGTAACCATTTACCATCGTGGTTAAAATTAAATTTATCACATGTCCCTCGGAGCGATCTTTTCATAAATATTTAAAGAGGAGGAGAATGCCAAATACACCACCTTTGAACACAAAAACACAATGAAGAGACGGGTTTTGCAGAGGAGGAAATGGTCAGCTCTGCACTAGCCTCTTATGATCATTAATTTATTCTTTTTTATCATCTCTCCTCTAACTTGACTGCCTTCAAAACCAAGCAACACCCATACCTTTCCACAAGAAGGTTTTTCCCTGTGTGATGGATCATGCTTGTTGCACCCCTTTCATTTTGGAGACTTGAACATTGTTTTCAGTACTAGTCAGCCAAAGAGCCACCACGCTGACCTCAGGAAAAGCAGGTTATGCTACACTTTCAATTGTCAGGTTTTTTTTCTCCACTACAGCTACAGATTTACATCTTATGCCTACTAATTGCCTACTTACAGGTTCAATTTTCAGGGCGTTTCTGTAGCTCCCAAAGAAAGCTGCTTGTGCTTTTAGAAACGCTCTTGCAACACCATCTCCAGTGGTTGTAGAGACTTTCTTCAATCTGTTCTTCAGTGTGGAAACCTGAAATCACACAGCAGGTCTAGATCACTCTCATATCACAAACAAAGCGCAACACATTGGGGCACGGCTAAACAAAAAATGTGCTAACCACAGCAGCAGTTCTGACAAAAGGCGATATTGTGAATTCAGAGTTGAATTTTTCAGTTCTAAAAGCATTACTTTTCAAGCTGTTTTGCTTCTCTAAGATATGATTAGATTCTATTCAGAAACCAATAGGACACTAAAAGCTTCATTGAACCTTCCCTCCTACTTAAAATCCACGGTTAACACGCTGTTGAGCACTCTTTTAAAGGTAGCCCATGAAAGAATTGCAGCTAAATTAATTCAAACATCAGATTAATAAGAGAAAGTGCTCTGCACAACCAGGCCATCCATCACCACCAAGGTTAAGAACAAATCCTGGAGGTCTGAAAAATTTGTTTGCCACAAATACAAGGTTTTTTTAAGGTTATATTCCCTCGCATTTCAGAGCCTGAATGGGAAATGGCCCCATGAGGGCTGTGTCTGTGTCTGTGGGGGTACCCCCGGCAGGGTCCCGGACCCCGGCCCAGCCGCCCTCCCACTGCCTCTCAGCAGCACTCGGGGGAAACACGCACGACAGGCTCGGGGGCTCAAGGGGATATGTACCCATGAACCACGGGCTCGAATGTGGAAAATTAACTTAATGTATTGGCAATTAAAACACAGTCAGATAGTGAGAAACAAAGGCAGAAACTTAAAACACCTTCCCTCGCCGCCGCCTTTTTACCGGCCCAACTCCCCGCCCCAGCCCCGCCTCCCCTCCTCTGATGTCAGTCCCGACAGCTCCTCCCGCCGCTTTTAACTCCTCGCATTTTTCCTCGCTGTGTCCTGGGGCTTTTTTGCTGTTCTCGCATATTTTTGGAGTTATTTGCCGAGGGCTCGGCCGTACCCAGGAGCCGCTGTGTCCTGCCCCGGCCGCCCCTCACGGCTCCCTCAGAACCCCTCAGAACCCCTCACGGCCCCTCATGGCTCCCTCACGGCTCCCTCACGGCCTCTCCCAGCCCCTCACGGCCCCTCATGGTTCCCTCACGGCCTCTCCCGGTCCCTCACACTGCCGTAGACAGAACCCAGGACAAGCTGAGTTTCTGACACAGATCTCGCACAACTCGGAGCAACACAAACCCAACTACCTGGACACTGGTTCTTGAAAGAAATTCAGGTGGTGCTTTTAGAGGCCGCAGCCACGCCACTCGTGCAAAGCCCGAGTTTAGTGAGATATCTGACACAAAAAACAGGCAGGAGCCACAATTTCAGGAGGAAAGCAGAACAGCAGGAAATCCCTAGTTATCCCGCTTTGCAGGAGAACATGACTGACTCCATAAATATCCATATGATGAATTTAACAGAAAGAGCCAATAACTATCAAATCTTCCTTTTCCAAATGCCATACTGAAAATCTCCATGGGGTAGCTCTGTGTACTTCACACTATGCAAGAAACGCTGTAGGAATATTATTGACAGAGTGAGCAGATCCTCTGGTAGTGACCATAACTAACTGTTTTCAGAGGGCATGAATTACGCCTCATAAAATATAACCTGATGGTTCAAATGTTCAAATTAACTTTCAAGACCTTCTTCCCATCCTCCAGCTCTTAACAGAAGCTTGTTGTGGCTTCATCCTCATCTCCAAAATCCTACCAGATGAGTTGAGTTTTCTCAGCCTCGGAGCGTTGCCACCAGCCTGCCTGAGTAGCCCAGGGCAGCCTGGTTTTCCCGAGCTGTTTGGGAGTGCCTCAGTGCCATCCCTCCCATAACACATCCCCAGCTTCCTCCTGCAGCAGCACTGGATTTGGGGAGGGCGCAGGGACTCCTCGTCGTGCTCCACGGGTGTTAAATATAGAATCTGTGCCGGGCACTACTTGCTTTTCTTTTAGAACTAGATGTTATCTTTGCACTCGTGTTTACTAAACAGTTGCAAAGACATTTCTTTACAAATCTTCCGCAGATTCTGCTGTAAAAGGCGTTTCATTATTTAGTGTAACAGAAATAACCAAGAGCGTGTCCAGCACTGTTTATAAATCTGAATGCTTATGCCAATGATCCACGCATTAATGAGCCCACAAACCCATATTAACATAACACATGATACCGGATTTAGTCTAAAGCCCATAAAATAAGCTCACTCCTATTCACTGAGATAACGTTCCTCAAGGAGTTCTGTAATCCTCTAAATATAAAAGCTTCACCAGATTTTCAAACCCAAACAGCACACTTCATGTTTGAAGGGGTCTAGACTTGTAGGGATGAAACATGCTTTTATTTTCTATATTAACTTATGTAAACCAGTTAAAGGTAGTTCTGAAAAGTGTAATAAAATGTCCAGAGCTCTGAGCAACTTTCAAATCCACCTCAAACATTGTTCTAAGGGGTTTTCTTTAGACATTCATGTGAAGATACAGAACCTTCCATCTATATAGAAGGAAAAAGCTCTATGCTTTGTTTTAAACAAAGCAGGAGTTCAGAGGGCTGGTCACAGCCTTTCTGTGCCTCAGCTCCCCTGGCTGGGACAGAAGCAGGATATTGACTGGTATTTTGCTACTTCCTCGAACACTGTAGGATGCCCATTTTATATATATGTGGGATTACTGCAACAGGCATGTCCGTTTTTTAACAAAAAAAATGTTAACAACAACATACTTAAATATACTAACAAGCAGCAAAAAAACCACCCCAGAACACCCTCATGTTTACTCTCTGGAATAAACTAGTACGTAATACCAAGTAGACTATACAAGCAAAATTAGGGTTGTTTCCTGCCTAAAGAGGCAGTGATACTTTAAAAAAACCTCAAAATTGTGACCACTGAAAATGAGGATTATTTCTAGCCAAACAGACACACATACACATGCAGTCTACCCTGAGAGTGTTTTTAAAGAAGATTTTTATACTTCTGGCAGTCGAGGTTTAAAGGTCCGATTTCAACTCTCACCATGTTTCAGAATGCAATCTGTGCAATGCAGCAGAATGAAATGGTTCAGTAAAGGTGCTAGTGGAAATTCTTTTAATTAGGTCCAAGGCTTTTCAGTTGTCAACATGAATAAAGCAAGAAACGTTCTACTGCAAACACAGCACAAGAAATAAAAATGGATTCACCTTCAGGAAAATGGTTTGGCTACAGAGCTGCAGTTTGGGACTCCTGGCTGCCCTGGAAGCAGCTCATTTCCCTGTGTGAAAACCAGCAGCCCTGGCTTCCTCGCCGTGGTGGCTCGGTGGAGGATGGCAGCAGGAGCCCCAGAGCCGAGCCCCAGAGCCCGGGGCACGCAGAGGCCCTGCAGACCCCCGGCCCCCCCGGCTCTGCGCCATCCCCCGGCGCACACGCCCGGGCCTTCATTTAGCAACAACTACGAGCTGACAGAGCAAGCTTATGCTTTATTCTTTGTAACGTGGGGCTCTGACTACAACTATGACTAGAAGATGACACTTATTTGGAAATACATGAAAAATCCATACGGGTTGCATAAAAAAAAAATTACTACCCCCTCTTTGCTATTCGTTGCAACACAGACGGTGGTGTAGGAGACTTGTCAGCAGCAGATGCACTTATTGTAATCACAGTCCTTAATAAATCTCTTTTTTTAATATTGATTATTTTGAAAGGAAAGTTACTTCCCAGGGTGCTCTCATGCTGCCAGATTTCCAGCAATACATCAGAAGCAGAAGGTGAAGGAGGGGCAGGCTTTCACATTTCAAATAGTTAATCAGTACCACAGCAGTACAAACCTTGATTTTCAGGGACATGACCTGACCACTTCAGAAGCCTGACAGCCAGCAGGTACTGCTGAGGTAAACTGGGGCAAAGGAACGACTTGAGCTGACTCTGCTGGAACTGCCTCAATTCCGTCCAGCTCCTCTGACACAAATTCTAACTGGAAAGACCTTTCACTGGGTCCTATGTTTGTTTGGATCCTAAGGATTAAGGATTAAAGAACAGTCCATTCTTGATTTCCAAGAACCGGTTTAGGTAGCAACATCACTATCACGAAACTCAAGAACAACTAACTACCTGAGGCTCCAAAATAATCATAAGACTTAATTCACTTGATTTAAAAAGCAGTTCAAGGAGAGGGGGAAAAACAGCTTTAGAAATTTTCCACTGGATTAATTACCTGATGGTGAATGCACCACAGAGAAGATGTTTTTGCTCACTGACGAATATAGATAGATTTAATTTAGCAAAGTAAATTTTGTCTATTCAGCAGTGCATGAATTGCTTGCTGCTCACATTAAGTAGCAAAACTGGCAGAGTAGTTTGACATAACAGGCATTTATGATCAGGAAACTCTTGAAGACATTTTTAGTTTCTCAGATCATAAATGCATCTACTTAGAGTAAGACCAGTGGGGAGACACACTCCCAAAATCTCCCAGGGCAGCAAAAAGGAAAAAAAGAAAAAAAAAAAAGTATAATGGATTGGCTTTAGCGTCTCCCTGCTGAGATGAACAACTTGATCCACTTACAGTTCCAAACACATGATGCATGAAAGAACTGACAGAAATTCAATTCTTGCACAGCAGAGCAGCTGCTCTCTAGTGGTCAAAGCCAACTCTGGAACCGTGTGAAGGGAAAGACCTGGAGGGGGAACTGCATCATCCAGGTAACTGCAACAATGCGCCAGAGCTAAATCCCACATAAACCCCCAGCCCAAACATTAATTACACAACGCAACACGACTCAACTTAAAGCTTTGTTGTGAAAAATATTAATCCCAGCTGTATTTATATAGCAGTTGTGAAAAAAAATACCCCACATACGCTACTGGTGAGCCCTGCCAGTTAATTGAATTTGCTGGCAGCACTTCCTCTGCTCTGCTCTCAACATCCTCCAAGATAAAATGGAGCTTTTAAATAGACCTGTGGAAAACTGAATCAAGAAATTTGAACTAATAAAACACAACTCTCTACTGTTATAAAAGTGAAGTAAAAGTAAATAATGAAAGGAAGGAAGTCTCTTAAAATTTATTACATTCCAAAGCTTGAAGTTTTGTGTTTATTGGAGAAGTCTCTTCTGATGTTCTACAGTGTGCCCACAACAGCTCCTTTAATGAAGTCTCATAAAATCTAATATAATACTTGATTGTTGACAAATCATATACATGTTTGAGGCCCCGTGCTCACTGTATCCAGACATTTCTTACATAATTCCATGAAATTTACAAGTCTGTCATTCCCGGGTTGTGGATAATGGCACGAGCAGTGACCAGCTGGCAGATTTGGATGCTGGGAGTGAAATCAAAATGAAAAACTATATAAAGCCAGAAAAAAATCATGGAATCAACTTTTACAGACTAAATGCTTGACTAAAGCCAAAATGTTCACAATCAAGATGGCCCCTTCCTCCCGAGCTCCCTGTTTTTGAAGAACAGATCCCGTCGGAATGCCGGGGTGTCACAGCAGGAGGCACTGGGCATTCACCCTTACTGCAGCTTCTCCTCACAAACCAGCTTATACTGAGCTCCCTGCATATCAATTCTGTTTCTCAACTGCACAGAAAAATGTTCAGATCTAACTGTCAGCACAATATTTCCAACCAGCAAAGGAAATCCAGATTTTCCCCTGCCATGTTCTCCTAAACATTCATTCTCTGCCTTAAAACAGCTCCTGACACTCCCACTCCTCTGCTCTCCCCTCTCAGCTTCTTCAGTGGAGATGACTGCAGCAGCAAGTGGGATGTCTTTGTGTCCCATTAAATGTCAAGTATTTATACACCATTACTATCAAGTTATAAAAACATGAAATTTACCAACAAAAAGGGTGAATGAGAAAGAAAATGAGTTCTGACTTCTAGCAGTGATTGAAGTGAATGTGAAGGCATCCATTTCACATCACATCTCAGGATATAAAATGCACCAAGTTCCTTAAAGCTCACCTGGAAGCAGCCACAGGAAAAAACCCCACACAGTTTCATTTGGAAACAAAAGTTAACTAAAGATGCAGGATTTCCTAGCTCACATGAGCATTACCTGATTTGCACTGAAAGGCTTCAATGCCTGTCTGCAAATGTTCAAACAAACATTTTGACCGAGGCCCCTCGGTCACACACTGAGCAGGAACTGCTGCCAGGGAACGGAGCCTTGGCTAAGTCACTTCATACCTACCACATCATTGGGGAGGCTCTGAAGGTCATCAAAGGGGGTTTCCAGTGTGTTGGTGTCTACGTTGAGAATCACCACATCTTCCAGGGCCATGCTTCTCACTTTCTATATGGGAGCAAATTCAGGAAAAGGGAAAGGAAAATGTAAGTACGGGGAATCAAATTTTATGCATAAAGGATACAAGTGATGGCAGAACAACATGGCATTACAGAACCTCAACTATCTTAAAAACAATCAACATTCCAGACTTCCCATCATCAATTGTTTTATTTATTCATTTTACAATGCTAACAAATTAACCTTCAGTTGGCAGAGGGAGGTTCTTATCATGCACACTGAAATTTGTCAAACCAGAGAGTCCGTGATTATTCACACGAAGATTCATTTCAAGAACCTCTGCTAAAGTTTGTCTTGGTGTCCTGTTTGCACATTTAATAGTTTCTAGTCAAGTCAGGATTTCAAGCACATCTTTTTATATTTAGAAATTAATGTAGATAACAATAAAGAGTGAATTTTCCAGGAGTTAAGAGTTGCATTAAGTCAGGGATGGGAGCTGGTTTACAAATTCCAGGTTGAATTTTGGAACTCTAATAAAGACAAGTTTACAACTGCATTTAAGTAAAATGGGTGCTATGAGAGCTTAATCAGTTAATAATTAAAATGGAGAGAAAAAAAAAAGGTTAAGAGAAAATTAATTCCACCATATCCTGGTCAGCAAGTCTGAACTTTTTCTCCTGTTCCCATGAATTGAGGGAAAGTCTCTAATCTAGTCTGAAGTTCTCATCATCTGTAACAGTACGTGCACATAGAAAAGAAGAACCTATTTCTCAAACGAGCCATCATTAGTACCTGTGACTCTGAGTGTCTAAAGGTATCTGTGATCCAAGCAAATTTAGACACTGCCAGACTTGATTTCCCTGCTTAAACAACAGTAAATGAGTCCCTGATACCAAACAGAGCAGCATTTAAATACTTCACACTTCTTCCACTAACAGGAGACTTGAATCTTTTTTTTTTTTTTGGACTGACTAATCACACAGGTTTTATGTCTTCAAATAAAACTTCGAAAATTCAAAATCAGAAAAACTGGAATTATAGAATATGGTAATTGAGGAAATTTCCCAGTGACACTGTAAATAAATGTTTAAGTACCTACTTACCTACACACAGGACCAAATGAAAGTTACTGAGCAGGAAAGTGAACAAAAACATACTCAATTTTTAATTAAGGTTTTGTGGGGTGGAGGGAATTGTTTCCTTTAAAAGAAAGGAACTAAAGTCCTAAAACAATGGCAAAGTTGAGCCTTAGGCAGCTAAATAATTACCCTCAGTTTTCAAGGCTCAGTCCTCTGTCTATAAAGCAAACTGCTGTGTACTTAGGGCTGAAAAAAACCCCAACAACCATAAAACCACTTTGTAGACATTTAAGTTTAGGTCTTCATGAGACATTTCTTCAACTTAAATAGAAGAATATTACATTTAATGCTTTCCATATAAAGAGCACCAGCACCGCCTGACAAACCAGGTACTTTGCTTTCAGGAACCAAAGGTCACCCCGTTGGCTGCATCTGATAAACTCTAAAGCAATCCAGGAGCCTTGCTCCTTCTAGGAGTCCGGAAGCACCAGACAAACTGATTTGCTCCTTCCTGTTTCAGAAAATTAAAAATCCCACTTATACTCAGAGGACTCTAAAAACCTCCAACAAAAAGGTCTTGCAAAGTACTTAACCAAAGCCAGAAGCTTGTCAGCCTCGAGTGCTGGCAGGACAAGACAGAAGGAAGGAAACCCTTCTCCTGCTCGCTGCCCAAGCAGCAGCCCACGCGTGGTGAACGTGCCCGGGGTGTTTGTGCACCTCTGGTGGTGAATCTGCACGTCCCCTTCAGCAAAACGTGGGGTTTTCTGGAGCACAGAACGGGCTTGTGCCACGCAGGGCTCAGGCAGGCAGCATAACCTGGAAGGATGCCCTCGTGGTGCAGGGACTGTAAATGCTGCTCAGTGTGATCACCCCACCCCTGGCCCAGAAATCCCCACACCCAAAAGGAAGCTGATGTGAAACTCTGCTGGGCTGCACCTTTACACCCCCAAGAGCTCAACCTCACTGTAAAGCTTCGCAATATTTGTACAAAGGCAGCGGATTTCCCTTGAGACCGACGCTCAGATTTAATAAAACACTGGAGACTGACTTGATTAATAGCATCTGTCCTGCAATGCATTCAAAAACATATAATTTTTTGATGGTCCAATTGTGGCTCATTCCACAGAAGTGCAGACTGACCAGTTCATCTTAATCCTTAATTGGTTTTATCATCTCTCCTGTCACTATCACCTTTGATAAAGGTATTATCAGACAGTTATAAAGGCTTTTGTTAGATAATCACACGCTCCTTTCACTAAACCTGGCACCTAATCTGCCCAAGCAACATGGAAATCACAGTATTCACTCTCTTATTGGAATTTGAGCAAAAATTGCCATCATTCAACTGCAATTCTCACATTAAACCCCATTGGATTCTATGAATCACAGAAACATGTAGATCATTTTTCACAAGTACAGTTTGTGTGTTGTCATAATTTTCTGGAAATGGGAAGGGACAGCCACAAGCCGCACATGGTCCCAATCCATATTTCACAACTTCCTGAAGAGATAAACAAAATTTTACAAGTGATACCTGTGCAACAGACTGGGCTGTATGCAGTAGGTTCATATTTTGCTGAAAAAAAACGTGGATAAGCAAGGACCGAGAGGAAACATGAACCTTAGAGTTTCCTTATCACATTTCCCTCCCAGTCAGGGATGTACCGAGTCAGGAGAGATTCAGTGAAAATGTGCATCGCATCTCACTCCTGCAAACCTTTCTTAACCATCCTTGCCCAATTACTTGTAGCCATAATTAATCACCTAAAATCCATCTAAATCAAACTAACATCTACACCTGCCTTTTATTTTAAATGTCTCTTTTTAAAAGAGTGGAGAGGTATGGAAAGCTGGTTTAACAAGCACACTGAACCCATTGTTTATGGCCTCTATAAACATGGCTTAGTAAGAATTACTGACTTAATCAGAGAGAACTTATCTCCTGGTGAAAAGAGCGCTTTAAATTTCAGAAATGGCACCTTTACTGTGAAAATCTCTTAACTTTTCAAACAAACTCCAGGGGGCCTTAAACACCAGGTCCGTAAATAAGCACAGTCCGGGCGCCTGCCCCGCTCACAGGCGGCCAAACGCTCGAGTCATTTAAATGTTTTATGTGGAAGTTCACAAAAACACAGAAACCATATTCTAATAGAAGTATTAAGGGGTGCTCCTCCATCCCGCTCCCATCACACGCTAGAAGCAATATTCATCCATAACAATAACACCAGTTTACACTAAATGCTATTTTATCAGCCCTGGCTGCACTTGGCAGGTTCTGCATTTTCTGCCATAAAGGAATCCCAAGTTAAACTTCTTTCAGGTGAACAGTTTTATTGAATAGTTCCATTTAAAACAAAACAAAAAAACCTCCATAGCCATTCAGCACCAGCACCCCCTGCCTTCCCTCCCACAAACCAGGTTTGTGTAACTTCACGGCTAAATTGCTGCCAAAACATAAACCAAGCTGATCATGAGGTTTTATAACCAGATACAAACATGATCAACGTATTAAAAAATGTTGTAACAGTAAAAAGGTAACATACCTTCCATCGATTCTTTTGGAAAGGCAGAACCCCCAACAGAAATGAACGTTCTAGCTAGCCTGTGCATTAGGTTTGAAATTGTTAAGAAAGTATGATTCACAACAAGTCTAAAATCCATTTGCTTAATGACTTGTCTCTACCGAATTAATAGTTTCCATTTATTTTCTTAAGGAAAACACCGCAACGCTGCAGACAACAATGTGTCAATCTGGCTGCCAGAAGCAGGAAAGGCAGCGGATATAAAATTTTATTATTTCATGCCCCAAGAGCAGCCAGAAGGACTTAATGAAATCACGGCCAGATTTACAATCTGAAATGGCTATTCAGCAGACAGCTCTGCTTAAGCGGGATGTGCCCCCTGACCCCGGGGCCCTTTGATCCGGGCACAGCAGGTGGGCTGCCCCCCCCAGCACATCTCCCACCCTTCCGCCCGGGCACCCTGAGCCTCTACAGGTGATTCCCCAGATCCTTATCACAAGCAGCTGTTGCCAACTGAGTGACAAACAGCACCCGTGCTGCCCCGGCACTGTGGCACACGAGAAAAACCTCTCTGCTTCTGGGGGAAGCCTGCTTCGTACCGCAGGGCTTGGCTTCTGAAAACTCGCCCTCAGACATCCCCCCAGAATCCCTGATTAAAACATGGCTGTTATTTCCATTTTCCCAGCAACTGGATAAAGGACAATTCTATAAGTAATCTGCCATATTTTTAAACGCGTTTTTATCAATACTCCTGAAACCACATACAGCCATATTGGTAATATTTGTGAGTGGCTAAACTGCATTTAGGGGTTTAAGACCTGGATTTAAGTTAATCTATAACCCTTCATTAAAATCCAATGGAAAAGCTGCACTTCCTCAGTTACAGGTAGAAAAAGCATCGATTTACTAAATATAAATGGGTGGGAAAAGCTAATTACTGCTCCTCACCCCAATCAAAACCATAATTAACAATTAACAGTACCAGTGGCAGATGCCAGCGGTCAATGAATTCTCAGGGTGTATTCTGGGAAGGGGAGCCCACGGCAGGGTCGGGCCTGAGCCCAGGCTCACAGAAGCCGAGCTCAGGGCTCGTTAGCTCAGACTCAGTGCACGCTAATTGGGCGATGGTCACACTGGATCCTGAGCAGGGCATCCTCACCCCGAACCAGAGCAGGGGAATGTGCCCAAAAGTGCTCCCCAAATGGGTGGGTGGGTTTCTGAGGGCCCCAGCTCTGCTCCCCTGGCTGCACAGGAGGCATTATCGGCACCAGGTGAGATCAGCCACCGGCTCCTACCATGTGTCACACAACAGGAACTTCACTGAACGTTTCTTCCCTCGCATGAACATCCTTACTGATATGAATACAGGTTGAAGTAAAACACAAATCTGCTCATATAGCTTTTATGAGATACACAAGTGTACTCTTCCCTCAGGAAAAAGGTTAGAAAAGCATTCTGAAATGCAATGCTTCACACACAAATTCATCCTGGATAATCTTGCAAGAATTACAGTTCTGAGGTCCCAGAAACAGTCCTTGAATAAGTGGAATATTAATAATAAAAATATAATAAATACTTTTCTAATCACTAATTCTAACTCTAAGTGCTGGGTTTGTGCCCCAAACAGAGCAGGAAAAGGGTGGACGTTCTCCTAAGTGGATCCGGGCACACTGGAGTCGGCTGCCAGAGCTCCACATCTCAGAGCCCAGCACAACCATCCCCAACAGTCAATCAAAACCACATGTGCCCGAATTCCAGCAGGGAGCTCCTAGGTCAAGGGCATTCCCCCTCCATCAGCACCATCACACTGATAACCTTCCTACACAAACAGTTGCAGAAACAATCGTTTACTCTGACCAAATGTAGAAGGCTGCAGCTAAGTTTGACACAGCTTCCAACACAAAGGGCAATTTTATATAATCTGAAGACTAAAACAGCCTACAGTGCACAGGCAGAAAATAAGATCGTGAAAGGGGCGTGTTCTTTTGATAGAGTTTCATTTTCCTATCTCATTATTTATCACTACTAAGTACTTATCTTCATCTAATATGAATTCAATTAGTTCCGTAAGCATGTTCCATTATTCATGTGATAGCTCCAGCCTTGCTTATCCAACAGCTTATAAACTTTTAGCCTTCTTTGAAGTCACTTTATGGATTGCTAAATGGAAATCTTATAAAGAATGACTAACTAGGTGATGATAGAAAAGCTGAAAAATAAGAGCACAAAACACAGCTCTGTATTTTCTACCGAGGTTTTCCCCCATAAATCAGTTGGAGCCCTCTGACCTATAACAGGAGATTATCTTATCTCGCTGGAGAACATTTCAGTCACAGCAAATTAGATTTAACAGTCAATGGATAGGCTTGATATTTTAATCATAAAAAAAATTTGTCATTTTCCATTAAAATAACTGTTCCTTCTACAGAGCCCCTGTGGAACACGGGAAACTGCAAACTGACTCTAAGGAAACAAACAGTTCAGAGAAAACCTGTCGAGCTGAGAGAGGCTGTATTTTGTTTAAAATCACCAACACTTCTGCTTCTTGCAGAGGCCCCATTCCAGCACTGGGATAGCAAAACCCACAGAAACAAGACTAGAGGTAGAAAACAATTTTTTTCCTATATCCCAAATCCCTTCTCGCCTTCACACCACAGCTTTCCCTGTGCAAGATTAGGCTGCCACTAAGGTTTGCACAAGGAGGACAAACCCAAGCTGGGAGCTGCTGGGGCAGAGCCTGAGCCCAGACCTACCTGCAGCACTCCCTGGGCTCCACAGCGGGGCAAGGGCCCACCTGCCCCAGCTGCAATGCAAGTCTGGGAACGACCCCCTTATCCTGACACTGAACGTGTGGGTTAACAGAACACCTTTAAAGCCCTCTGTGCTGAAACTGCAGCATTTAGAGAAAAAGGAATACTGAACAATGGCAGCAGTTTGTAGTCTCAGTTTATAAAATTATTTTGATATGGAAAAGGTAATGTATTTTTGAACATACACAACTGCCAGATCATGAGAAAAGGAATTGCTGTTGTAACTACAAGTGTTATTCTACCAAATAAAACACACAACTTTACATATAAAGAAAGGGACAAATAGAGTGAGCATTCAGCACCACAAACAAGAGGTAACCTAGGAACTGTCCAGCTCATGTGACAAATGTCACCTTTCCCTTGCCCAGGGCACAGAAATTCTGCAGCACTTGCCACCAGACAGATCCACCAGCCGCTGTGGGATTTTGTGTTATTTTTCAATGGAAAAAGCAGAGTTAGCTGCAAGATGCAGTTCTGTCTGTATTCAATTTATCCATAAGAGCAGAGAAAACAGTTTGGTTTATTTATTTAATTTATTTGATAAGGCACTTTGAATAACTGTACTTTGCCAAAGCGTGTCTGTGTTCCAGAATCTCCGGCTATTCAAAAGCCAGACTGGATTTAGTACTAAACAGATTTTTTCACAAGTTACTAAAATGGATGAAAATTGGCTTCTCCAAGAACAACTCCTTTTTTTGAGTTTTTACAGATGGAGTTTGGAAGGCCCACAGAGCCCTGCAGTCTGAAGCACAGAGACAAAGGAAGAGGCGATGGATTTGTGGAGCAAGGCAGGAGTGAGACATCACACAAAGCAACTCCAAGGTGGAATTATTAATTTTTTTTTTTCTATATCCATTCCCAGGCCAACCACGGAGCTCGTCGCGAGCACAAATATCTGTGAAAGCTGACAAGTGTGTGCATGGAGATATTATCCCATCCTCTACCAGCTCTCTTCCATCTTTTACAGCTACCACAATAATCACACCAATGATTGCCTGGGATGGATATGGGGCAGAAAGTTTCTTGATCAGTATGAAAAATACATTTCTTCTTAGATATTATGAGAAGCCCCTTGAACAGAAGCATATGACGTGCAAACAAATGTACGTGTTGACTTTTAAAATTAATTGGTTATTCACAAACACATTGTACTGAAATTCTGTACTTGATTTAGCAGTATAAAGGGCACAAAAAATCATCTGTACCCAGGATGGTGAGGAGAAGAAAAAAGACATCCTGCACATTCGATCTATCTTCTCATGAAAAAACTGACTTCTAAAATTACCTCTCATTAATGCTGGGAAAAGGGGGGATGTTACACAGCACACACAAACACACAGGGCATCATTATTGCACACACTTGCCCTACTGAAAGAATATTTATCAATATTTCCAGAAATTACACATTTTTATGGACAATACAAGAACAATTTTTCTAGTAACACACATTCCTTTATGTGATGTTAACCCCAGCTTTCTAAACTGTTCTGTATCCTGAACGCGAAGGCTCCATTCCCAAACATGGGATCTAAACCAGGGTCACAGATCCATTCATGGCCAGGGGTCCCAGCACAGCTCCCTGGGCAGGAATGCCACTTCCCACCCCGAGCACTCCTTGGGAAGGGGCACAGTCAGTAAGGAGGAGGATTTCAGAGGCACTTAAGTCAGTATCTTTTGTTGTCCCCCAGATACTTTTGAGGAAAGTCATCGACTGTTTCACCAGTACTGGAAGCAAAAGCAAATGTGCTATTTCCACTTTTAGAGTTTTTAAAAAGTCACATGAATTACTGGGAATTGTTTATAGGAGAAGCTTTCTGTGAGGGCTGGTTCTCTGCCAGCTTTGTGTTAACATTAACTGCAAGTTCCTTCTTTTCAGATCTTTTGAACATTAAAAAAATTACAATCTGTCTGCAAAAGCCTAAAAGAGAACTGTAACTGTCAACATTGTGGTTTAATATCGACTCTGCCTTTGTGCCTGAGTCCAACCAAGGCACTGAACTGATTAAATGAAGCCCCAGGGTGGGGAGGGGAGCACGACGTGAGCTTGTCACCGCCGAGCTGCGAGCGGGAAGTCTGCCCAAGGAGCACGGGGGAGCAAATAAGGCTCCCGAAGATGCAACATGATCACGTATGCCTCGCTCAATTCCCCCAGCACTCCCAAATTAACAGGATTATTTCATTTTTAAGCATATGAATGAATGTGTAATTGCTTGCAGAATCTGGCTCTAAGTCGTACCACTATGCATAGTTTCAGAAATGGTGCGAGAGACTCACCTCCATCAAACTTAGGTGTATTCCAATGAGGTAGGGCATGGGGGCACTGCGGAGAGAAAAAGAAACCCGGCTTTACGTCCTCGTAACAGTGAATAACACACACGACTTATAAAATTAGCTACAGGAAAGCACTGGGGTACTGGATTAGATTTTGCTTAAAAAATAATAGATACATATACACAAACAAATCACATGTGAACAAAGTGTTATTCCATATTTGAAAGATATTTTTTACTATGCAATAGCCTCCCACTCCTGTAAGACTTCACTTTTTCTTGACATCAGAATTTCTAAGTGACTAAGTTCAGGCAGGTACCTAAGGACAGCTGTTAAACATATCCCTAACACTGGAGTCTTTTGTTAGAAAACCAAAAAAAAAGAGTTATTGCAATTTTAAAAACATACTCAGACTTTTCCAAGAGTATTCTTTCAAAAACTGGACCCAGTTGTAGTGTCAAGTGGTTAATTTAATGTGTATGTATCACCCAGTACTACAAGATTTGAATTCTTTGAATGAGTCCAGATACATTTTTAAGTAATTTACTTTTAAGTATAAACCTTGACATGTTTTCATTTATAAAAGAAAACATAAAAAATACTTGTGAAGATTCTGATAAACTCCAGAGTTCCTGGGACATCTGCTGATGCCAATATTCCCCTCAGGACACAAAACCTGAACACCCCAGAGGCTCTTAGGCCAGGTTTTAGCCTTGGACACAGGCACGACACCTTTGTCAGCCCACAGAATGCCAGTGTTGAAGGGAAGACTGATCCTCTCCGTGCCCCTTCCCTGACGTGAGCAAACCCCGAGAAGGACCCGCTCCCAGCAGAGAGCCCTGCCTGGGAGCTGCCTCTCCGTTGTCCAGGGTTTCCAGCACCGAGCCGCTCGCAGCCTCCCCCTCGGCAATCGGGGCCGGCGCAGCAGAGCCATCAGCGAGGCTGCCAGAGCTGCTAATTGCAAATATGGCACATCCTGCCTGCGAAACGCAGCGCACACAGACAGACACAACTTCTAAAATAGAGCCTCAGCTCGCTTTGGATACAGAAGCTCAAAGAGCTCATTTTCAATTTCAGATGAAAAAATGAGAGAAATGTCACTGTACTGCCTTGGATTAAAATATCTCCCATATTGCTGCTCTAAGCTGGTGCCTACTGCTCAGTAAGAGCCGTACAGTGCTGAAAAAGCTCCTGAGACACCAGGCCAGCAAAAATCTCTGCTTCTCCTTTTCCTGAGAAATACCTTTAAAAATATATTTACTGATAAGCATATTAATATTTATGTTGTTTATTAATACACCCCCTCAAACTGCCACTCTCTAGGATGCTCTGCCGAGGTGGAAACAGCCCCTGCAGCAGACATTCCATGTGAAACCGGTTTTTTTTCCTTTCTGAAGACATTAAACACATACAACTTCCAAAGCCCCTTCCCAGTTCACTGGCAGAACACTCCAGTGCCTGGTCCCACATCACTGCAATGAGTGCCCGGCCCAGGCCCCCTGCACCCCCACAGCCTCTTGGGACAAGAGGGGCTGCTACAGCACAGAATTATCCTGAATGTTCTGCTTCCTGGGAATCCCACAGGTGGTAACTGGAACACCCACCCAGCTCCCTGGGCACAAGGTTTGCCCGCTCCCCACGACGCTTGCCCACGACACACGAGTGCTGCTCAGCTGAGCCCTGATTTGTCATGGGCACGTTTGATTTGTGACAAACGCCATCTCTTCACTTCCTTGCCCAGGAGCAAGGGAACAGCCAGGAATTTTATACTCAGGGAACGAGGCACTGCTCTGGCTCTGGCTGCACGACGGCCCCGCGGGCCGGGCTCGGCTGCCCCGGCCCCTCCGGTGCCACCGCCACCAATGTGGTTCCAATTAAGGACTTCCAGCAACGCGACAGCTTCAATCCCCACCGTACAAAGTCGGAACCTCGGCAGGAAGTCTTAAGCCTGCAAATGTCTCATCTAGTGGAAGCTTGGCTAATGTAACGAAAGGAAGCAGGAAGAGTGCAGTATTCCTGAAAACCAGCCATTTATTAACATCTCCAAACGTAGGAAGAAAAGATACGGCTTAAGATACATGGATCAGCTTTGGATGCAAAGACTCATCTTTTCAGTTTTGGAGTGACAAACATCACATGTAATGGCAATACAGCACATAAAACAATTACAGGGACCGCATAAATAACCTCAATAAAATGTAGCTCTGGTAAAGAGCATAAATATTTCCAATAAAATCTACCAGAGAGATTCTATTCCTCCATCATCACTCATCAATATGACCGAATAGGAAACACACCTAGAAGTAAATGCCGAAAGTTCACGTCGGGCTTCATAAATTGCTTTTATCACCATTTCTCTTGACCGTGAGTTAATCATAGGCCATTACTTAAGCAGACCTTTAGCATCCTGTGCAGGGGAATGTGCCGTGTCCCCCCTTCCCCACCCAGGGCACACTGAAACAGTCCTTCCTCACTGCGATTCGGGTCCTGAGACGTGGAACGCTCCAGCAGTTTTTAATATTTTATCAGGGTAGATTTGTACTTGCAAGACTTCCAAGTGAAGTTCAGCAAGACACATCCCTTGTATAAAGGGCAGAAACACTCGGCACAACCTTTAATCCTTCTGGGAGCCCTGGCAGATTAAAGACTGCCCTTCAGAGCAGGCCTTCCCCACTGCTTGACACTTCATCAGTCCTGGGGCTTCTTACAGCCACAACTACTAATTACTCAAAAGTTGTTTGCTGGCAGCCAATAGCCATTAAGTGCAAAATTAAGAAGTATCAGTTTCTACCACATGTATTTACTGCTCAAACAAAGTGCCTGCGTGAGCCTTTCGGAACAAAGAGAGGGGTCATTACTCCTCTTGTGCTACGCTGGCTCCCAAGGCAATCAGCCTTATTTATAATCAAATGAGTTATATAGGTAAATATCAAATCATTAAAGTAGCAATGCATAAGCATGAATATGGATTTTGGGGACATAATGGCTATATATTGCCCATTTATTACAGTTGCATTTTTACAATTTCTTTAATTCGTTTCCTTAGGCAAACTAGAGACCTCTTAATTATGCTCCCAAGAGGTGGGCAACTACTAATTGGAAGAGAAGCAGGTGAAATAGAGGGACATTTCTTCTTAAGTGAAAAAAGCCCAGCCTTAAAAAATACTGCAATTCACCAGGAGAAGTAATGTAAAAGCCCAAGGATTTCCAAAAGGTTCCTATTTACAGCTACACAGGGATTTCACCATTTTGCTTCATTGTTCCAGGAAAATGGATGAGATCCCATTTACCACATTCATGTCTTGCTATACAAACATTGACTTAACGGGTGGCTCTCTCCCACCACTGGCACTTCCCTCTCCAGGGCCATCTCCTGATTTCTCTTCAGATTCCTCATTGAAATGCAGCAGAATTCCACCCGAAATTTATCGGAGTAATTGATGCAAATCAGAAACTTGACTGCATAAATTGGAACAATGCACGGAACACACAGCTCCGACACCAGGAGAGCAGCTACGAGAGGCTTTAGTGAGTGCCCAGGTGTGCCAGGCTCAATGGCAATGCCCACCGAGAGCTCCCTGGGCAGGAGTCTTTGTTTCCCAGCAGCGGGAGGACTCCAGCTCCCCCTCCACCTACTCAGAGGAGCACATTGACTATATGCAGATTTAGAAAATAGGAGAAAGGGAGTTAAAAAAACTCCTGGAGAAAGGGCAAACTGCCCCCAACAGAAGCGTTTGTTCAGCAGCTGTGCCAGGGTGCTCTCGGAATATATTCATGTTGGCTGCTGAGCTGTCTGTCTGATAGAATAGACTGTTTTAATCACCCTACAAAATGTACTGTTGCTGCTGGTGACAAAGCTCTGGGGCTCAGCACACACTCAGCTGTGTCCCAGCTCAGCAAAGACAGGCTTTTCTAAGGGCTCATTCCAAACACAGACACTGAGAGCAAGAAGGAAGCAAACAGACACAGTGGGAGCGGTTTTACGGCACACAAAAAACACATCGGGAAAAGTAGCGAGGAAAATTGATACACTGCTTCCTCCACATCAACAAATGTTTAAATTCCCAATAAAAGAGATGGACAAGATCTGGCCAAATTGAAGTAGTTGTATGTGCTTGACTATCGATGCTTGGTGGCAGCCTCTTGCTAGCCAGGACTTCTGGCACCTGCTGGCATGTGCTCTAAACAAACAAAAGCCAACCAAACCACACCCCAAACCAGCCACCAGCAGGGCAGCTGGGCTTCTGTACTTCCTCTGTTGCTCTGCATTCAAAGGAACGAGCCATTGTGCATCAAGGTGTGAAATCCAATGGCAGTATTTTGGTCTCCTCCACCCAAAATGTTTCCCTGGGCACAGGGAATTAAAGAGCAGTGTCCAATTAAAAAATAGAAATAAAGGAGAGCACTCTTCCCCTTGCTTCCCCTCCCGCCCCTTGTCCTCAGCCAATCTACGTGACAGGGGTGATCCATGGAGGATCCACCACCAGCACTGACTCAGCACTGAGAGCAAATGTTTGGGAGACACAACCCGTGGGCATTGTCAGTTCCGAGGGAAGGTACATCAGTGAGGAATGCAGGGGAACAGAAATATTAAGTTTGAGAAAATCCTTTCAAGAGGGAAATGGGAAGCAAAAGGCAAATAATCACAGGTGGAATATACTTTTTTCAAACACTTTCAAAGATCTCGAGTGACACAGTCTATCCATCCTTCTGTGAGTTTCAAAAGAGCAGAAGATTCAAAACATCACAGCACAGTCAGTAAATGAGCACAGCCAACTGAATGAACAAGATATTCTGTATTCATAAGAACCGAAGAATTCTCATTGCTTTAAGTTTTGTTCCCATTTCAGCTCTCTAAAATTCTCATGTCATATTTGCAAAAGAAATAACCAGGCAATAATTAAAATTAAATGAAACTCTTCTATTTTAAATAATCTCAGGTCATTTCCCTTAAGAGGCAGACACCAGTAAGCAGAAATACTGCCTTAAAGCAGGGAGCAGGGAGCTGATTGCTCAGTCCTCCCAGGCAAAAATGACATCTCCAAGTTCACATGGTTACAAAATAGATGGTGGACTCTATTTTGGGAAATATATTTATGGCACATAAATTGTTGCTAAATTGACTTACTCAAACAATGACAGAGTGTGTAGCTACCTCTCCAATTAAAGTTCCTGGCTGGGTAAGGAAATCAGTTGTTGCATTTGTGAGCTGCCTAACAGTTGTACATTTTGAAAGCGTTCTCTGCACACAGCCCGGCTCCCTCCTGCCATGGCCGGGTGTAGGCCACGAGAGAATCCCCTCAGTGATGCTCAGTGACTCGTGGCTTTCTCTCCTGCCCCAGGGTTTGCTTTTTGCACCCTCTGGGCGGGCCCCTTTCCCTGCCTTTGTCAGGAAGGCCGTGAATAACTGATCTCCAAGGCAAAGCCTGTGCTGAGCCCGTGAACAGCAGGTACCTGAGGGGAGCCGGGGCAGCCTCTCCAAGTGTTAATTACACGTGAGAAGCCCATTATCCAGGGAAAGGCACCTGCTGGCACTGCAAATGACTGGGACCTGCCCTTCCTGCGCAGGGAGCCAGGGAAGGCTCATTTCCACAGGAGATAACTCTTTGCATCCCGCTCCCTGTACCCCGAGACAGGCACACACAACACTTAAATCAGCTGCAGAGGAGCAAACTCCCTCTGAACGTGCACGTTTCGCTTTCCAGGCCTTCACTCGCTGCTGGTTATCCCGGCTGGATGCCCAGGAACAGCTGCTTCAGGAGAGAGCTTCGGACTCACTCCGAGCAATGTGCACAGTGCTGCGGGTCTGAGGGACAGACACACACCCCCAGAACACACACCCAGGTAATGCACACACAGACATGGCCTTACCAGCAGTAGTCCAGGAGATGTGGGGGCAGGACAGGAATGTAAACGTGCTGCCAGAACATCGGGTAGAGCATGGCTGCAGACCCGTGGATGCAGGCAGTTAACTGGAAAACACACAGAGAAACCATGGTGTAAATGAGACAAACCCCAAGCTTCATAAGGGTAAACTTAGAGGCAAGAAAGTAAAGAATCAGCTCAGCTTTCCTATCAATGCTTTATTAGAAAATACACAGCACTGCTGGCAAAAACAAGGGGCTCGGGGGGAGCAGGAGTGGCTGCCATCCGCCTGACTTTGTGAACAGCTGAGAACACGATTCACTCACAAACCAACCTGCAAAGAACACCCAGCATTTCATAAAGCAACAGAAACATGGAAATGAAGACACAAAGGGAACTAAGGAACAGTAATGGCAAATCTCCCAAACCTGGAAATTACCATCCCTTAAATATCATAAAACTGCTCTGAAATTATGACACAAAGTAAAAAAACTGTGGCATGCATTTCTTAAAAACACAGTACACTAAACTCAGTGATTAAACCTTGATGATTTAAAAGGAAATTTTAGCTAATTGCCCTTCACCTAATGATTTGATCTGTCGAATTTCTCAGTTATGTTGTTAAAAACTCATGCAGAAGAGTTTTGATGTGGCAGGTACCGAAATAGCAAAGGGAAGTGCCAGTGAAGCCATGGGGAGAATCCTCACAGAGGAAATTACTGCTCTCAATCCTATTTCAAACAATAATTATTAATTCGGAAAAGAAGATAAGCAGGATATTTGTCACATTCACTAAGGATATTAATATGGAGCAGGTGGTATGCTCACTAAGGCAATCTCAGCAAAAGCTATAGGCAAAAGACTGTAAGAGGATATGAGAACACACACTCGGGGAAACAAAATAAATAAATCAGAGCGCTCACGCACAGACACATCCAAGGCAGACTCGGAGTGACAGGGAAGAGTCACATCCACCCTGCCCGTGTCCCCAGTTCAGAGTGTCCTTTAATCTCCAGGGACACTCAGCACAAGCACTACCCTGTGCTTCACTTGTGAGAGATGTTTTGAACACAACTCTCAACAAATCCTCCCAGTTCTCAGAAGGCAGGAGGAAACCGAGCATTTAATGCCTTCTGGGCAAGGGGAAGGAGGCAGAGCGCTGCTTACAAGTCCTGAGGAGACAAACTCTAAGGGACTGAAGTCCCTGTGGTGGCCTGAAGGTGTCCAAGATCAAACTAAGCAAAGACAAATCATGACATTAATCCCAACTCAGTTAGAGGTGGCATAACCTTAAAAAAACCAACCCTCATTATTATCAATTTCCATTAAGACAGACTAGTGACCTCGCAAAGGGAACCCACGACTGGTAAAGGAAATGGTCTGGATGGGCTAAACCAGACCCTTCAGGCTCCATGTCAGGGAAAATCAGCTACAATCGGGGGTAGTTTGGGTTCTGTGCACTGCCAAAGCCTTTCTATGAGCGACAGAACCTGGTGGTCCAATTCAAATGCAGGTCAGTGGGCAGGAAGGTGGAAGACAGGCCTGCATTTTATGTGTTACTTTTATGCCTCTGAACAACACAGCCAGTTTTTTTTAAAATTTGAATTTCATTCTAGATTAGGAACTGCTTCTCTGAGGATGGAGTGGATGATTTCTGCCATTACTACACAGCATGGTCGTGGCTGTAGAGGAGTGAATTCTGTAATCCAACAAGGCCCCTTCCAAGCCCCTTTCCACTGGTTTTAAAACTCAGCAAGAAAAGGTGAAACATCCACAATGCTCAGCACTCAGCCATCTGAGCAGGACCTGACACCTCCTTTGGAGACTCCCACCTGGCAGGAGTCAGGTGACACCCGAGCAGGGGTGAGCCCCAGCCCCAGCCCCAAGCTCTGCCCTGAGAAGGGCTCAAACCCAGCAGATCTGCTGGAGACCTCACCTGATCAGTGACTGTCACCCAGGAAACAAGCACTTCAGAGCAAGGCAGCCTGAGAAATGCCCAACTGCCAGAACTACAGGAATCCAACATTTTGAACTCGGATTAGTTCCACTCCTCAGCTCTGTGCAGCTGTTGCTGGAGGGTGTAAGGAGATCGCTGTGGAAGGGACACACTCAGCCACTGGGCACTTTGTGCAGTTTCATATTTAATGCTCCAAAAGCCTGATTTGAGCAAATGAAATCAATGGGAATTTGTCCCAAATTTGAAAGTACTAAGCTGATGTCTGCATTCTTTGGGGCTAAAATCCAAGCAGAAAGCTGAGCTATATCAGAATTCAGCAGTGAAAGCAGGATGTGCATGAAGGCCGAGACCTACAGGGACAGCAACAGAGCTGCGGCACCAGAGCTGGGCAAGGCCTCAGCTGTGAAGCATCACAAGGACAGGTGGGGTATCAAATTGATCATATGTTATCCTAATTCCTCACCCTCAGAGCCCCAAGGCCCATCAGACCCCAGCCAGGGAACAGGAGGTTTGTCAGAGCTCCCCACGCTGTGGCAGAAGTGGCATGGGAAGCTCTGCTCCAGGATCAAAGCAACGTCCGTGCCACAATGGGATTCTTTGCTCTGTGCTAAAACTCCAGAAATCACAGAAAAGCCAGGCAAAGAAATCCACCTCAGTATGATGGAGCCAGACAGAAACATCCCCGAAATCCCCAAGTTTAAGTCATTTCAGAGCTTCGTGTAAGACACCTTATAACGAGAGCCAGCGTGCTGCTGCCCTGCTCCCAGCCAGGAAACACCTTGGGGTGGCCAGGCTGCAAGTTCTGAAGGAAAAGAGAATTCTGGATGCAAGGAGAGCTCCAGTTTCATTTTTGCAGCAGCATGCTCCCACCAGCAGGTGAGCTTCTGCCAAGCACAGGGGGTTTATCATTTTGGTTCAAATCTGGCTTTTTTTGAGGAGTTAGATCACAGAACATGTAACCAAATTTAACAGGAATAACTGTTTTAACATTCTGAGAAATTAGCTGCATTTCCCTTTGTAGAAAAGAAGAGCAAAATCTAAGCAAACAGCTATAATTTCTCCATAGGTTCAGTACACATGGTGTATAAAATAGCTGACAAACACAGCTTTGTTCAGTTACCTCTAAATCTTATTCAACTTAAGGATATAAGGATATTTAAAATCAAAATTTGAATTTGAGATGACGTATTGTAGCACAGAATTCATTCCACCATAAAAGACTTTCTACCCAGGATGGTTTCCTTTTCTCTCTCTTACCTGGCATTAAATTCAAGCCCTGAGTCTGAAGCGTGTCTCCCAAAGCTAACAGAAGTGAACTGCAGACAGGTCCCTCCCAGTTTTGCGTTAAAAAGCTAAAAGCTAAAAACAAAGGCAGCAGCCCCCGAGCAGCCCCCCGGGCTGGCTGCGCTCGGGGAATGGGGGGTTTGGGGGGTTTGGTTCCCTTCCAGTGACAAGGTCTTGGCTTCCGCCGAGCACAGGCTGAGAGCAGAGAATGTTCCTGGGCTGGAACGGCGAGCGGCAACCGCTGGCTCCGGCCCAGCTCCTCAAACCTGCCGTGCACTGTCACTCCAATCTGCCAGCAGTTTATAGAGAAAGTTGTAAGCTAAGAACACACAGTATGAATACCCCTCCCTCCCAAGAACCAGACGTGCTTTTATCTTGGACAGAGGCAAAAGGAAGAGAAATAGCAGAAAGAGAGGAAAAAAACCCAGCCCCACTTGTGAACTGGCTCATTAAGGAAGGCACAGTGACAGGTAAGTAATTCCTCTTCCCAGGCTCTGTCACAAAGGGAGAGATTAAACCAACCAACCAACCACACAACCTCTGAAATGCTTTGGGCAGCCCTTCTCTTCTTCCCTCCTCTCTGATCATTTACTGTTCTTTTCATTCCGTAGGTTGCTGAAATAAACACCTCTCCTTCATTTTATTCCATTACTAGACCTGAATGGAATTTTCCTTATTTTAGTAGTGAGGACACAGAACACGTGGCAGATAGAGAAGTTAAGATTTTACAAGTTCTCTATGGTATTAAACTTTATAATACTTAAATGCTTTCAGTTAAATGTGGGATTGATTGTAAACATTATTAATAATTGTTATTAGGTCCCAGAGGCTATTATAATTCTCCTCCTTTTGCTTACCTTTCAAAATGATACTGTAATAGTTATTCTGGGATTAAGTCTGAGGTCTAACTCCTCTCACTTCTCTGCCCTGTGCTGACAGACCATCCTTAGGAGGGTTTGTGAACATCACTCCAGCCTTCCAGAGCACTCACAGTGCCATGGAGCAGGGTGAATCTCGAGCACAAAGCAGGTCTGCTCATAGAGCCAGACACCAGTTACAGCCACAGGAAATGGAAATGGCAGCTGTACTTCAGCCAGGACTGCTCGAGTGCTCAGCCCACAGCACTAGAAACCAAAATTAGTTAAACCGTCTTCAGCACTCACAAAGGAAAGCAATCAATAGCCATTTACAGAGCAAACACGATGGCCACGGAGCATTTGCTTTCATAAAGAAAATCACAATCTTATTGACTGCTAAACCTTGAAATGCATAACACAAAACTTTGAACTGAATCAAGCCCTGTGCTTGTTTTGATCTCCAGCCATTTTTAGAAGAGAGTACTCTAGAATATTCAGCAGCTTTCATCTCTCAGACACTTGATGGAGCCTAAGGAGCATTAAGACTAAACCTTATCAAACACAACTGCAAAACTGTGCATTGTCAATGTACTTCAGCCCACTCCTCTGGTCCATCCGGAAGAGGTCACTGGAACATCCATTTGACAGTGTCATTTATCTTTTTTTTTTTCCTGTCAAGTAAATTCTGAATAAAGGACTTCGCTATGGCAGGAGTCTTTGAACATTCGTGTACCAAACAGCCACAAAAATCCCTGTATCCAAAAAATTCTTTTGAACATCAGGGGCCAACAGAAGTTCTATAAAATCCTCACGTAAGGCACAGAACTGAGCTGGGGCTGCATAACTGAGGTTGAAAGGTGGACCTGGAGATAATCAGTTAATTTCCTACATATGACTGTAATTAAAAAAAAAAATTAAAAATTCAGTGACTAGAAGAAATGCTTGTGCATTTTACTTACAGTGCTCAGCTTACTACAGCAAATGAGGATGCGGCGCTCGTACAGCATACTGGCGTAGAGATGCAGCATGTTGTTGACATCAACCGCTACAAAATACTCTGTCAAATTTCTCTGGGGAGAGAGAAAAACCATTTTTGACTCATGATATTACAAAACCAAGTGTCCTTAACAAAAAAAAACAACCCCGAAACCAAAGAGATTTCATCCTTCTATTGTGCTACATCCAGTATGAGGCTTAACAAAAGAAAGCAGGATTTCATCTTATGGCAGAGGCCTTTCTAATTGCAGTATCTCTCCCCAAAGTTTTGGGGAGCTGGGTCTTGGAGTAATAAAAGTGATGATGTTTCACACACAGATTTTTGAATACAAGATACTTCTCTGAGAAAAAAAATGTTCTGTCACTTTTATGGAGACTTCAAAGCTGCCTGATAAAGTACCAAAACCCCACACTCCAACGCTAAAAGCAGCGCTCAGAGGCCAGTTCCAATACAGCAAATTCAGTTGTGAGCTCAGTCTGTGCCAGAACAATTCTGACTGCTGGAAACACATCTGGGCATTTAACGCACACTAAACCCAGTTGTCTGAACCGAACCCCTCACTTCGGGCACTCGGACATCCCTGGGTGGGAGACAGGAGCACTTCCCTGGGGAGACTGAGGGAGGAGGCAGGAAATTCTCTCTCTGAGCACTTCACTTCTTAAAACATAGAAATTAAAGAAAAGAGAGAGGTGGAGGAAAAGGTAATGCCCAAAAATGCTGAATTAGGGAATTTGTTTCCAAATAGCTTCTTACAGACATGAAAGGGTTGCTATAGGATAAAGACAGCCTTATACAAAAAGCACATGTGAGAGCAAAATTAGATTAGTCATGAATTCAAGTGCAATCTTAATCATCCTTAAATAAAAAAGTGCAGAAAAGCAAAAAGCAAATATGATTTAGAAACTTAAAGAAGCTCAACAAAGCCTATTAGCACTTTTGACAGATCCAAGATACTTGGCCTGAGAAGTCTGCCAAGATGCTTCATACTGTGCAAAAATATGTTCCCCAGCTTGCCATCCAAACACAAAGAACTGAAGGAAAATTAAGCATTGTATTTGGGAGACTTTGGTACCAGTATGTAGAGGGATAAAAACTGAGCTCATTATGGTTGGCTTCAAACATGTAAAATAAAACAATCATTCAGGTCTTTGTTACAGCAGAGCTAGAGCCACAGACAGGTACAGTCAAAGGAGGAAAAAAAAAAGCCAACACATTTTGCCAAAAACCTATTAAACTATCATGTACTTTTTCTGTATTTCTCATCCCATCTGTGCTGATTAACATGATATTTTTGTCTAAACATAAGCTGTCTTCTCTACGGCTCTTCTTCCCCCTCTCACCCACCCTTCCACCACGCCAAAACACAGTGTGTGACGACACAATTCCCGCTAATAGTGGGAATTAAAAGAATTTTTAAGGAGCCCTGAACTCCCTTTGATACCACCCAACTCAGGGGCACGGCAAAAGCAGCACACAATCCGTGCATCCAGCCCGAGGGTGCAGCCCTGCTCCACACGGATCTGTTTGTGAGGCAACAGCCTCCGCCGCGAGAGGAAAATAGACATGGGGACTTGATTTGCAATTGTTCTTTCATCGAGTTTATTGTGATGACATGACACACAAATGTACCTTCAGATGGAAAGATTTGTAAGGTTTCAGTCTTGTCTGCTCTCCGAGATTTGCCAAGGACACCTGGGAACCATGTGGGCTGCATGGAAATGTATTGGTACTGAGGAGATTCACGTGTTCCCTCGAAGTTGTATTTATAAGAAAGCTGTCAGCTCTGAAGCTGAAATTGGGACTTACACATGTATTTTGAAAGACATGTCTCGTAAGTGACAAAACCATGAATGAGTTAAATAAATACAAATGAAAGCGTTCCAATTTGCGGGATAATTGTTATGTATTTTGCTCCCTAGGATTTAAACCTTTCTTGGGGCAGCAAAAAGGGGGATTTTCAGAACAGGTATCCCCACTCCTCTCAAAATTCACCGAGAGTGCTACAAAACTCCCTCACGCTCCTTTGAAAGTTCATTCCCAGATCAATCATCCATTTGATCATTTGCTATCTCATCTCAATACACACACACTGACTACACTGACTTCTGAGATTAAAAATCACGCACTTCTCTTCCACCGTCGTCTAATGAGGAAGATGGACCCAGTGATACAGAAATACACAGGACATCATCCCCAAGAAAACACCATCATTTCAGCCTCTTAACTTACCTGCTCCTTCTGAAACATAACAGCTACTGCTAGGAACTTTAGCTTTGCACTCTATTTCCTGCAACCAACCCCATTTATTTCTGAAGTCACACTGCATTTACGCATCCCTCACACAACTCACATCTCCCGAAGCAGGGAATGAGCTGCTGTTACAGAAAAGTGCCCATGCTAAATGGTCTGTGACTCATTAAACACATTGATCTGACACAAAGTCAGATAATTCCAAGAGGTTTGTTAACATTCCAAACAGAGCTCTCTGCAGCTCTCCATTCATCATCACATCCAACTTCCAAGTTTGGCACCACTAAAACTTTTGCTAATATGGATTTTAAATGCAATTCCTGGTAAGATATGTAGAATTTTTAATAAATCAGGTCAATTGATTAAAATACAGCAGACTCATGCCCATTTAATGTCCCTGTATTACTCCCTAATATGCTCGATTCCACACGAAAGTTGGTTTAACAGACAGATAAAAAACTGCCCAAGAAATTACACAATCCTGGGACAGTGGAAGGAGTCACTGCCCATGGCAGGGGGTGCCAGTGGATGGGCTTTAAGGTCCCTTACATCCCCAATCATTCTGTGATTTTATGATTCTATGAATTAGGACAGGATTTGATGGCTGGTTTAGACTCAGGGATTGATTTCTGAATTACACCCAGCGTATCATATTTGTACACAAATAAAGCACCTCAGAAGAAAGAGCACATCTATTAAATTTCCTGTCAGGATACGTGTCAGTATGAAGAGCCTGCAACACAGCAAAACCAGCAACAGTGTTTTGAAAGCCAAACAAAAAGCCCCGAATGCTATCTGCTATACAAATCACCCACAAATGAGATGGAATGTCTTGATGATTCCCTTTTTTCTTTCATGCCATCAACTGAAGAATATGATGCTGAGACCGACTGCAAAATGCTTGGGAAAGAAAACTGAGATGTCAGGCACAGGAGTTTGGCTGAGACAGAGCAGGAGCACATTAAAGAGTATTTAAGAGAAGCAAATGCCAGCATTGTCTCCCCACAGACTTATCATCTGGCTGGGGAGCCGAGCCAGGCTGGAACACACACGACTGCTCGAGGCTTAGAAAGTCTCCCAAAAAGTGGCTCTAAAGAGCCCAGGTGTGCCTGGCATTCTCAGGAGCCATCTAGCAAGCACAGCGTTTTCCCTGCTCTCTCAGGTCATCCTTCCAGAGGGGTGGCAGTGTAGGATTAGCAGAGCTGCTGTTTTACCCACATCAATCTGTCCATCAGTACCTTGTCCTTCACACAGTTCAGCTTTTAATCACACATGCAGATTGTCAGCTCCTGAATGCTCAGTGTTTTACAGAATAAAACCTTTTCCAAACAGAGTAGCATTTGTCATCTATGTAGCTGCTGACATTAAATGGAAACAATAAAGTGCAGGGTCCTCTCAAATACTCACATTTTCGGGTATACTGGGAAGCTCTCTGGTGTCAGGCACAGTAAAGTAAGAGTGCTACAAAAAGAGCAAATATTGATTAATTTATTAATGTCAAAAGCAATCTAAATTTATTGCTTGGTATTAGCATCAGCAGTAACAGCAGTTGCTCAGCTAAGTAAAAATGACAGAACATTTGTTACCAACTACCAGCCTGAGTTCTCTGTCCTGGATTCCACAGGCTGGGTTCCCAGATCACAAGGGCAATAGGAAATGCAGGAAGATAGAAAGTATCAAATGCTCCTGGAAAGTTATATCGCATGTTTTTGTTCTTCAGAGCCGCTGCTACAGACGGACTCACAGGGGCTGTGACAGATGCCAAGGAAACTCCGAGGCAGGCTGGAATTCGAGCCATCCTTCCCCAGCCCACGGCAGGATGGACTTCAGGGAACAGCAGCAGGCAGGGCGTTCTCTGACTCACAGCACCAGAGAGGTTCATTCCAGCCAAGGGGGAAGTGATGGAAATGTACTGGGAAATGCTTCCCAAGGTTCAATGCCTGCTTCCCTGAGAAATACTGAAAAGTTTTAGGTCACTTTTTTATACACCCTAAAAGCACATTTTGAAAGACCATATTGCTCTCATTTAATTTCATAATCCATTACATTGTTCAATGTTTTTAATTGTCTGCATTCCAGCAGCCCAGGTTGAACTCCAGCTCCCAATCTGACCACAGATGACTTGAACGATCCCTGGTCAGGGCTTCGGAAAAGGAGAGAATGTGACTTGTACACAATTTATATAATTTTAAAGATTTTCACAATTTGTCTTAGGGCTACTTATTAATTACTGGCTGAAGCCTGAAAGGCTGTTCCATCCTTGGCATAGTTCCACAATTGGCACAATTCTCTTGTACACAAATCTCAGCCATCTCAGTGCTTCCTGATCAGGCTGTAACCTGAAATAGCAGGCGGGGACCACGGCTCCACTGAATGGAGGCACTAAATGAGAAACACGAGTTTTGCTTTCTGATGCATCGCTGGTTTGGTTTGGTTTGGTTTGGTTTGGTTTGGTTTGGTTGCACAGAGGCAATGCCAAGGCAGAGGAACAGCACTCAGAGCTGTATCACACAGAGGAACCTCACTCCAACCCCGCAATGGGCTCAGAAACAGCCAAAATAAAATCAGAAAGACACGGTCCCTGGGCTGCTTTTTTTTATCCCTTCTTGCTCCATTGCCCATGAAATGTCTGAGACAAGGGGAGACAGGCAGCATTCCTTGGAACCACTGGTATGAAAAAGCTGGAATAGCCCCACTGGCCCTGGCCTTGGGAGACAGCTCGTCCCCTGAACAGAAATGCTTCTCCTCAAGAGGGATCTTCGAGGGGCTGGGGACACGTCCAGGGCAGCTGGGACCTGCAAGGCCACACAGCTGCCCCCTGGGCACTGCCAGCCTGGCAGGGAGCGAGGGCCATGAGCAGCTTCTCGCCAGAAAGTGCTTGAGAAGGAGTAAAGGAAATGGGAGGGAGACTTCCCACATGAACTCTCAGCTGGCAGCAGCAGCAAGGAGCATCTGCAGTGCTCACCACAGCCTGGAGCACGAGGACACGGTGAGAGATTCCCAGGGGAACACACACAGCCTTCCTCCAACCAAAGAACTGCGTTTTGAAGACATTTCAGGTTAGGGAGAGGGAAGCAGAGGGCCCCAGTTGTGGAAAGGGAATTTCCCAGCTCCTCACAGGAAAACAACACCTGTGCACAAGCTCCAGGAGAGAGGATTGCTTTTGACATTCCTCTACTATGACATGGAATGAATATTAAACACCTTCGTTTACATCTCCCCCACACTTACCACTCCAAGATGAACAGAGGTTCCTGGCTCAGGGATGGTGAGTTTATGAAATGTTTCTAGGAGCTCACTCCTCTGACTATCCTGAAACGAGAAGGAGAATAAACCAGGAACACTAAGCAGGCGTTGCTGTCACCAGGTAAACTCTGAGGCAGAAGGGCAGTGCAGGCCAGAGGGGTGGGTAAACACTTTGCATTCGTCAGATCAGTTCTACTTTCACTGCCCACGACAGAACTTGGATCAGACAGCTGGCAGAGGCTGATGTGACTCTGCAATATGGGAACTGCAGAACTGCAGGAACTGTGCTGAACACAGGGCAGGGAGTCAGGAAGCCCAGCATGGCTGACTGCAGGGACTTGTGTCGGATCCACAGCCACCGTCTTGCACTTTACCTTCTCCAAAAAGAAAATTAAATGCATATTTATTTTTCAGAGGCACTTGCCAAGCTGAATATGATCTTCTGTATCACTGCATTATACAGGTTAATAATTCACATGGTCATCTCGGATAGAAGCACTTCTTCAAACCGCTTCTTTCATCCTCTCACCCTCACTCATTTGATATTGGGACAGGAAAAGGAGGGTCAGTATTTGAGAAAAATACCTGTCCTTTTGCTGAATAATCTGCCAAGACATTGAGCAGTTTATAAAAGACTTCAAACCATGGGAGGTAACTGAAAAAAAAAAAAGACAAAAAAAAAGTTATTTTGGTTTTGAATCCTAATACAAGAGGACTTTTAAAATTGAATAATCACTATCTCAGTTTTTAATTGTTTTAAAATCTCATTCCATCACTGTATTTAGCCTGGCCCTTGCTTCAGTCAAACAGAAACTTCACCTTCAGTACATTTGCACGCAACTTCCAAAAGAGAAGAAGAAACAAAATTAAAAGGGAAACATGCAGAAAAATCCCATCGTTTTCATTTACTTTACATCTCCATTCCATAAGGTAGGGCAGCAAGGATGTTCCTTTTCACTGCAGCTTTGGTAGGATCCTGTGCCCTGTTTTCATGGCACAGTTCTTTATTTCAATCCCTTTTCCAACACCAGCGAGGAATTTCCCTCGGCTGCGGCGAATGCAAAGCCAGTCAGCGATGCTCTTTAATCACAGCTGCTTTCTGAAGCAAATGGATTCTATTTTGATATAGTTAGACAGGATTTAAAGTTTTTATAAAATATGACTACATCCTGACAGCTGTAAGGAATGGAGTGCCCTGTGGTCCCTGGCTGTGCAGCTCTGGTGATAAATGAGGTGAGAAGCTCTCTATGAGACAGACAAAGTGACTGGCACTCCATCATTAGCGTTTGTTTGAAGCCTGCAAATGCTACTGTAAAATGTAAGTAGCTTATCAAAATATACTGATAAGCAACTTAACTTTTCATGTTATATGACAGCATTATCGTTTAAATTAATACGCTCTAAACATCTTTACAAAGTGTGTATTCGAATAGAGCAGAAAGACAGACAATTACCACTTTAAACAGCATTTAAGTTTGGCATTATATTGTAAACAATCCAGAAGGATTAGGTAGAAGATAAGTTTCTTTCTTTCTGTTTAGTTAAATAAACTTCAGCAGAGTTAAAAGCCATTACAAGAGTAACAAGAAATCCTCTCCAAACATATCTGCTAAGTAGAGATTAAGAACCTGGTAAACAAATCCGTGCAAGGCATCTATCAAAAGAGTTTGAGAAGACAGAAAAGCAGGAAGGCAGAAAGCTCCCTGGCAGTGGGAAACCAAAGCTGCTTCCAGGGAGGCACCATTAAAAGTTCTACTTAATCGTTCAGGGACTTGGCTGGAAAAATACGTTTACAGAGTTAAAATGAGAATCCTTAAAACCATGACTGTGTTTCTAATGTCTGTGTATCATGTCTTGTAAAAAAGGAAAACAAAAGCAGGTTCTCCCAGGCCTCCACCTCCTCGGGGCCCAGGGAAGCCAGAGCAGGGACCCGAGGGGGCAATGCTGAGCCCCCAAACCAGGCCAGGTCCTGGGTGTCCTTTAGAGCTTCCTCGTCTGCCCTGTCAGGGGCCGTGTGCTCACTGCTGAACCTCCCTGCAGCTTCCAGGGGTTTCTTTGTTACCACCACACACCCAACATGACCCATCTGTAGGCTCCAGCCATGAGGATGCTCCAGCCCAAACCAATCTGAAATCTTTTACTCGGCACCTAGGGAAGAGCCTCTATGATTCTAATGAAAATAGCCCAGATGAGTCTCATATTCACACAATGCCAAAACACCAGCAAACCCTCCACACAGAAAAAGACACAGCCCCATTTCTGCTGCACTTGTGACTCCCTGGCTTTCCCTTCTCTCCACCAGTATCCTCTGATGAACCTATTGTCCTTATTTTTAACATCCACTCCTCCTCGTTTTCCAAATGATGGGTTAACATCTCACCATCACTGCTTCTTTTTCTATTTTGAGAATAACTTCCCATTTTGAGGACAGTGTCACAGTTCGGAATCTGAGGAAACGAGCTGGTATTTGAAGCAGAACTCAGCACTCCACAACACAGGGGGATCTATGTGGCTCTTGCTCAAAAGAGGGGCAAGACAAACTAAGACAAACCCACCACAAAATTGTGTAAATTATGCAGACAATCTCATTTCAGTTTTCACCTCCCTCCATTGTCACTGCACAGTTCAGTTCTCTCTCATCCCAAAATTTCTGGATACATTAGAAAGCTAATTTATCCTGCCATCTTCAATACTTTTACTTCATCACTTACTCCATGTGTTGACTACTCAAGAATAAAACAGTTCTGCTTTTATTAGACCAAACTGTGACCGGTTAAAGTTGAAAAAAACCTAAAAAATCCCCCAAGAAATACAGTTATCTGAAATTGTTTCTAGATGTCTGCCAAAAGGAAAAAAGAAAAAAATGTGGATTTTTTTTTTCTTATAAAAGCAAATCCTCAAGGCAGCCTTTAAACACCCCTCCAAAGAAACAGAGGCTGATTTTATAACCCAAAACTTTCTGTACCGCGTGGACCTTAAGTAGCACAACTGGTAGCACTACTGAAGATTTATGGCTTATGACTTGCTCATATTTAATTTGTAACCAAACACTTCCCCTTCCTCTTAGCTACCTCAGAACTTTTGATTAACTCTTGTTTTCACAGGTCAGAGGTTAAGCAAAGGAAGGGAAGCGCTCTGCAGTGAGATTGCCCAGAGCACGGAGAGCGGAGCGGCCCCTCCCAGCAACATCAAACCAGCCAGGGACAGCACAGCACCCAGCAGAGCTGAAGTTCAAAGACTCCAATGAGCATAAATCAGATCGGGGTTGAAGAGTAAACAAAAATAAAGGGGCAATTTGAAATTTCAGCTCTTTTTTAGCTTTACCCCCATTTTCAGTGTCCTCACCCTGATAGAGACAGATCTGCCACAAGCCCTGAGAATGAAAGCAAAGCCTCATCAGCTGGGGCTTGTCTGAGCTGAGGGCCGGGTGTGGAACTCTGCTGAGCTCTCCCTCTGAACCCGGGGTGCCTCCTGCAGCGAGGGGCACTGCCCCAGCCAGGAAAGCTGCTCCTGGCCCAGCCAGGCCTGCCCAAACTCCCTGGAGGGCTGCACAGCACCTTGGGCACTGACTCACCTGTCAGCACCTTCTTGGTGGCTCCTTGAAAGCACAAAACATCATTACTTACATGTGTACAACAATCAGAGGCAGCAGAACCTTGAGACAACAGCGCTGAGCTGCCGGGGAAACACAAAGGGTTCCAAAATGTGGGGTTTGAACAGTAGTGAAAAACCAACAACTGAGGGCCAGGCTCAGACAACAGCACGGGGAGAAAAAGGAGCAAATCATGAAAAGGACCCCAGCCACAGCATTGGGCTGGGCCAGTGCAGGTCTGGGGGTTTGCCTTCCCCAGGACATTCACTGAAACAAATGCCTGGAGTTGAGCCAGGTCAAACAGTACCTGTGCATACACAGCAGAAAGGCCACAACAGCACACCAAAAATGGATGCCTCATTTCACTCTATTTCTATCCCAAGCCAGAAGATGCAATAACTCTAAGAACAGCACAGGGGAAATCTTTAAGAAGATCTACACTGGCATCCAGTTGATTCCTTGATCAAGGAGAAGATGCCTTCCTCAGGAAAAACCAGCTGTTTCTTATCCAGTTCTGAAGCATTACTAATGAAGAGAGGGTTTGATAATAAATGTCCTTTCTTTGAGATGTGAAAATTCCACCATTATAACTTCTTTTGATATTTTCTGAGCGCTCATTAGGATGAAGGAGAGTCCTAAGTTACAGCATGTACCTCTCCAAATCCCTGCAGCTGTCCCACAGACACCGTGTCCATCCAGGGGCAAGGGCAGAGCAGGGCTGGGCAAACACCAAACACGGGGTGGAACCAGGAATTTGCTTACTGTTAGAAAGGAAAATCTCCAGTGAAGTCAGCTTAAAAAAGGAGAGACTTTCCAGTGTTACTTGTAGCAGGCAACCAGAAAGGAGGACGCAGTAGCAGGATAACCAACCTGGGAATGCTGAACTCATCAAACCCAACTCCCAGGGAGCACTCCAGGGTTTGGGAACTTCGTCAGCAAAAACGCTCCATGTTCCAGTGCAGCAGCAGCAGCAAGCCCCAGTGGCAAGGGGGACCTTTTCAAATGATTTATGATGATTTGCCAATTACCATAGCAACCGTTGATAAAACTAATTTTTAACATTGCCAGCTCCAACATTCCATTCACTGGTGTGCTGACACCACGAAAAAGCAGAGCCAACACTTGTGCAAAGGTACCTGTGGCACCTTTGGTTTCCTCTGTACCTGCCACGTCCCACCTTGGTTCACACAATTCCTAGAGCACCAGAGCAGCTCCTGGGCCGTGTGCAGGCTGAGCTGCACTCAGGTACAGCTCTCATTTGAAATTAATGGGACTCAGTTACTAGTCTGACATCAACACATTTCATGCAGCATCTCCTCCTAGACTGAGTTGCAAGCGCACATAACTTTTACTCCTTCCATTCACACAGATCAGAAGTGGAATTTTTAACATGTATTTATTTATAACACATACTATATATATTTTGATAACAGCATAACCAACTGCCATCTCCCTTGCAAAACAGAACAGTCATTTCCATTTTGCAGATGGGCACACTTCTCTGTGGTGACAGGCTTACAAAATCTGTCTGTATTAGCCAGGATTGGTTTCAAGGAGTTCCCAAATCTTGACCTTTTTGCTCAGCACAATAATCTACAGTGACCTAGAACACAGAATACAACCATGACCTCAGTTATTACGTGAACTATGGATGCATCATCACTAACTTCACTGACAAAAGTGTAAGGAAGAGGAAATTCAGGCCAAATGCTTCTTCTGCCAGCACGACTCGTGCATGTGCCACTAAACCACTCAGTGCTTCAGTTCACGGACTCTGAAGAACAGAGAATAACAAATAATAATTCCCACCCAGGTGCCCAGGTCCTTGGCTGTGGCAGGGATGTCACCGCGGGGCCCAGCAGGGTGACACCTGTGCCACAGGGGCAGCGCCACCTCTCCCTGTGTCCCCTCCACACCAGCACTGTACCCAACGGCAAAACTCCAGCACAGTAAGGAGGGCGTTGAAAATCCCAAGTAAGATTCAGCAGATTGAAAGAAAGAGATGGAATTGCTTATTATTATTATTATTACTACTACTATTACTACTGCCATTTTTCATTTCAATGTATGAACCCAGTGAAGGTTCCGGGTGAAGCAAAACACATCTCCTGACCCACAGTGCCTGTCAATTCCTGCAGGACAAACCACAGATCCTCAGCAGGAACTCAGAAGGATCTTTGTGGATAATCCCAACACCGTGTTTGAAAAATGCAAGGATGGAAAACATATCAAAAATGAATCCAGTCTCTTGGCGACTTGTTATCTTAAGACTTCTTGCATTTAAAGATAAAACTCTGCAATTTGTACTTAAACTCAATATTGCTTCTTTCCGTCCTCCTGTACCTGGCAACTAATGATTCTCCCCCCACATCATCACTCCTGATCATGGAATCATGTTCTATTTTAAGTTAGTTCTAATAATGGTTCTAATGATGAACTAAGTTATGTTTGCCAAGCCACAAAGCTCTTCAGGGGTTCTATGCAAACATGATTTTAAATAGCAAAAACACATTATCAGAACACGTTTCCCTTCCCCTTATTAAAAGTATTAATTTCCCTTTTAAATTATTTCTAAATTTCACCTTAATTTTTAACAGTTAAGATGAAGTAAAATGACATTAAACTACAAATTTTTAAAACTAATCCCTTTTCTCTGCTCAAGAGAGGGATGACTCTCCGCATGCAGGAATTCCTCGCAGGAATACGCTATTAAATTTTTTCCCCACCTTCTTTTCCTTCCGTCACCCAGTGTTTCCAGCATCTTTACAAAATGCCTTTGAAAGAACCACGGCATCCCTAGGCTCATTTGGGAATTTCCGCAGGCTAAATTCCCAGTTCAGCCGTTTCTCTGTTCCAGTGCCTCCCCTGCACCTCATGGACCTCAGTGCCTCGTTATTCTCTGCTCTAGACTCAGTCTATTGACACCTTCTCACACTTACCAGCTTAAGCACAGACACCCCAAATCTCCATAGCAACCCCCGTGCATGTGGATGAGATGCAGCCTTACCTTCCACGGGAGCAGCCAACAGCCTCCTTTGAACACCAGCTTTTTATTTATTTATTTATTTCAGTTTTGCCTGATTCAGACCTGCCCCACTCTAAGTGCCCCTGCCAGTGCACAAAGCCAGCTGCACCCTTGCCTCTCCTTGCTCCCACAGGATTTCTTCTCCTCCTGCATTTTCCCCAATTTTTTAATCAGCTTCCCTTTGATTATTACCCATGAGTGATCCTTCCATGATTCAGCTGAAAGTTATGCAGCTTAAGCATGACTCATGTACATATTTTAGAAGTACCAAACCCCACAGAACTGGATCTCATCTTAGGGAGCATCTTAATAAATAACTGTCAACAGCAAGTGCTTACTTTGCTGACTTGCCATTGTGTATTAACAATAAAAGTCAATTAAAACACCCCCTCTCCTGTTTTCCCGCACAGTGTGACCGTGTCTGAGCAGTTACAGCAAGTCTCCCTCGCACAAAGCCTCCCAAGTTCCCGAAATGCCAGCACTGAGCCCAGCCCTTCCCAAAGAGCTCCCGTGGCCCTGGAGCTGCGGCTCACAAAGGAGCTCGAGGGAGCTGAATGCCCCCAGAACAACGCGGAGCCAGAAAACTGCAACAAAGGGATTTATGATGTAACAATTTTACATTTTAGTCAAGCTAAGAAGTGCCAGGGCAGCTCGAGATGCCCGTTCCGAGGGGCTTTTGTTCGTGCACTGCCATTTAATTGGGACATGGCAACGGGAGCTGCAGGCTGAGTGGGACAAAGCTGTCACCCTTCCCCGGGCTCTTTGTGGTCACTCTAAAACCTTGGGGGGGAAAAGAGTCCAGTGCAGCTGCACTGTGGAATTTCTGTAAATAGAAGGAATTCAGAGGAGTTTAGCATGACAGTGTGTGGCACCATGCAGCACCCACAGCCACCTCCCTGCCTCTTGTGGAGAAGGGACAAAACAACTTCATTTTACAGTCTGAAAAATAAACAGTTTTTTCACGAAAAACATGCCTTGGACTTTCACTGGAAAACATTTAATCCAAAACCAACGGGTTTTAGGAGCCTGGAGCACTACAGATCATCCTGGGAAGCAGGAATCCCACACCTTCTGGTTCCCAGGGCCAGAACCACCACCCTCTGCTCCGTACAAGGGACTGGATGTTCACAGACACAAACACAGCATGGCTTAGAATGTGCACAATCTGAAGTGCCTTCAATAATCAAGCTTTCTCCTTGTGAATTACTAATCATTCTCAAATTTTAGAAAGCTTATTGGATTTTATGATAGACTGGTTTGGGTTCAGTTTATTTCAGAAGTATCTTTGTGGCCTGGTCTGTTGTCGGGACTGTCTGTTTTCCCTCTGGTAGATCATTCACGATCACAGGGTGTCTCATTCCTTTTCAGAAGAGAAACTTGTAGATCTTTGGAGTTTTTTAGTTTAAGATCAACAAAGAAACTTTGCAGGCATATTCAAGAGCAAAGGACTGAAGGAGTGACAGGAAATAAAGGTACATGAAGAAAAAACGCACACACTGACAATTATGTCTGTATGCTCTTACTAAACTCACAGGCAAAGGATATCCCAACAAACCCACTGGGTGAGAAGATGGGCATGCTGAAGGGCTCGACACTTTATAACGAGATTTATGAAATGCAACGAGATATCCTTGGAGTAAAAATGTCAACAATTACATTCCCTTTAACAGCAACAGAAACACATTGACCAATGGTTTTACTCAGCCAGGGTAAAATGCTCTAAATAAAAAATATGAAGAGGGTAGAGAACAGCCTTAAACTGAGAAAAGTTACAGATGATACTGGCTCTAAATTATCTGGACTTAAAAAAAATGGTTATAAAGGAGTTAGAGCAGTTTGGCACACGAAGCTGGATTTTAAAAAGCAGGATGCACTAGACAGCATGAGAGCCTCAAGATCCCCGCCAAAGTGACAATACAGAGAGAGGATTCCAAAGGCTTAGCTTGTCAAGGAATCTCTCTTCTCAAACCACGTTTAAAAGCACACATGAAAGTGCTGGAAGAGAGAATTCTAGATGTGGCAGACAATCAGAGATCCCACTAGGTTTGAGACATCTGGCATCAGTTGAAATCCATCACATTTCATTTGGGGATCAAAGCCTGCTGTTAAGTCTATCACAGGTTGAAATAGTAGATCCTGAACAGCCTTTTCATCCCAATGCAAATTAACCCTTTTTCCTTGACCAGAGAAACAGCTCCTTTTCATTACTGACTCCAATCATATGTGCTTGTCAAGCTATGCCCTCTAGTACTAAGTTTCAGCTGAAATTTCAGTAGCATTATGAACTTTTTATTATAAATCAAAAGTGCTCCCTCCCAGCCACCAGGCCCCGTGCTCTGGCACGTTCTGCAGTGAGCTCCAAAGCCACTCTGGGACAGAGTTTGTGTCACCATCTGTAATGCAGATAAAGTCCTGAAGGGAAGAAAAATTTTACACACCTCTGTGTTCAAGAGCCCCACTGCACAGCAGCCAGCTGTGCTCAGCTGCTAAAGGGATTTGCCACATATTGAAAAGTCACAGCTGAGCATCAGGTGTGCATTTGTGATACCCGTGCGTGAGTTCTGAGACACAACGGTGAGTCCTTGCATTTTGGTAAATTAACTACAGAGAACACTGGGGTAGGGAATGAGTATATTTCAATTAAATATAATGTCATTGATTAGGAGAAATCAATTACATGTACCCCTCTTCTGCATTCCCCAAACCACTTGTGTTCCCTACTGGCAAGGAACAAAGTTAAGCAAAGCAAGGGGTTTTACAGTTCCTTCACAGGGAGGGAGCTCCATCACAGGGAAGAAATATTCACATGTTCAGAGGGAGTACACACGGCTCCTAACAATAACCAAAGTTGGTAGGAAGTCATAAAAGTTAAACTCAAACCCAAGCAGAGCTGAAAGAGCCAAGTGAAAAATTCATGATTATGTTGGCGCTGTGGTACTTGCAGTTGATAATTTGAGAATGCAAGGGACTGAGCCAGGCACATAAAAATCACCTTCCTTACAAGCAAACAAGTACTTGCAGAGCAAGATGTCAAGAGGAAGGCTGTAAAGATCAAGTCAGGGTCTGATATTTGAGTGCAGACTGTTTATGTTTACGGTTTAGGATTCACAGCAAACATTCATATGTAAAAATAACCACACAAAATGATAGTACTTGACTCTTCACCTACAGGAACACCATTGGTGAACCTATCCACAGAATTCCTGAAAATGTATGGCACATAAACTAACAGAAGAGTCTTTCTGGCCCGTTTCCTGGCCAGCGAGTCCAATTTTCATTTATGAGACTTCTTGTCTAACCATCAGCTTAAGCAAATGATTAAAACAGGAAATTGCCCACAATCATTTTATTCTCTGAATACTCAAACACTAACAAATTCTAAAACACACTGAGGAAAGTTACTGCAGGTAATGCTCGCTCAGTGTGGAAGAAGATCTGTCCCTTATCAAGTTCATAAACAGCTGGGGTTACAAATGAGGGGTTTTATTTGGGCTCCCTGCACAGCCCAGGGAACTCTGCCTCTAGGAAGCCACACAAAGCCTCTCTCCCATGATTACAGAGTGCCTGGATCACGGTTCCTATTGGAACAACATGCACAAGTTACTCCAGCAGCTCTTCTCAGCAGTTCCACCTCTCGAGCAGCCCCAGCGTCTCCAATTACCTCTGCATAACCCGAGGGCTCTGCCACAGCTCCAGGTTTGAAGGAGGAAGTTGCCATGTAATCTCATTGGGAATGTTGTACACATCTGTCAGCACGGACAGGATGTTCTCGCTCCTGACAGATGCATTTGTAAGCCTTCAGACAGCAACCCAAAAGTGATCCATTTGTGGAAGAGAGGATCTATCCATCTTGTACTTTAACTACTTCCTCCCTGCTTTTTTGATGCCAGGGAGGGGGTTTTCCCCAAGGTGATGCACTAATTCAGTTTGTATTAGCTCTAAGATGAAGTTTCCAAGCCAGTCAGCCAGGGCCAAAGGTAATAAAATGTGACATGATTTAATTACTTCTGTTACAGTTGTTCAGCAACGAAAGAAGGCGTGACACGAAGGCCTAATTAATTAAGTAAAATTGGTTTCTGGTCAGAAGGCAAGACCAGTGAAGTAACTGGACTGAATGTAGTACTCTCAGCTTTATCCAATTCCACCAGTAGTGATACATTACTAACACATGACATTTTTGTTGTGATCCTTCTCATTGATATTTCACAAAAGTGTTTTGACTTGCAGTCAAGATTAAAGCTTCAACAAAATCTGCAATAAACTTCCTTTGACATAACTTCGCTATTCTTCACATTTACTATACGTCAGTTACATTAGTATTGCCCTGGATTGGCAATGTAGAGGGAAGAGGAGAAGAAAGCGGGGGGGTTTTGTTTTTAGGGATCCTGGGTCTCAGGTCTCTCAGGCCTGTAGCCAGTGTGAATGTGAACCCACTCAGGAGCCTTCTCCAGTTCAACTGATTTCTCATTTTCCTGTAAATATTATGACCAACAAGATCACTAAGAGTCTGTGCGTGATTTATTGCCACCGTTGGAAAAAACCATGAATCTTTTTGCACCCCAAAGCATTCCCAGGAGAAGGTGGCAAACTGCACACGGAAAAGCTTGCAGGGCCAGGACTGCTGGAATGTGTGGAACTGCACAAGCAAGTTCACAAATTTTCTTCAAGGGTACAGACTTTAAAGACACAGAGGACTAGAAGCGCTCAGGATCACTGCAATGGAAGCAATAATTCTGCTTGTCCAGAACTGGGAGAGCTGACAAACAGCCCAGCTCTGGAAGCAGCTCCCTCTGGAAAGCATGGCTGCAGGTCTGGGAGCTCGGAACACCCCTGACAGTGCAAGGCCCCAAACCTGTTGCTGCATGTCCTGGAGCGTTTCCATGCTCACCCTCCTTGCCCTGCCTGCCCCAGGATCCCACAGTCCCGCTGGCTCCAGGCCCCACGGGAGGGTTTGGCCCTGGCAGTTTGTGCGAGAGGAGCGTGAGGAAGCTGAGGCTGTGAGCCCCGGCTCAGGACCGACAGAAAGCAGGGAAAAGCAAGAATGAAACACGCTCCGAGTTTAAGTGGGATGCACATTTCTCTGGGACACAGCTCGAACCCGAGCGCTCCAAGGCTTCTCCTTTTGCAGCAGCGCTGTGGAACAAACCCCTGCGGCCGCGTGGCAAGCGGCGCCCATCGGTGCAGGTTCCAGAGCGAGATTTGGAAGCATTTGCACAATTACGCTGCTCATAATTCAAACTCTGTTTTGTGTCTGTCGTTATAGGTCATTGTTGGCCAGATGGAAAATATTAAGGAAAAAGGATTGCAACTAAATCAATCGGCTGTAGAGTGCTGCCAAAAGGCCCCAGGCTAACTACAAGCAGATTTGCAGGCAGGCTCTGCTCCGGCACAAGGCGGGATCTGGCACATCCTCTGCCCTGCCTAACAGCAGGAGGGCACGGGGCCAGCTGAGAGCGGCTACTGTGCCAAACAGACTGTGCAGGGCTTGCTGCTTGAATGCTTCCACAGAAAGGCAGAATCGATGGGCTCTCTGTAAACAACTCCCTGTACTTCTGGCTGCTACTAACTCACAAGTGGGATAACTTTATCCCACTACAACATTCACGCAAGTACACAGCCCAGCCTTGGTACCATAATCAACATAGAAATAAATAAACACCAGTGTTAAAGGACAACACTTCAACTTTCAGCTAAGAATAATGATGTGTACATGCACGTACATAGTGGAACACAAAATCAGCACCTTTACTCCAATGCCAAGCACTGTATGGGCATTCTTTGCAACCTGTGATTTACAAGTAGGGAGAGACTTAAGCTTGACTATTGAAAATTTGAATTTTAATATTTATTTCCAATATCAATACTTCCCAGGACATACCTTTTTTTTTGCGCCGGCTCATGGCTGCACTTACCAACGAGCAGGTCCAGCTTATCTAGGAAGTTCTGCGGGAAAAAACATCTTCCTAATACCACCCAAGTAACCTCTTATGCACTCAGCATCTGAGTGCAGCCAGCCATGCCTGCAGATAAAACGCCAAACTCGCTAGATGGACATAAATAATTTCTGTTTCTAGTGGACAGTAAGAGAAAAAAAGGATAGAAACAGAGGGGAGCTTCTGATTCAAACATCATCGCCAGCTGATCACACAGAGTAAAGCTTCTGCAGCAAAGACTTCACATCCCCTACTCCTGCCATAAGGCATTGCTAGCTTATTTAAATTACTATTATCTTACTTAAAGACACTTCAGCAAGAGAAGATACCAGGCCTTACAGACTTTCTGAAAGAAGTTTCTAGAGTCTACAAAATGGTTAATGGCAGAGATGAAAATGGGAGACAACAAATGAGCAGATGCAATACAAAATTCTATTCTTCTTTTCCTGGAACAGTAGTTTCAAATAGCTCATCTCTATCTTGTAAAACTTTTGAGGACAATAATGGAGAAACCACAGGAAGTTTGGAAAAGCTATACTGGAGACAGTGTATCAGGAAGAAGAAACACAAAGCAGATAGCTAAATTTAATTGATGTCAAGCTCCCTCTTCACTAGGTTCATCACTTTTCCATATATATTCTGACAAGCAACTGAAAATAAGAGCCAGTGTCTGTTTAAGCGAATCAGCAGGGGTAAAAACCCTAAACTTTTGAGATGTAAACTGTTTTATAAACATGTCAAGTTAAGGCAGAATGCCTGCGGCACCCGGAGCCCCTCCGGCCCTGCACACGCACTCGGGGCGTTCGCACATTTTCTGAGCCACTTCAGCTCAATTTCCTGTCACCCGGCGAAGAGTCGCCCTGCTTTGCCACAGTTGCAGCTTGTAAGAAACTCCGGTTTCTGTGAAAGAAGGTCAGGCTGCAGCTCCGAGTCCTGCCTGCCCTCTCCTCTGTTCTCTGTAAGGCCCATGCAAAGGAACTGAGCAATCTCTGCTCTGCGGCTCTCACTGACAGTCAGCGCAAGTGCTGGAGCCACTGCTAACAAAATAATAATGAAAAAAAAAATCTATGAAGGCATCAGAGGCTCAACAGCAACATTCTTATTAGGTGCAATTCTGTTGTAGTGTTGAATCAGAGATCCAATTGCCCATGATTTATACATGCATTTTGTGGCCTTTGCCATGTCTAACAGAAGCAGTTTGCCATTTGCTTTCATCTCCCAAGCATTTTAAGTAGAACAGGGATTCCAGGGTCGATACACCTCAAGGACCAGACAGACTGTCCAAAAAGTGTTCCAAGCATTTCCAGCCATTACCAAACATCTTCTGCAAGGCTTCAAAGTATCATATAGATACGAATGGAAGCAAAACATTGATTTCACTTATTACCATTTTATTCAACATACGACTGTAGTAAATCCTCAGAAAATAAAGACTGGACTTTTTTCCTACATAATTAACCAGTAACATTTTTTGTGTCTACACAGAAATCTGACAGCGAAAAGGGGAAGGAAAGAAACCAAGTTAAAGGGATTTAAATGGAGAGAGAGAGATGGAGGGGTTTTTTGTTTGAGTTTTTTTTAAGGCTGTGTCTGCCCAGGGGTTATATACAGTCACTGCTTGCAGCTTTGACTTGTAATTGCAACTTTAAACTAGCAAAAGAAATTCTTCCTCTGTTGTAGGACAGCCCAGTTTCATTATCAATTCTCTTTCTTTCCTTTCAAAAATGTGTATTACATGTAAACTTCTTTTAAATAGTAATTATAAATTTAAATTATACAAATAAATATAAGTATTGATCTCACACAGCCGGCACTGAATTAAGTGAAGCCTTACCAAGAAAAAGCACCCAAAACCTACTCACCTCAGCCTGCCAGAACAAAAGTACTCCAGGTGCACTCATGGCTTCTGTCACTAATGGAACCCAGCAGCCCTGGCTCCTCCTTGTTCTCTGTGCTGGGTCCCTTCCCCATCTTCCAACTCATTCCAAAAAGAGCAGTGTAACTGCCTTCTCACCAAGCCCCAAACTGTGTTCCTATTAATTCACTTCATGTATGCAAAGGAAAAAACACAAAGCATGAAGCCACTGTAAATCAGGTAAGAATTTTTAGCTAACGAGAAGAATTCGAAGGCTCAGCCTTCCCATGTATCAGATTGCTACTAAATACACTGAAATCCTTGCTGTTAATGCCAGGGTCTGTACACTGCACAGAAGAACGTTCCTATTAACACCAGTTCAAAGAATGCATCACAAATCTGTGCCTTTTCCTGTTCTAAACTTTCATCCAGACCCAGTGAGGATGGGACGTCCTTCCTTATTCACCTGTAAATCCTCCTTCTCAAACAACAGCTACAGAACATTCTAGAACAACAACAAAATAGACCCATCTTTCCAATTTAAGTATTTAATAATTTTCACGGGTTATTCAAGAATTTCTATAGGCTCAAGCTTTTGTTGAGCTGAATGACTCCAACCTGGCTCACTAACATGAACAAAGCGTAAAGGGTACATGCACAAAGGCAGCCAAGTCACCTCTGGAGAAGTGGGTGAAATCCAGTGAAACCCACGTTATTTCAGCTGCTCAGAAAATACTTCAGTGGAAGTCCAGTCTGAGGCTACAAACACCAGCACAAGGATTCAAAGACGATGATAAAGATTAAGAAAAGGGCAAGAATCCTATTTCTCCAGTGGAAGAGGATGGAAACAAGGGGGAAGCAGATTCCCATTTCTTCCACCCCCTTCCTCCCCATCTCTGGAAAAGAGCAGTCAGTACTGGTCAGTGCTGCCTTGTCCTTGGGAGAAACCAGCTTCACTCCTCCCCTTTGCACCCACTATTCCATTCCTTAAAAAAATCCCACAGAAGGTATTCCAACAGACAGATCAGCCTCACATTGTGTACACGTGTAGGAAATCAAGCCTTTAAAAAGCACCTGAACCTAAACTCTCATATTTGGGTGTAAATTTTAACAGTGCAGATTGTTCAAAGAATATTGAATTGGTGGGATCTCACATCACAGTTGAGACACAGCAGACACTGTCATGGTAAATAAATGAACTCACTGAGGGGGTGGTGAAAAGTACAATTCAAGGCAGGTGAGCCTTCGTGCAGCCAAACACTGAATATCCCACCACAGAATCAGCTGAAGACACACAGAACCCAGCAAGTGGAAAAACTTGTAAAGAAATGAGTGCACATAAAAGAGGTTTTGTAAATTTAACCCTTTCACAGTGTGATAATGAGGTTTTTCACAGTGCAATATAGCCCCATTTTATGACAATGTCCAAATTCTAAAATCAAAATGCATTCTCTCCCCCGAGCGTCAATATTTTTCTGTGGCTTTTGGCCAAATCAATGAAAAGGGAAAATTCTAGAAGACAACAGGACAATTACTATAAAACAAGCCCCACCACAAACACTCGATCTCCTCCCCTGGCAGGGTTCAGCAGGGCTGTGGGGCTGGGCCCTCTCCCCCAGCAGGGCTGTGGGGCTGAGCCCTCTCCCCCAGCAGGTCCCAGCAGGGCTGTGGGGCTGAGCCCTCTCCCCCAGCAGGTCCCAGGCAGGGCTGTGGGGCTGAGCCCTCTCCCCCAGCAGGTCCCAG
>VZTA01004734.1:335056-355056 GCA_013398855.1 Mohoua ochrocephala
GGGGTCCGTCCCTCCCCTGGGCTCACCCCCAAACTCCCCGGCTCTGTCCCTCCCCTGGGCTCACCCCCAGCCCCAGCGGGGCCCGGCCCCCACCTGGGCCGTACCTGCGCCCCCGCGCGCCCTCTGCTGGCGCCGCCGCCGCAGCGCAGCCGCTCTGGGTCACCCCGGCCGGGCCCCGCAGCTTCCCCGCGAGCCACAAAATCGGGGCAGGGAGGAGGAACCCGGAGAACAGACGCAGGTTCGACATTGAATAGAGTAGCTCTACATTAAAGACAACCGCAGAACACCCGGAAAAGCAGGTTTCAGAGTTATCAGAGAGTTCATCAATCGGTGTGAGCTACTGCAGCAGGAAAAACGCTCTGGTAACTGCCTGAAAAGCAGATTTCTAAGCAGTATGGGTTAAAACAGTCAGAGCAGTTCCCTGCCAAATGGGATTGCCTCTCTGCTGGCCATAGGATAACCCCACTGTTACTGAACTCCGAGAGGCGCCTCGCTGTGCTCTGCATCCACAGGGAAAAGCCTCTGGGTCACTTCAAAGCTCAAGTCCAGACCCTGACTTCTGGTCCTCAAGTACTGGGTCAGCTTCCAACTTTGCTTCCAGAACGCTGCAGAAATTTTTTAAAGCACTCTCTGAGAGAAAAGAATTTCCTTTTTCTGCTGTTCCTCTTCAACAACTAATCTAAACATGTGATGATTTTCTACCTTCAAACCATTTTACCATGGCTAGACCTATAAAATCCCTGATATGCATGTGAGTATCATCTCTAGTAATAAACACCATCATTTGGTTCTTAAACTGTTGCTGAGCATAGCAAGGAATACTTGAAGCTTGCTGCCATCCAATCTGTAATTTAAAAACAATTAAACGAACATTCTTTTCATCCCCATTTGGTTTTACTTATCATTCTCACATTCTTCAGCATGTTTTCCCCCACCCATTTACCACGCACCATCCTTTAGTACATAAAGGACACTGAGAAGATTCACATTAATAATGGGAGCTGCAGTCCTGGGAAGAGAGGAAGTGATTTCATGTATTGCTGATTTACACTCTTTATTATCCTCTAAAACCTGCATAAACTTGCATTAATGATGAACTTTCTTTTTCTCATCAGTGCACAGGAGAAAGAAGCAACAGGAAGGAAGTGAAGAGTCCCAATTCATCCACTGTGGTTGGTTTTTTTTTGGTTATGAGTTGAGGCAGAAGGCATTTAACTACAACAGAACTCCTCCATTTCTTCTTGGCACTCACTCAACATAAGGGAGCTGACAGCAAAGAACTCTTATCCAGGAGGGATCAAGAAGGGACCCAGACTACTCCTCATTCAGATTTTCTTTTAAAAACTGTGTTTCTCCTTTAATTTGACATTAATCAGGCAAAGTTACCTCCTGTAAGCAGAAGCAGACACTGCCCACATGACGCTCAGGGAATCAGCACCCAACTGCACAGGGGAGCAGCTCTGTGGGAAGAGCTGGGAAACACCTTCCTGCCTGCAGGATACAGTCCATGCTGCTGGACTGCCAGAGCTAATAATAGCTCAAGTGTCTGCCACAGAAAAGACAGAATGAAAGAAGATACTGAGCAAACACCTGTCACTCTGCCTCCCACTCAATTAATTAGGAATTTGGGTAGATTTCACAACAATTTCTCCAAATATTAAGCTCCCATTCCACGGCATTGCTGTGTGCAGCCCCCTGCAAGGAGAGGTGACCTTGTATTTTGGAATGTCCCCCCTGGACTGCTTCAGAGGGAGCACATTCAGCCAGACACCCCCAGGGTCCCACCCTGAGGTGCCCCACACAGGACAAAGACAAGGTGCCCCGTGCTCACCCTGGCTGTGTCCCGTGCCAAGCCAGCCAGGGATGGCCCTGACAGACGTCTCCAGCTGCTCACAGAGCAGCGTCCTCATGTGTGAGGCTTCAGCCCCAGCTGTGCTGTCACCTCCCTGGCTGTCCCCAGTTACCTCTGGGCTGGTTTTACCTGTGCCACTGCTCCTAAACTTCCAATTCCTCGTGAACACACAAAAAGCACAAAGTAGGAGACAGGCAATTCTTAAATTTGTTCAAAACAAGACAGACCGGATGCCACATGAAAATCTTCAATCCATGGAAGTTCTTAATGGAACTGAAATATCGGTAGACATCAAAACTGATTTTACTGGCATCATTTCTTGCAGCAAATATTAAAAAAAATTTCTGGACTGTATTCCAACATGGCTGTGGGAGGTTATCAAAAACTACTCTGATAGAGCCTCTTGACCCATTTTCTGTGAAATGCATGGTTCCAGCTTCCACTGACAGTCTGTATTATGCCAGACTTCACAAAGCCCTCAGCAGGACAGAGGAAAGCTCACACATACAAACTTTGGGGCTGTGGAGAGCATCAGTGACATTTCTCAGTTAGCAACAGATGCTTTGTTAATAAAACTCGCATATACAAATGTCCACAAAATGTCCTAACAAGATCACTCGTGACAGCTAAAGATAACAGCTGCCATCATGCTATGTCATATCAAATTACTGCAAAGAGACTTTTTTTCCACGTTGTTAACTCCAGAACGTTGACTACAAACAAATACAGTTATCTACAGAGGAACTCCAAGTGCAAGGGATTTTGCACCACTTGTGCAGAAGAGCAGTGACTCTGAGGACCAGATAGGGCAATAATTCTGAACAGCTGGGAATGGTAATTGCAGCCTAACTGCAAAGTCAAACACTGCTCCTGCAGTCAGCCAGAAGCCAAAGCACAGACCTACCTTAAGATACAGAAGCAACTCTTGGCCCCTGAAGATAAGCGACAGAATCCAAACCTCTGCTTGCTGTCAATGTCTGTGAGCACAAACGTGAAGTTCTGCCCAACTTGGTTAATGGCATGGCTGGAAACAGAGAGCGAGAGAGAAAAATTACTGCTGAGCTAACTCTGTGTCAAGTATCACATCCAAGTCATTGAACCTATAACATTTCCTCTTTCGGCAGAGTTTTTTTGAGAAATTAACTAAAAAGTATGCACCCTCCAGAACCTTACATATGCTTGTCGAGGGAGGAGTGGGGGGGGTTGTGGGGTTTTTTTCCCATTTTTTAAGTGTGGGAGGATACTAAAAATGAGTTTATCTTTACAAGAAAACGGTTCTGACTATCAACTAGCAACCAACCCCATGTTCTCTCAAACAACCCAAAATATTTCTAATTATAGGAAATTAAGACTTATTTCAGGTCATGTTCTAGGGTTTTTTTGGGTTTACTGAGAACTGAGAAATCTGACTTGCATTGACGTGCAGCTTTACAAGGCACTCCTACCAACTGCAACAAATATCCTGGTAAATTCAAGGCCATTTAACTAACAGTCACAGGCCTTAAAACATTCTCTTCTACGATGCCACATGCAAAAAACAATTTCTGTGGGAGAGTACACACTCAGTGCCTAGAGGAAACAAAGGAAAAACAGACTTGCAGAAATAAAAGCTGGATCCAGACGGGAAAGATGTCACTGTCCAGCTTAGAAAGAAGAATCCTTCAGTGGATTCCAAACAGGGAAGGAAAAACATGAAGTGATGAAGATGAACAAAAAGACAGATATTTAAAGCATTCCAGTAGTCTGAGAATTAGCCAGTGTAAGTACTATCATCCTCCTGAAATCTAAATGTCAGCAGAGCAACCACTTCCATAAACCACACTGAGCTGCTGGGGATACCCAAAAATCCCTCACTGGTGGTGTGTTTTATCTGTAAAGCTTGGATGTAATGTTACTATGGTGATTTTAGTATGGTGTTTTAAAAGGGGATTATATGCTTAATTTTAACAAGGTTGAGAGCAGGGCGTGTGTGAGAAATAGCATTCGAGCTGACAATTAAAATTATGGAACAGGGGGAAAATACACGTTCCATTAGCAGCAGGGAGAAGCTTGTTTATTAAACAACTCAGACAAGCTGGTGAGTTCCTCCAAAGCAAACCTAGAGAGCCCTGCATTTATGTGACCTGGAGAAACCAAACCTCACTGACACGTCTTGCTCAAGTTTCAGTGCCGGTTCTTCACAGGAAGGATAAACTTCCCAGCATAAAAAGTGTTCTTCCAGATAAACTTCCCAGCATAAAAAGTGTTCTTCCTAAGGTTTTAGCATCAACCCTTCAGATTCACAGCTCTGTTTCCAAATGGTCAGAAGGCCTATTTAGAGCCTCACAGGATGGAAGCAGCATAAATCTCATCCCTAACGGGGCAGACAGAAGTTAGGGCTGGAGGAAAGGGGAGAGAGGAAGAGCCATTTCCATAAAATCCCCCCCAGCACCCACACCTGACTCCCACAGTTCTGGCAGGGAGCTGGACCGAGGAGCAGCTCCGCACTCCTGCAGCTGGAGAAGAGCCTCTGCCCCATTCCACCACCACAACAGCAGGAAACTCCTTCAGTCCATTGCCTGGAGGAATGGCCAACCAGTCCCCGGGGTTTTGCCCACTGGCCACAACACATATGAACAGAATCAATGTGAAAAGGATGGAGTGTCTGCCACTGAGAGCCAGAACCCTCAGTGCCACCACCGCCTGTTTTTACATCCAGAAGAGAAGGAGCACAAGCATCTCCTTCAGCTGCCACAGCCTTAACTTGGGCTGTGCTCTGCCTCCTGCAGCATGGGAAGTCCATTCTCCATTTGAAATTATTAACTATGTTCTGGGTGACAATGTCTCCTCTGTGTTCAAACCGGTTGGCTTGCAGTCTTTCAGTGACAGTCTGTGATATTCAGACAAACAAGTGGATCCAGAAATGGGAATCACTTTTCATTATGTTCTCATTTGCACCCCATATGGGTTTTCAGTGTTCTATCTTTCAAAATGTTATATTGCTGAGGAAAACCAAAAACAACAAAACAAACAAAACCCCTAGGTACAATAAATCTACACACAGAAAGCATAAATATTTCTAGTAGAAACAAATACACGAGAAATATGTATGAGTATTTGCCTGCTTCCACCCCTTAGGAAATGAAAAGGATGAGCAGCAAAAAAGTGATTCCAAATTCTAAAATGAGAAAAAGACTTGCAGCAGTTTAATCACAGCAAAGGCCGATTCCCTCAACCCAAACCATTCAGGGTCTCGGCTGATGAAGACAAGTCATTCTGACCAATTAAGTGATGCTCAGAGATGAGATGAGCACTGGTGCATCCTTACAAAATTTCAATTCTTGCTCTTTTCATGAAACCATCAAAAATAACTCACAGTAAAAGCAAAACTGAAAAAGTTCCAGAGCTTCCTAAATTACAGGAATCAAATATTCTCAGATCTTCTCACATTCACTTTACGATTTTCCCCCCAAAATTAGAAGTCACCTCAAGTAGCTGTCAAGTGAAGCACCAGCATTCCAGCAACATCAAGAGGCCTTTAAATGTAAAGCATTTAATTAATTGTTCCACCCAAATTTTGGCAATTAAGAAATAAAATGCATAAGCAGACAAAGCTTTGATATCAATAGGCGTATTTGACAATTCCTACCCAAGCATTTTCCATCCAAGCATTGTGCACAAGTAAAACAAAACGCCCTCACAGTGCTGCCACTGAACAACTCCAACTTTTAAAACTTCTTTTTGTTTCATGGTGCCCATAAAAACCCCAGGAAAAAGTGATTCTAAGACTATAATTTGCACTCAGGTGCTTTAAGTCCCAGTCACACAGACAGAACACTATGAATGGTATGGCTTTTATTTTCTACAGGGGTTTTATTGACAAGCTTATTTTCTTGTAAAGTTTGAAAAGCTAACAATACCTGTCCACATAGAAGGGGAAACAAAACTTGGTCAGAGTCTGTAGAACTTCCTGTAGAGAGAGAGAGAAAAAAAAAGAGATAATTTATACATCTATGGGGACCAATAAATCTAATATTAACCACATCACACAATTTCACAACTTTGCCCTGAAGAAATAAGAGACAGATGAAGAAATATGGGCTTTATCAATTACATGGAAGGAGTACCAGGCAGTCAATCATGTGAAATAATAAACATGATCAAACTTCATTAAAAATGAAAAATTAATCAAGATTCACACATGGGCAGGCAGCAGGAGCCATCCAGCAATTCTCCAAAGAGGAGGAGGAGGTTGGGTTGTTGAGTGTTAACACCTCTCTGGGGACAATCCCTACCCTGACCATATGGATCGGAGTGAATAACACCAAACCACATGGGCCTGGCCTGGCAGGACCACTTCTGCTGGCACAGCTTTTGACTGTTACCTAGGAACAGAGGTCTGGGGGATTAGAGAATACTTCCTAACATCAGCAAGATAAATAACAAAAGATGGAGCCAATAGGTCTCATAGCAGGAATGTTTAATGTTGCCTACTGCTATTAGAAAGGAAATCTGAGTGTTAAAAGACTGATTAAAATAACGTGTATTAAAATTCATACGGATTGTTTAACCTACAAACCATTTTCTAAAAGTTGCAAAACAGCACCACAAACAGAAAAGCGTTTAAGGGTGAGAGCAAAGAAAAGGATGAATACGAAAAGTGAAAACACGATCAGCAGATAAATTAATCATTTTCAACTTTACAACATTAAACAGAGTCACTAAAGAGGCAAACCCAGAAACACGTCAGTCCTAAAACAGTTGTGTTCATAGACAAAAGTAAACCATTAGATCTTCAGAATCTGAATTCTGTAACCCACAACCCACCATAAAGGTCTCTCAGTTTGCAGATCTTTCCTGCAGCCAATTCATTGCTCATTCTCCTTCACACTTCAATATTTCAGGTCCTGAAGTGTAAATTCTATTTCTGCTTTCAGAACCCGGAACAAACAACAAACCCTCTGATAAATTCAACACTTTTCTGACCAATAGCAATAAATTACCATCAATAACTAAAGAGATGCTTCTCGCTTCATTTATTTCTAAGCCAAATGCCATCGTTCCCAAATAAACTCCATCAATCTAATAACCTCTCCAGTGAAGCACAAAACATATTGACTCCCTTGCAGGAACATGTTCCTCCTGCATAATTCAAACAAGCACAGCCCATCCTGAGCCGTGGTTTCAGGCTCAACCGCTCGCACTCTTCTTTGGAGGTTTCTTGACAACTAAAACGTGGCAAGTTCTGAGGATTTAAGGCAAAAACAGATATGGAAACTTTGACTTCTTGACAGTTTATTGATAGATTATTTAACAACCTCCTGTTTTTAAAGAACAAGAAAGGATTTATTGAAGAATGCCATGTAGAGCAAAGACGTCTCCTCCTTTGAACTGCAGCAGGAAACTTGGAAAGGAGCTATGTAGATTGCAGAGTAAACTGCAGAAATCTCTATTTTGATACAAAATAATGCCTTGATAGTAAAGGTCTCATTAATATGATCGGGTTCCCCCCGGTGCAGAATCTCACTGATTTTCACAAGCTGAACAACTCCAATTGCTCAGGCACAAAAACTGCATCTCGACAAATTTTAACTATTACACAGTTGTCCTTTGCCACAACTGAAATCTTACAGTGCAAAATGTCAAAAAACAAACAAACGAACAAAACCCACAGAAGAATTCCGCAATTTTGGAATTATAATTGCAGGAGAGCAAAGCACCTGTATCTTTATGGGCCTTATCAATACACATTGTCCTCAAAATAAGGACCGTTTATCTATTTTTTCAGAAACAGAACCATACAGATACATAAAATTCTGCAATAAAACAGTGTTAGAAGATAAAGCCATCAGTCACCTCAAAAAGGCAGACTATATTCTCTCCATTATTTTGATGACTTGAATAATTCCTGTAACTGCAAGTAAAACCATTCACATAATAAAACATTCAGCATCTCATCAGCATTGTGTCGCTGGAGAAGTGCATTACTCAGAACTTACTCTGCGCTTGTTCCTTGATATTTACAGCTTCCTAAACACAGCAAATGAAATGTTCACTGAAACAGGCCCTACATTGGCTCTGTGCTGCTCTACATTTCCTTCTCTTTTAAAGAAGGATTTTACAGTGATATTATTGTCTGGCTTTTGCAATGTCATTGGACATAATTTGCCATTCATTATACACCAATTCTTATCTGGCTCGATTCACAACCAAAAAAATTGAGACTAGCACAGGTTAACTGCAGACTTATTTTTCAAAGCTAACTATTAAAAGAATATAAATACCATACATAGAATTAGTTTTTAATTAGCAAAACTGCTGATCTTTTGCCTGCAAGAAAAACAATTACTGGAGAACTATTCCATTTTTGCTCAAGTTGCAAGCTCGTTACTCTAAATATAATGCTGCTTTTTAAAAAATTCTTTAAATACTCCTCAGTTTGAAAGATAAGCAATACCTACATCATTCACATACAACGTCCTACCTGACCTCTTTAGGTGGGTTATTACTTACGACCTAGAAAAATCTTCATTTATGATTTCAGACAAAAACCATAAAACATAAAACAAAACCTAGAATCTCTCCATGTCAACATCTTATAATCTTTTTTTTTTTTAACCAACATGAAGCACAGAGGAAGTATTAATAGTCTGTTTTCTTGGTTTATTCCCCTATGCCTATTTTCTTAAAGAAAAACCTACATAAATGCCTGCAAAGCAAAGCCCCCTAAAAAGAAGACGAGGACCCCCCCAGCAATCCAGGACAGGCAGCTGATCAACGTAAATTACCCGGGAGCTGCTGCCGGGGTCTCCAGGGGATCACACGCCAGTTTTCTGGATCAATCCCCAAGTTTATATTTTCACAAATCTTTTTACATGCAGTTTGATTTTTAACATTTTAATGAGCAAAAAGTGCATCTCCAGCAGCCAGTCACCAGAGCTAAAGTGCAGGGCATGAACCGTGTCCCGGGGGATCCAGCGCAGCCGCGGCACCGGGGGCTGGAGCACAGGCACCACCTGGCTCCCTGTCCCAAGGTTCCAACTCTTTTCATAATCAAAACACTGCTGACATTATAAACCCCACATGGGTTTTCTAAAATCCTTCCCAATCAATAAAGCCAGTACATAACTTATCGGAGACAACACAGAGCTCATTGATTAAGTTTGGTTTCAGTAGCAAAGTTTTCAAAATAAATGAGGCAGGAACACCGCGCTCAGCCCTTTTGTGTCACAGCCACCTCTGAAGGTGGGGCAGGCTCTGCAAGGCTTTCCTACACACACAGGACAGCCTTGGAAAGCCAGGCTGGGAAATACACACAATACACACCGGGCTCGTGTCCCAAACCATCTCTCTGTTGCAACCAAACAGCAAAGAAAGCTCAACAATGCTGAAAAAATGTGCACATTCACTTGTGAATTTAATATGCAAGCTGCAGCTGAAGTCTTTTTTATTTTTAAACCCTTCACCGTATGCTCCCACTTCCAAATCAACAGAACAACTTCAGATTCTCTTAAATACAGTGGGTTGCTTCACTGCTCCTGCTCAAATGAACATCACTAACAAATATCCCACGTGCAGCTGCAATTAAATAAAACTGCACTGATAAATGATGTGCAAAGGGCTGGGCTAGAGAAGGGGCTGCTGCAAAGTAGCTGCTCTTAGAAAGATGCACAAGACAGCAGAGATGCAAAGGGGAACAAGAAGTGTAGGGAGAATTTGGACAGAAAAGAAATTAAAATACAGGGAGATCTGTGAAAAATGATGAATGATTAAGGCATGATACCTAAATAGGATTGTGAGTCAGAGCAGGGAACCAACACACCACACAAACCAACAGGTTGGGAACCTGTAATGGGAAACCTGACCAGCCAGAGCAGAGACTGGACCTTCAGCTGTGGATCCTAGAGGGGAGGGCGAAAGGAAGGAACCCCAAAACCCCACAAGTATATGTTACAAGAGAACACAGCATGGCCAGTGAGAGGAGTTTTCCATGGAGAGAAGAGATGACTCCATGATGAAAAAGGTGGATATTGTTTCATTTCCTTGCCCTTACACCAGAGGCAAAGTACAGCTGAGGCTGCTGCAAGGGAAATGCTACGCGGAGAGGGTGGGAATACAAACACTCTTCATCTCACCCAGCTTGAAAGGCCATCTGAACCCAGCAAACCAGCATGAAACGCTCCCTCTGCCATGGAGGGACACCAAGAGACTTCCAAGAACATCAACAGACTGAGGAAGGATGGAGGAGAAACTGGAGAACAAGGAGGGCCCAGAAGAGAAACGCACCCAGCCTGACGGGCACAGGGGATGTGAGCACAGGGAGCGGGATCCCCACTTGACCAGCGAGCACCTACAGATGACTTTATTGCTCCTTAGAAGCAACATCAAATTTAAACACTGCAGAAATGTTAATATAGCATTAAAAAGTGCTAAGACATTAACCGAAGCAAAATATTATCCAATTAAATTCGGGTTGTACATTAATCTCTCCTATACCCAGAGAATTGTAAAATGCTCTTATATTTAATTCATCTATTTGAATAATTTTAAGCTAACGATTAACTAAATGATCCACTGCAAGGGAACAACAGGTTTAAGAATTTTAAAAAGTTGTCAGTGCACCCAAATAGCCAACTTAAACCTGACAACAATTCTGTTTAGAGCCCAGAGGTACAGAACCCTCCAGAACACCATCGATCCTGTTGGCTGTGCAGGGCTGCTCACAGACATTCTCCTAGCAAAGGGAACAGCTTTCTGCACACTCACAAAATCCTCAGGAACAATTTGATAACTTTAAACATTTCACAAAGCAACTACTCAAACTTTTACTTATAGAATACAAAGATAAGAAAGCAATGCCAGCACAGAAAATTCAACCCCTAAACTGACCACAGCTCTGACTGACAAACAGGGATCATTCATCTCATCTTCTGAGGATTTAAATTTGAATTTGCATTTATTATCAGTGCCAGTTTATATTATTTCGCATCAAATTTCCCCAAAGTTACGATTACAGAGCATTCTCATCAATTAACAAATGGTGTAATTCGTAGTTAAAAATCAAGAGAAGCACTTCAATGCCAGTAGCTTATAAAAATGAATTCCCAAATTCCAAAGTGAGGACCCTGCACTGGGGCCAGCATCACACAGCCACAACAAAACACTGAGATTGTGCAAGGTGACGAAGCAGAGAAAGCAAACAATAAACTTAAACTCAAAATTTCTCTAAGTTCTAAAGATTTTTCTAGTTTTGAGAAAACTGACACAACACAGATTCTTTTTAAAAAATCATTGCTAGTTTAAAATATTTATGTCAAATTTCATATTGCATTGATTTTGCAATAAAATCTTTTTACGCCTTATGGCAGTACTGAGCATTACTAAATTTTGTAATGTACAAAATGTTTTAAAAATAATTTTAATCAGTTCTTTAAAAGAATGTTCTACGCCCAAAAAAATCTGGACATAATTTGCTTAATAGAATTCCTTTAAATTGCCTGAATTTAGTTTTATCTCTACTTTTCTATTTCTACTGGTATTCCAATACAACTTTAAAGCACTAGATTATCCATTTGCTTCATGTTCCAAAAATCCATCAGCTCTTTCTGAGCAATTCTAAAGCTCGAATTAGGGGAGGGTTTTTCTGCCCAAGTCGCCTGTCCCTGTCTGAGGGTCAGCAGGGGAACGGGGCCATACAAAATAACATCATTTCACTGAAGGTAACTGATTGTTCTCAGGAAAACGTTGTTTTAAACAAACAAACCAACCGACCCCAACACGCATATCCACAATCCTGGAAACAGGAAGAGCAGGAGATAAATAACATTTTCTAAGCATATTGAGGCCTGCTCGCATTTAAATATATTAAATGTACAAAATACGTGCACAGATGGGCAACTTTTCTCCTTGCATTACTAAAAACATATTTCAAGATAAAGCTCAAAATCCCTGAATTTTTTAAGCCTAATTGTGACTCTGTTTCTTAGAATTCACACCCCAAGGCCAAAGCTTTCCTGCCACCAGTCCTTCAAATCTGATTTGGACATTACACGGGAGGAGGCTCCAAGCCTCCCTGAGGTCTCACTCCTTTTACAACACACGCAAAAACAGGAGATAATGGGCCTATGCTGAATTCCGGGCTCTGCTCAGCTCCTCCTGGGACACAGGCCTAGCAGATGTGATAAAAACTGTGTCAGAGAAGTAGCTCTAGTTTTTGCCTTAATGACAACTTCAACCTCTCAACTCATAGAACAAAAGAACAGGAACGACTATTACTTTTCTCCAGTAGAAAAAAATCTGAAAGTAAAGCTGAACTAAATATTTAAGCAGTTTTTCAAAGAGACCTCCTCAACAAATGTCTTCAAAACCCCTTCAGTAAAAGCAGAGATTTAGTTTTATCGTAAGAGAAATGGATTTTAGCTAAAAAAAAATCTACAGCTACTGTTGTACTGTTGAATAATTGCTCCAGTCTTAAATCACAAAGAATTGAAATATTATACTAACTGGCATTAAAAAAATAGGATCAAATTATGTGCATAAACAGTGATCGATTGGTAAAGGTAAGAGGTGTCAATATCAGGGAGCTGGAACACTGATTCGATTAAATGTATTTTAAACATTTAGTGACTAAAACCGAGGAGTATTTTCACTTGCAGATTTAGCAGAAATTAGGTGAGAACTATTAGCTGTGAAAAGATAATCACATCCTGCTCAGCCCTTAAGCCAGTTGCACAGGTACCCTGCACCGAAACCAAAGCTTTAAATCTATCCTTCGGTTAGCATTTGTTAAATATTATAATTCTGGCTTAAGATGAGTGGCCCTTTCAGCCGTCGTCTCCATCGCTCTATTCAGCTCCGAGCACATACCCACTTAATCAGCAATCATTGTTCTCTGAGGCAGGACTTTGTTGTCAAGACAAGCACTGAAACCTTTAAAATATTTCAGAACTGGCATAAGAAAAAAGTGATCTTTGTCAAACAAGGACAAATTTATGCAAATCTTTTATAAACATTCACAAACATTTATTTAGCTTTTGAAATGTTGGCCTCATTTGAGAGCATGAAAATGAGGGGGAAGTAGGAAGATGCAAAGGACAGCTTAGAGGCTGGCACACTACATAAATATTCAGAAGGAAGATTATAGGATTCATGTTAGGCTGTCTTAGGTTTCTCCAAAGTCCACATAGAATACCAAAGAACAAAACTAACGAGAAGTAGAGCAGATGTTAGACAATGCACCAGCCCTCTTTTCCACACTCACTTGGCTATACTTCGATGCTTTCATTTTTTCTTTCAATATGGTCAGGTCATTCAAGGATTCTCCTATAGACTCTGTATTGTGGCTACAGCGCTATAAGCTGGACCTCTGTCAGCTTTCCAAAAGTTCCTGATGAAAAGGCATTATGCAAATTGTACCTCTCTTACTCTCTTTTCAGGAAAAAAAGCCTCCAGTATGCAGTCATCGGAGTATTGGAAGTCCCAGCCTTCATTTCTGTATGGTTGTGTTTGCCTTAGGGCCATGCTGCTTGTTTTGACAGTGGATCCCCCCAGATAGTTGGGATTAGTCGAGCTTGTTTAGATAAACTTGAAATCAAGGCCTTCTCTAGGTAGACAGCTAGATGTAGCTACTGAGTTTCCAGCTGCCTTCTGCTTTCATCCCAAAACAACTGCAGATTCACAGCAGAGATCACAGCCACAGGCTATGTCACATACATAAGTACAAAATTAAAGGCTGCTAAAAGAAGCCTTTGTAAGTCTTAGTGCTAAAATAAGGAATCTGTACTGCATAGTTTAAACAAATTATTGAAGAAGCACCAATAAAGGTCTGCAGCGGAGAGCTAACAAGACGTGCACGGAAGAAACGCTCTGTTTACATAACTGGGCAGGATCAGGCTTTGCTGATCACCACTGCCCCATCCACCACGCAGCCTCCCCAAAACACAGGCAAGGAAACACTCGAAAGCAGTGTCTGCTACAGCACCCGAAAAGGAGCTCTGCTCGTCAAACACAAACTTTATGATCACAGGAGACTATTATGACAGCACTATTCCAATTAGATTTTCAGTCATAGACACAACCAGATTTGATCTTTGCTATAATCAGATAATGCAAACCACAGGAATTCATTCACACGAATATAATATGTTAAAAGAGAAGGGCCAGAGCTCCAAACCGAAATGAAAACCTAAAATCAAATCCCGCCCATGTGACTATGTTACACCTCTATAAATCTGCACTGTCGTTCAGCCCCAACAGGAGATTCATTTTTCATGAGGCAGGAAAAAAAACCCACAAACAGTTTCGACTTTTTAAAAGATTGTAATCTCTTCTAGCTGGGTGCAAATTTTCATATACACTTCTGCCACATCCAGGCACAACAGATGGGAAACTGAATTCAAGGAAAAATTAATCCCTAGGATGTTATAAAAAAACAACAAGGAAAAAAAAAAACCAAGGAAAAAAAAACAGAGAAAGAAAGAAACAAACAACTTAGTTCAACAAATAGTAAATATCATTAAAAATCAACTCCCATCTCTTGCTCAAGAGAAAGGATGTGCAGAAACTTGCAATGTAGGAACACTTTAAAGCCAAGAGCAGAATTTTGTGTTTAAGAGGACAAGGTAAGGATTGGCCACCAACCTCTGCCTCTGTGCACAGGAGGTCTCTGGAATCACATTTCTGCCATTTCCACATCACAGAAATTCTACCATCTCTCACTGCAAAATTAAGTAATTTCACTGAAAAGATCTTCTATGGAAATTCAAGGCATTAAAAACTGTGAAAGATTAACATTAGACTTCAATTTCTTCCTGCACTGGTTACCAAAGAGAATCCTGAATTCCCTTTGTCATTCCATACCATAAATCCCCCATCAGGGACACCCTCAGCAGGAATAAGCTGCAGACTGGGAATCTGAACCAGCAACTGAGCAAGCACCTAATTCCTGGCAAGTACTGAGGAAACCAGTTCCATCACTGCCAGTGGACTTAGAAGAAATCAGAACAACCCTTCGAGAGCTGTTACCTAAAAATGAAATCTGACTGCTAAGGACCCAGCTCTCACAGTGTTATCAAACANACTTTGAAAGTTGTTACTCTCGAAGTAAAAATGAAATCTGACTGCTAGGGACGCAGCTCTCACAGTGTTATCAAACACCAGCAGCTGGCACAATCCCTGGATTTGCCTTCTCACAGGTGTCCGATTGCTGTGCCCAAGATCCTCCTCTCTGCTGAGGAACGTGTTCAAAGTTGCCACTAAGAAGTTATTTCACACCTCCCTCACCCAGGTAGTATCTGCCTGTTGCAGTGAGGAAGTGTAACAAAACTAAACGACCATCCCAAAGGGGGCAACAGCTGACCAACTTTGAAACTTCCCAAGGCCCTGTTTCTCAGGCTCGTATTCCCATCGCACCTGTTTGAGAATTCCCTAAGGAACGAAGATTACAATGATGAGTATGAGGAGGACACTCCTGCCCACAGGGCAAGAAGAATTTTTATAACATATTTTGCAGAGATGAGATGGAGTCAGTGATCACCTCAGACAACTGAAAGTTACAAGAGGATAAAGCTTTTCAAATTTATCAGCATTTCTACAACTTTCAGATTTTCAAATACGAGAATATGCTAGAGAAAATTTTGGTCAAAAACCTGAGAGCTACAAAAACATTCCTTAGCCCTGGAAAGTGGTTTTCACTCAAAGAAAGGAGAGCTGATATGACTAAAGATGACCAAACTCAGAATGTGAAGTTTTCCAAGTGCAAAGCAAAGAACTTTGGACTTCCCTGGTTTGACACGGGGTGATTTCCAGCTTGTCCCTATAACGTGCCGCCAGTTCCACGCTGCTGTCCAGCCACACGTGACAGTGTGAGTTTGTGAATACCAATGAATGGCATCTATCAATCACCACCCTTTGCAAGGGACAGCACTTCCCAGTACTGCTGTCCATGCAAACACCACCACCACCAGTCGGAGCACGGAGAGCTTTACGTGCAGGGAGACGAGCTGGCTGCACTTCAACATGCCCAAACCCCCACTGGCAGGACCTTGAATATTATTTCATATTCTTCTAAAACGAAACAAAGAGGTTTCCTACATGCTGCACGTCTCTAACAATAATTTTGAAATAGTTTATGAATTGATCCATAGCACCTGTATAAAACTGAATGGTTCAGGAGCCTGGTACAAGAGACAATATCCAAAACTACTTTGCTACTGACTGGCTCAACAAACCCAAGCAGAATAATACTGCATCTCCCATTTTAAAGAAACCCAGCTTTACTTGCAGTGAATATTTTATACCTTTATCAATAAATTTAAACAAAAGTGATAATGATTACTCGCTCTAGGCCTGATCCCACAACCTTTACTCACACGAGCAGTCCCACAGGATTTTAATATGACCACCTCAACGAATAAGGGTTGGCAGGACAGGTTTTAAATTATTCATGTATTCACAGATTTTTAAGACCAGAAGGGACCATTATGATCATCTAGTCTGACCTCTTGTATAACAAAGGCCATATGATTGTAGCCAGTAATGTTTGCACTCACTGAATCATCTGTGGTGAAATCAAATTGTGTTTAGCAAACTTCCAATATGGATTCGAATTTTACATGAAAGAGAACTGAAATTGTTTGGAAAGTGGCTTGGACACATATCCTCACAGCTGAACCCAATTATTCCTCTATTTCTATTCAGAATTCTTCTGACTTCTGGACACTGGCTTTTGACGTGGTTTTCACAGACAGACTGCAGAGTCCAACACTACCTCAGGTACTCTCAGGCCAAAACCAAGCAACCTCCTGAGCTCCTTCAAAACATTAATTGCCAGTTAATTACTATTTGCTTTCTGCACTTTTACCACTCCTGCCCTGCACCATGACTTCTGAGACACAGGTATCATAAGTGAAAAGACATTCAATTAATGCTATCAATGATGCACAAACAGGAAAACCAACATTTCCACCTCAGCTCTTTCCCAGACAGGATCATGTGCGGCAGCTACTTCAACCACCAGCTTAAAGACAAAAACCCCCAGTTTTGGGTATTTTCTCACTCAGCATGTCTCAGACTTCAGAACTAACTTCTTTCATACTCACACAGGCTGATTTTACTCTGCCTACAGCTACTGCAATGATTTTGCAGCCCATCACCAAACAGGAGTAAAATAAACACACAAAACAAGACAGAAATCTCAAATATGATGATGCTAGGTGAACATCTGAGCAGATCTGATGGATCATTGAAACCAGATCTTCTATCAGGCAGTCAAACACATATCCTGGCTGAATTCTCTCACCACGGAAATACTTAACTAACCTATCATTCTTGGAATTACTAACTTCAGTTTTAAAATGGAACTTGGATGAACAGACTAAGGAAGCAAATCACCTTTGCTGTGCAGTTCTCCTGGTCTGCCATGGCACAAAGGCCCTGCAATGCACCTGGAACATCCGTACCCCACTACAGACACAAAGACATTGGGCTTGAAGAGGTTCTGCATTTTTAATTCTAATTAAATGACACCAGAGAGGCACATAAAAGGCACAAATAGAAAAACATAAGAAAAACTGACCTCTCAGCTACTTGGTCTAAAGAAAAGGCAATGAAAATACAACTTTTACCATATAACAAAGATGCTTAAGACAGAGCAAAGGAGGAATAAATAAGGGTTTATCTTCACTTTCCTATATTAATGGAAATACATCTGGTCTAGAAAAACACTCTGAATTCAGGAAGCACTCAGTTCTATAGTCAAAGCCCAGGGTTTGGTCCTGTCCACCTCCTATGTCCTCATGACTACAGTGCCTGCAGAAAATTCCAATGAAACAGCTGCTGTCCCACCTGCACCGGAGGGACACAGGGAGCTGCTCACAGGGAGACACCTCCCCAAAGGTGCCCTGTCTGCTGTTGTTTTACCCACCCTGGCTGACAGCGCTCCCTGCACAGCGCCATGGCCACACCTGCCCTGCTTTCCTCATCCTGCTCTATTTGGATTTCACTTTAAAAGCCTCCCCGTTCAAACACAGGGGAAGAGCTCCGTATAGACCGAGAGTATCAAATGCTTCATATATTTACTATTTACACTGCCTTGATTTAATACAAAGTGGCTTTCACAACACCAGGACCACTTTTTGACATTTTCTAAAGGACTAATTGCTCAGCGTTTCCCACCCAACTTCTTCATCTGCCCCTGAAAGGACAGCTATTATTTGAAATTACTCTTAAGACAGGTTTTATCATACTGTGTATGCGACCTGTAAGGTAAAAAGTTTATACTCAGAATATTATGTGCAATTCAGAAATATCCAATTGGATTATAATCATCCTTGTTCAAGCAACTCGGTCCCCTTAGTGCACACAGACTTTCCAAGACAGGGGGTTTATGCTCCATTAGTGGCCAGCACTCTGTAACTACTCTCCAATCACACAACTCTCAATGACACAAAGAAAGTGCTTTTTATTTTTCCCTGTGTGCAATGTTTGCACAATGCTCGTAGACTCTGTACAAGAAAGACCATTAGTTTCTATATAAAGACTGCCATAAAAGTTTTATAGTTTATCTATAAATGTATAAAGATTGTTGGTTTCATTATAAACTCTGTCTCAATGCCAGTGGAAAGAAAAATTACCAGCAGAATAGAAGTAGCAATCTGCATAAGTACCAGCTTGCAAGCACGCATACCTCAGTCATTCCTGGAGTAATTAACTGAACATACAATAGTTCATCAAATTACAGACAAGCCATCATACCACCGAGAGCAGCTCACAAACGGCAACCATCACCACAGCATTTTTCCTTTCCTTTTCAGATGAGCTATAAAGATTAAAACAGTCAGGAACCAAATGATGCACTACTCGGAAGAAAAAAATATTTTAAAATCCACTGCGTTGTACAAGGTTCTGTAATTCCTCCTACACCTTCCATTGATTGTTTTACTACTTTCTATTTCTATATATATTTATACAACAACTATTTGCTGTATTGCTCCTGATAGAAGTTTGTATCTTTGCTGCAAACTTCCTCGTATTTAAATTAACTCAGGAGAGCTGTTAATCTTGGGATTAATCTTCAAAACAGTGGACAGCCAACATTCACGTGGTGACCTGGCCACGGATGGTGTTTACAATATCCCAATGGCACAGGATTCCACCTACAAAAAATTAACTTCATTATTAAACTTTTTATTAGAAAGCAAAACCAGAAAATACAGCGATACAGAAGGATTTTTCTGGTTTCTGAAAGGATACTTCTATCTACAGTGACTGCATTTTATAAAGAAAAACTAAGAGTTCTCATCTGGTTTAAATTCTGAGGTCATGCTAAAAATCCAGCACTGGAAAACTGTTGCTTATAATACCAACAATTACTGATTTCATGCTAGGTAAAACCACAAACACATACATACACATTTTGTTCTTAAAAGCTATTATAAAACAGCCCAACAAGTTAAAACACTCTTCTATTTAAAAATGTATCTCAAGACTACTCCAGCGCCCCTCCTGCCATTCAAAAAAGCCCCATTTTACCCATTTCAAGTGGCCTGGAGCAATCATTAGCATTTTCTCCCCTTGGTAAGGCTCCTCAGTTACCTTGTCTATGACATTTTCTATAAAATATTCCCTTATACAGTTATTTAACAGATTTAAACCGTAGATGTCATTGTGGTCTGAACATGTCAAAGACAACTTGAGGGAAAAAAATCAGGACACGCAGAATTCACTTTGTCAGTAATTACAATCAAAATTCCTGCAATGTGGCTGGCCTGCTCATTACTTCCTGACTTTGTATCAAACCCCTTATTTACATTTCAGATTACATTTTTCATGAAACAGTAAGATCTATCAGAGCTGAGAGGACTGAAATAATGAGGGAGAAATATTTTAATAAAATGTGTTGGGTCTGCATTACTTCCGTGTCAGAAAGAAAGGTTTCTTCTGTAGCCATGGATCATTTATTCTGTCTCTAAATGAGAAGCAAAAGATGAAACTGATGAACTTTTACTGCCCATTTGTCTTTAGCAGACAATTAAGACAGAAGATCAAAATGGATTATCATACCACGCAGACAACTGGCCCAACAGTAATACATCTCCGGGACCACAGATTTGTAACTCTCTTTTATCCCTCCCCTTTCTTCTTACTCCTTTTTCCTCTCTAAAGGCAATGC
>VZTA01004734.1:357556-387359 GCA_013398855.1 Mohoua ochrocephala
GTGCTGATAAGAGCAGGGAAGGACTTTTCAAGGCTCTCCCTTTACCCTCCTCCAGACAGAAAAAAACTGTACATAAAACACACACAAAACACATGAAATCAAAAGTGTCTGTGTGTACATACACACACATACATACATGTATATATAAATTACTTTTTAAGAGAAGCCCTGGTGCTAGACTGAACTTTAGGCTGTTACCTGGGCAATATCTTTCTGGCTCCAATTTGCCACCTGGGCTTGTCACCAGGAAATGGTTACCCAATGCACCTCACTTGGGTTAGAATCAGACAACCAGTTTTGCCAGCTCCAGGCACTGTGCCGATTTATCTCCATAGACAGTTTTCGGTGATACCAGATTACAAATCCCTCAAAATTACTTTATACTTATGTTAAGGTATGCTCCCTAAATAACCAAAAATATTTATCCAGAATTTGAAAGAGGCAATTAACACAGCCCTGGAACCTCTCTCATCAGGAAAACAAGTGTGAAACACTTCAGAGTAGCAAGCATTCAAGACTGATGCAACGTCCTTATTCCTTTGGCTGTCAGAATAAATAATATGGTAGTATTCCCTGAGAAGTTATCTTAAATTTAATTAGAGATGTTCATAAAACAACAGAATACCATGATTGAAATTATTTATACGACAACCTATTTAAAACAGATCTCTTCAAAGCCATCCATTTTTCAAAGGAATACGTCAGAGAAGGCCACATTCCATTCTACAAAGATTATTTTTTAATTACAAAAACCAAACCATATAACAATCAGGCAAGAGTTCAAAATCAAGTGTAACGCACGAACAGATGAACGGTATCCCGGCAGCGTCCCCGCGGTGCCACGTGGGCTCGGTGCTGTCCCACGGGAGCGGCGCTGCAGACGCGGCCCCGAGGCCGGGCCGGGCCGGGCCGGGTTCAGCGTGGGGTGGGGTGGGGTGGCACAGGAACCTCCAGCGGTGCCTCAGAGCGGTGCCAGCCCAGAGCCCTCAGAGCAGCGTTCCTGAGCGAGGAGATCGGCCATGGTGACTCCGCTGCCAGCAGATGCAAGCTCCTTTCCAAGGTGTGCTCTTTCCCCATGAGAAATCCATCAGCTTGGGCCTCTGTAAACTTTCTAGCTTTACATTTTCCAGACAATCAGATGCTTGGTCTTGAAATTTCACCGTGACACATATATAATATATCAAACTGTACATACACATCCGAGCAAACCCATCTACATTAACACAGTGGATTAGAAACAGAGAGCAAGGGATCTCCTCTAAAGCCTTCCTTTGAAAATTCTTCACTCCACACACAGGTAAGTGAGCAAAGTGTCCAAACAGCCAAAGGGATGTGACCAGCTGTGCTGGCATGGGCTTTACACGTCAGCACAGCAGCACAGCATCAGTGGTAAGATGAAACTATGCCACGTCTATTAAGATGCATATTTTTAAATAATTTTTAAATTAATTATCGGAGGGCAAGACTTCAGAATTTCACAGGAAAAAAAAACCGAATCAATGAAAGAAATAAATTTGCATTGCTGAAGACATCTGTAATGGTGTCTGAACATGATACCTACATTCCCCCCCACTTCTATTGATCCATTGCTCTCAATATAAATATATATACCCATATTGCCACACACAACATTTTAACATTTACCATTTTTTTAGGGAAATGAGGAACTCGATTTGACATAAATCCAAAGTGTGTTTGCTCCAAACACATTCCTCCATAGATGGCAACCCACATTCTCATTCTTGAAAAATCCAACAAAACAGATTAGCCATACAAAGCAATTGTGTGTGTGTGCATAAACATGTATTTTTCCTGTTTTCTTAGCATCTTGAAAGCCCTTCTGTGCTCCTGGAGCTCCCTGCCATGAAGGACAGCCCAGAGAAACCTACTGAAGTGTACTTCTGTGAAGTATGAGAGGCCCATCTCAGCTCCTGGTCCCGAGGCAGAGGTTTGTGCAGGGCTTTGTGAGACTCCAGCGTTGGTGCGTGAGCTGAACTCACCCTGAGCAAACACGTTCCCGTTAGTGCCTCTATGGTCCCACCTGAGGGAACCGCCCTGCGTGTCACATGTGACACGGGGATACAGCTCGTCCACAGGCCACTTGGGGTGACACATCTCACAACAGCATCAGAATGGCTAATCCAGACAAACTGGAACCCTACAGTTAAGAAAACCACTCCAAGTTATGCCTGGCAGCCTCAGGTCCTCATGTTTTTACAAGTCCCTTCCATTTAAAATTGCATCAGCTCCATCACTTCAGCTTTTAAATAGTCTGGCAATATTTACTAAACTTTCACTATCTTTATTTGGAAAACACTACACAAGGGAAAAAGAAACTACTTCACATCTTATGGCTGCATCCATTCTTCACTGTTGACCCAGTGTGCATTTGAAAGGTGTTTTAAACTGTACTTACCTACACATATATACACAATAAAAGTATATTTAAATTCTACATGGTCATGCCACGAAGTTTGAGGAAGCTGGACCACCCTCACTACACTAAGAGGACTGACATAAATACATACAATAGTGGCCCTCAAGACACCTGACTTTATGAAATATAAACATCTCTAAACCAAACATTGCTATTACTCAGGACAGCCAGGCTCTCCCCTGAAGGGATAAGCACAAGTCACCCAAAAATCATGACAGACATTATATCTGAATTATTCTGAACAAGGGAAAACAGTCAAACAAACAGATACAGGCCAAGCCAGCACCCAGGATTCAGCTTTAATCAGCACCACGAGTATCAGTGAAAACTGTTTCAGCACTTGTGTGAAATACTTGGTAAACACACGAACAGAACTGACTGTCAACTCTGCCTGTAAAACTAAAGTAACTTGGGAACTTCAAACACTTTTACTCGCAGTAATTTGTTGTGCACAGCGCATGCAAACAGTTAGATGCAGCTTCATTGTAGTTCTAGACAGTAAGAAAGCTCTTTGCAACTCAAAACATAGGGAACGCTGCTATTCTAGGTACTTAACAGGCTTTCGAGTGAAATGATGCAAAGTAAACACATGTAAAATACTTTTTTCAAGTTCAGGAGAGTGGAATCTATTTGCTGACATCAGAACAAGGGAAGAGCCAGGCTGAAATCCCGACCAACCTCCTGCCCAGCTACAGCAAAGCACTGAGCTGAAGCTTTGCAGTCACCTATAACTTAACAGAGCTCTGAAAGCTCAGCTGAGGGCAGGAGGAGACCCTGCAAACCAGAAACAAACACAGTGCAGGTTAACCTCCAGAAGGAAAAAGTCACAGGAATTATGGAGATGCTTCTCAAACTAAACTTGTCCCAAACCCCAAAACAAGCACTCAGGTTGTGCTACACGCTGAACTCTTCTGTTGATCGTAACCTAGTATCTCCTGTTTCTCTTTCATTACAACTGGTTTTGTAGTTTCAGCTCACAAGGATGACAGGATCCACACAGTTTGTGCCTAAAGCAAGTGCTCACAAACTTCCCTGGAAAACAGCCGTCCATGAATATAAATACATGCTGTGAAACACAGCACTGGAAACTGCAAGCTGATTCCACGTCACGTCTGTGCACGTTACGTAGAACACTGCATCGATTACTCAACCATATTCCAGTTATCATTGTTAGCATTTCATTAAATATGTGAATGTTTCCGAGTTCTAAAAGCCATCCCTGCCTCTCCCTATAGAATCTTGTTCAACAAAAAGCCAAGTACAGCAGAATATTGAAATTAGCTGTGAACTGTATAATCCCATTGTTCAATTTCATGGCATTTAAGACAGTACCTTCCCCTCCACACAAGTCTGGATGTTAATCCATGCTGGAACCTGATTTAATTTTCCAGATGACAGGATGGGAACATGCTACAATGGCATATTAGTGTAACTATGCTGCTCTTTTACTCTCAACTTTTCTTACATTATAAAGTGAGGAGTTTTGCTCTTAAAAGACACATGCTTAATTACTTCTACAAACAGCACAGCTCAAACTGGTCTGTATTTGAATTGTATGGAAATTATAGAACCAGGGAAGTTTTCAAAAAATTATCAGAAAATACTTTCCAGAGTAAACCATGCAAACCCAATATAGACGAAGTTGCTTCTTCTGATAAAAGTCAGCCAATTTAATCCATACTGGCTACAAATAATTCACTTCGATCCCAAATTGAAAAATAGAGTGAAAATTACTTCATTTTTTTTCTCCTAACTAATTATTTACCTCATTCACTTCTTTAAGGTCCTTACAGCTGCAATCCCTCTAAAATGGAGTTCCATTCAGAGTAACTTTTAATTTCAACACCCACTTCGCATTCTCGTCCTTATGCAGCACAACTAGAAAGCAATGCAAACTTCTTTCCAAACCTCTGCAAACTCCTTGGTGTCCTGCACTCAGCACGGCTGAGCACTCCTGCTCGCCCCTAACCTGCTGCAGCTCAGCCTGCAGATACCATTGCAGAGAGGGGAAAGCAGGGGAGGAGGGGAAAAGGCGGGGATGGGTGGAGAAAATATGGGAAAGAAAAAACCTACACACACACAAGGAGTCAGACACGAAACCTCAGAACGAGTTCTGGAATAAAATACGTATGGAATAAAAATTTCCATTTTTATTTAATATGCAGCTTTAAGCCTTCAATCTTTTCTTCTTCAAGTGCTCTTTATTCTACAAGTGTACAAGTCAGAAAACAACCAAGATGCAAAAGAAAATTCTACAAGAAAGTCTTACACCCCATGGCACAGCCCCGCTGCCAGCACCGGTGTGCGAGACTGAGGTTACCTCGAGGTGTCGCTGAGCACAGCAAGCACCCGCAGCAGGTTCCACGCTCAAACACACAACTCACGTGAGAAGAGTTTGCAATCAACCTCTTCACCTAGCAGAGCACAGTGCAAACAAATACCCCACAGCCCGGATCCAGGCTGCATCCCTGTGCCAGGCTAGGCCTGAGTCAGTGGACACAGCCCTGCAGCACCGACAGAGTCACTGAAGGTTCTGTGAATCCCCGACGAGCCCCAGCTGAGAGAACCAGCCAGGACTGGGACATCAGCTGCTGAGCACGAGGCCACTGACATTAATGTCACAAAAAACAGACTCGCACGTTTGCCCCTCTCTCTTTAACAGAACATTTGGAAGTCTGCCCTGCAAGTGCCAAAAACCTCACTGGTAACACGAAAATGCTTTTCACAACAGTTTCATCTAGAAACGTAATATAAGGTTTGTAACTTGCACAAAATGCTGTTCAGACTTCAGTAAAGTGATGTAAAAGCAGGAAAGACTGAGAGCAAAGGCAGTATAAAATACACATCACAGGAGACAGGAAGGAACGGAGAAAACCAGATTAAACAAATCACTATGATTTCCATAATTGTTTTTATATTATTAACACATCAAGAGCCAGAGGGGCAGTGAGGAGCAAAACTTTCCTCAGCAGTGTTCAGCAACATCTTACATGTGCTTTTAAAAAAATCCTTCCAAAAAAAAAACAGGTTAAGCTACAGATGTCCTCACAGATTTTTAATTAAGGCAATATACAGCTCTCCAGAATGAGGAGATGTAGAGAGGTAACAGCTCTAACAACACAAGAACTGGCACAGGTTGTCAGAGTTGTGTTCGTACACCCGGGGTGCACACCAGGCTTTCTGATCCCCTCACACCAGGCTTTCTGATCCCCTCATATCAGCTTTCCAGTGCAGGCATGAGACCAGCAGCAGCTTTATAACCCATTCAGAACAAACAGAGTAAATGTTAAATATGAGACTTTCACTGTTTCCAGCAGACAAACCAACTGTCCATCTAAAGGGGTCTTGGTTCACTTTACAATTCTGTTAAATAAACAGAAACAACACTCACTCCTTGGATAAGAAGACTGGAAAAACACTCACTGCCTTTTACAAACAGAAGAGGCTCCATTGGTTTCCTCATCAATTATTCGGTGTCATGTCAAGTTGTTGAACTGCCCAGCTTGCCACGTACAGAGCATTTACTCAGACCCTTTCATAAGGCAACATGTTCCATCTCAACTGCTATTATTTACTCCGTCGGACTCCCATACAGAACGGGGCCAGGTTTAACCAAAACTTTACTAATTCTTTTAATGGAAGTTGTGAAACAGTTGTGTTGGAAGCGGAGTGTTCAAAATCTGAAATACAATTGGGGAAATATCTCTCTATTAAATCCTTAAGCTCTTCTGTTTCGTCCATACCACAATACTGGTTTTACACAACCCAGTTGTATGATGGTGCAGATTAATGCCTGCATTGCTAACATTCTAAACTGCTAAAAGTAAGGAGACATTGGAAAGCATAAGATGTCTTCAGTGATCAGCAAACTCAGAATTATTTCTTTACAAAGAAGAGAAGGAAACTTTCAGTCCAGATTAATTTTAAAGTGCTGATACCGAGCAGTTTAGAGCCAGAACTATAAGAAGGGGGTGCACAGGATAGAGCTAAAACTAAAATAACAGAGATCAAAACCAGAAGACAAAAAAAGTACTTATTTCGAGTCCTGTTTGTTACATGTTTCTCCCATCTTCATTTGAGGTCTTCAGATCTTTTCTCTGCACTGGTTAATGACTTTGGTGATACCTCAAGCCCACATTAAAGCACGGTTGATGAATCTTTTGAGTTTGCTTTACTATGCACTTAAGGGGATATTTCTCTTGATAACCATCTGTTCTTCAACCAACCCAGAAATGCAGTATTCCTGCAAATCTAAGCCAAACTCCAGGAGTCCTGCAAACTGCAAATTTGGAATGGATTATATTTTTAATTCTTTTTTTCCCCCTGTAATTTTAGTCAGCAAATTATACAGCAGCTAAAACTTGCAAAAAATATAATTAGGCAAAACCGTACTTCAATGGTCAAGAAATCCACAAAGCCTGGCTTACAAAATGAAATACGAAGTGTTTTGAAACATTTTACAGGCTGCCTGTAATAATTATACAAAAGAGTTTAAATGCAGAAGTTGAATGGGAACACCTACTTTAAGCAGGCTTTTTTTGGGGTTTAATAATTTTTTAAATTTATTTGTGTTTGATCAGCGTATTTTTTCTCATAACCTTTTTGACACTCTATAAATTTAATAGAGATGTGTTTCAAGTGCTCAGGCCATGAATACTGAATTTGTTTCTCTCCTGCCTCTTTGTATTTATATTCCGAGACAGCGGAGTTGCCTGGTGACAGTCTCTCCCCTTCCACAGCAGCTGGCAAGCCCTCCTTGTCCTGGGAATATGAAAGAAACAGTTAACTAATATTTCAGGCTCTGATTTAAATGTGACAGTCTGGAAGTGCCAATACCACGAAGGGCAGGATTTACAAGCTAAGATTTTTCTAAAAGTCTCAGAAGCAATAAAGAAAGAAAAATAAAAAACCTTTATCACATCTAGCTAACATGCAGCAAAAATTAATCCTGATTAATTAATTAATCCAAATTAGTGCATCATCTAGAGTTTAACAATACCAGACACAAGCAGTGATTGTCTAAATCTGTTAACTTAGATTTTCAGAATGCAAATTCTCAGGGTAAGACCAAAGCAACCAGAGCTTTGACAGCTTTACAAGAAACAGTCACCTCTTTAATATTTACAAGACGTGTATTTCAAACGGCTTCTGAACGCCTATCTGCTGGCCCGAGATCACTGCTTCTGCTCAAGGGCCAAGCACATGCGCCCAAAATAATTTCTCTGAGCTCACTTTGTACAGCAGCAAAAATACAAGTTATATTTGATAAAAGTAGAGCTTATAGCCAACTGAATTAATACCCAACAGTGGCATATTAAGCACCTTCATTTAAAAAAATCCTTATTCAATTAATTTTATGAGAAATTTTTACGTAATGTTACATTTTCTACTTTCCTGTGTCAACCAAATAACTTTTAACTTGTTTGTTGCTTTGAAGAAAACCAGAATTAACATTTTAATGTCGTATTGCTTTTTAGCAATAGCGTATTAAAAGGAACTTGTGTAAAACCACTATGTGGCCATGGCAATCAATCAACCACATTACAAAACCTAAAGGAATTGCTAATGAAAACAAACAATATTTTCCAACATACTGCCAGGCTTTTCACTACTAGAAAATACTTTGAGTTTTATAAACATTTTCCAAGCTGCATTATTTTTGGGTTTAGCTTTAATGTTAGTTTGGCCGTTTAAATTTGGTAATAACCTATATTTTCTATGTCTTAGAGAACATTTTACAATTGTTTAACTTTTTAAAAATTTCTTTCCAAAATTCACCAACCACGATAACTTCAGGTAGACATATTACCAGAGAAAAACATAAAGCACTGCAGAAATACATTCATTGCTATATGGACTGTCACATATCAGGTTTAATCTGAGCTGACTGAAAAAGGACACGGAACAGAAGTGTTGTAGCCAACCGTAAGTTCTTGAAGTGTTGTAGTAAGAAAGGAAAAACAACAACCTTTCTCTTGAGCAACTGGATAATTGCCCGAACTACAGAGAGAAACCTTCTTTGTTACACATGCAACAGTGAATACTGATTTCTAAGCCTCAAGCTATGTAACTTTCTAATGTTTCAAACTCTGACCCCACTTTCATACTCTCAATATTGATAGTCTCCAACTGTTTTCAGTCTCCAAGTGCCCATGTGTTACTGCAGCGGAGCAGCACTGCTCCCAGACACTGCTCTGTCACTGACTGCACAAATACCCTCTGACGGGAACTCCGGCACAGACACTGCACAGTTCAGAGAGAGCAGAGCTGCACAATCAGCTGGGGGCTTGATGGCTTCTGCTAGAGCATCTCTGCTTAGTTCAGGATGCTTTAGTTATTTGTAGGCACTGAAACAGAACAGATTCTATCGAAGGTGAAATGCTGAAAACCTCGTTCTCGATTCTATTGGTCTCTGCAGTGGAGATGTCACCACAAACGCTTTCGGGCATGTGCAGTAAGATACAGCTTATCTATCGCACCAGAAATCTGATTCATCCATGTCCTCACCAACAAAGGACAGCCAAACCTTACGAGCATTTCTGGGGAGCTGATTTCATAGTGGTGCTCTGGCTGTAGCTTTTCCAGTGCAGCCACACTTAGAGCTTCGCCCTCACTGCACTTACAACCCCAGAAACCGGTGTTATGAAACAGAACTGACCAAGAGTTTCCACAGTCACCAACACATTCCTGAATTTTGAGGTGTGCAAGTTCATATATTAAAAGATCATACACGAGAGAGAGCAGTAATTATTTTATTGAGACACTTCAGAACTTGGCCTTGTACCCTTCAGTACTCAGCCTCAGCTTTTTGTTTCAGCTTGAACCATGTAACACGCCCATCTCAACTCACCACTCCTATTAGTGCTGCCCATTCTTTCAAAATGGTAAAACAGTAAAAATTTGTAAGAACAGGGAAGCTGGAATCCAGTTAAATCAGAGATTGGTCACAGTGAGCCTCACCTAAGGCTGCGGCATCACTGAGGTCCCATGACAGCCTACAACTGAGGCATTAAATGAGAGGAAAGTTTGTAAGAACAGGAAAAGCATCCAACATACTGCCCAACAAAACACTTCTGTGGAGTCAGAAATGTTGATGACAGAAGTTGAACTTCTTGAACGCCATTCAAAAGGAAGGAGGTCCTAACATGGAAAAATACATCTCATGGAGCTAATGACCGTGAGATGAAAGAAAAACAAAATCACTGCGTGTTCAGCTGCTCAGAATGACTTCTCTCTTTTAGAGGAAAGTTCATTAACTGGACAGCATCAGGCACCACAGCAGAGCCACGGATATATCGACACTTGCAGGACTGACCCAGTTCATGGCTGCAATGCTTTCAGTTACCATGAGCAAAGCTCACTTTATGCTGTGTGCGATGCTGTAACAAAAAGGTCTCTGAGAAAGTAAGTTTAGCACATTTAAAGCAGTGCTGTCGGCTTGAAGAAAAATTTGTTTTAGATAAAGAGGAGTTCACTGATATTCAGTGCAGCTAGACAGGAAATCTATCATCTCACTAAAAAAATTTAAAACATTTTTGCCACTGTAGAAAAGGCAAGGGTATCAAAAGGATTTTTAACCGCAGAAAATGTTTTCAGACACTTGATACTTCCAAGACGTACGAGAGCATACATCCAGCTATCAAAATGCTCCTGAGAGAGTGGAGTAGTCCAGCTCTGAGCAGGAACATTTCATAATCATGTCACAGCCCTGGAAACCAGGCATGTATACACCCAGCAATTTCACTAATTTCCTTTCTGTTTCCCTTGTCCAGCTTTAAGAAACCACAAACTCCCAAATAAACTTTCAGCCCTTTTCAAAGCTCTGCTGATTCTTTTCAATCTGGTCACCCTTAGCAGCAGATCTGCTGAAAACAATCTTTTTCCTTCACTACCAATTCCAAAGGTAATCTAAAAACGTAACTTGAATCCACCTGCACAACCTCTCTCCACAGGTTGATGATCCAGGCGGTGCTGAAGTGCAGCTGGCCATCAGCTCTGGGAGTGGGACGTTGGGGGAAACAGTTCTCACAAATCTGACAAACTAGAAGGAAGCTCAAGAGCTGGGGCAGCTTTTATCGCACACCAGCACACCTTGAGCAGGACCTACTCTGTTCTCGTTATCTCATTCCATGTCTAATTTGGTTTCTAAGCTCTCTGCTCCCCAGCTGCTTTTTCCAGGTCTGAATTCATACTGCCCTTGTACTCTCACCAGAAGAATTTCAAGCATCAACAGGTCATTTCTAAAAACTCTCCTTTTTGCTAAACTCTTATTTGCGCTACATCCAAACACCCTTTTTTTGAGAACAGAAATTAACAACATTTACCACGATTTACTTGTTGATAAATAAACATATATCACTAACTGTAGTACCACAACACTAATGCTCCATGCCATAATTGCTCCATAGAGGCTCAACAGCCTTTTCTTAAGTGACCGAACTAATGATGACGTTTTCTCCATCTTTTTATACAAGCATATATGTTTAATTTTTAAACATGAAAGATTAAATTAGAAGTTACCCACACAAACACAACTCCTTTTAAAAAGGCTCAAAACACTGTATTTACATCTGCAAGTACTCACGTTATTACTACAACCTTTATAACAGAGCTTAGGTTTGCTTCAAACAAAACAGGGTTCTCAGCGATAGAGGCCCAAGAAAAAGCCCTGCATACAGTTAGTCTACAAAGAATTAACTGGATTAATTAGCAAGGGATTTGAGAAGCAGCTTGGAGCTAGAAAACCAAAACACTAAATTGTTTAAATACTTTGGCAATGGATCAAGGTTTCTAGGCAGCCCTATGTTCCATTCTCTCCTTTTTTTTTTGCTCGGTGTTTTAACACATTTAACCTGACGAGGTACTTTTTCATGAGATATGAATGACACTGTCAAAATACCAAAAAAGAAGATGTGAATTAAAAAATGCCACAAGCTGTTAGCAATTCTGCCAACATGCATGAGCCCAGGCAACATTAATTAAAAATCAATAGCTTAGGACATAAATAGCTCTTATCTCTGTTATAGTATATCTCTAACATAACTCTTTATTAAAGAAAAAAAAAGGGAAAAAAAAGCCAGTGTCTCTGCTATTATACTGACTGAATTGACCACAACAAAGCAAAAGGAATAAGGCAAAAACCCTGAGCAAAGAAACCCTTATGAGAAAGGGAGGACAGGCATATGAATGATTGGAATGCTTCAGCCTTGCACTATCATTAACACATAACCGGCTGGAAACAGCCACACTGCAAATACTTGGAGAACAAGTTACCAGGAAGAACATTCCATGTTTTCAGTGCTAATATGATTCTATACAAAATCCTTCATGCCAAGGAAATAAAAATAACATGCACATCTTTCTGTCAGCTAGAAGTTAGTAATACATATTTCCCTGAGTTTATTAATCAGTGTTTTTATTTTGCATCTCAACTAAAGATTGTAAATTCTCTGATAATTATAAAAGAAAGATGAGAAAAAGCAGGACATCGCACTCGGCCTTTTTTTCCTTTAGCGACACCATCTTCAAACTAAAGTTACATTAGCAGGCATCAAAGCTAAAAGACTGAAGGTAAACTAGGAACTTAAACCATGGCTTTCAACAGCTGTTTTCACACTTGCAGAGAGCCAAACCTTTGAAAGACCCAAACCCATTTTCTAACACAGTATCACCTAAAGCACACCAAGCTGGATGTGCAGTTTGGGTCTGTCATAACTCCCAGACAATCATGACAATTCAGATTTCTGAAGAGTTTCTACAGAAAATTAACATCAAAAAGAAGATGTAAAACCATACCGAAATGGAAAGGCTAAGCTTAGTTTTCTTTTTGTCTAACGACTCCTGCTTTATTCAATGATTATTAATGACGGGCATATCAAATACTTCCATCAAGACACAGTAGTCTAAAATCAATGATGAAGAAGTCAAGCAGGCATTAGGAGGCTGAATTTATTAAAAACCAGTTTTACAGATTGTTTCTATTGCAAGGGAAGTCTTTAGAAATACCAATCTGAAATACTGAATATACAGATGCAGGACATGAGCTCCACCAAACCATATGCAGAGCTGTATCGATGGGCATGATCAGAGAACAATTAGGAATTCCCTTCTATTATGGAATGGAGACATGAAGGACGAACCTTCCAGATCTCAGATGGAAACATTTCACTATGCCAACTGGATTTTGAGCCCTACCTTGCAGCTGTACTTTGGGACACTCCTACTTCTTCCCATCACCCTGTCATAACCCCAACTCCCAAAAATGTATTGATTGAAGTGCAGCACAAGAAAATCAAAGGTTCTACTCATAAAGCACAGCCACCAAGTGTCAGGACAGGGAAACAGAAGACCTCACCTTTCACAAGATCTTTTGCTCTAACTTTTCATTGACCTACAGTCAGAAACGATGTATTTCATTCTGAACTGTCCAAATTCCATTCCAGCTATTGGCAATTTCAGCCAACCTTGTTTAAGGTGCACTGAGTACAAGGTTTCGTTGCTGCATTTGATATAACAATTCTTCATCTGGAAAGTTAATTACGCAATCTTAATTTTTAGTAGGAGAAGTACGTTAGAACACAGAACTGCTGTTGTTAGAGTTCCCCTAAACAGAATAAATTGAAATTCCACCAAGTTCCCCCATTAACACTTTTTGTCCTTGTAAAAATACAAACTAGCACTTTATTAACATTTCAGCCATTGTGTCCATTGAAGGTTCAAGAAAACAAAACAATTCTGAGACTTTGTTAAATCATCTGTCTCCATTTTACTTTATCATTATAAATTAAACTGAGTAGAAGATGCACAAGTAATTTGTAAACTCTTTCAAAGGATCTGATTTACATTTTTCTTCTACAAAGATGAAGATCTCCCCCTAACATGCTCCATTTGTGTTAAATATTAAATTAAGACACTCATACTACATATACGGCAAAAAATGGAATATATTTTTGATATGTTTTGGAATTACTTTTAGCAGTCTAACGCTGTTTATAATACTGGTGCAAATACTGCCACCAATAAAGAAACAAACATTAAAAAGGTGTCCTTTAAGCTTCCCTTTAAGGCATCTACCATAATCGTATAATTTGCTCTGGACATCATTAAAATGTAAAGTTAATGAGGATTCAGCTGAAAACAGAAGAAATGTAACCTATTTTCAGGCAAAACTTCTAACACTGCAATCAGAGGGAAAACCTCTTTGATGTCTCTTTGTCTCTTCTCATTAATTTTCTTTTGGTTTAAAAAAACACAAAGGCTGTTTAAACTAAAAAATGCATAGAAGTTTAAACATGGCAATTATAGCCAAGCTGCAATGAGGTCATTAGGTTTTTAAAACTTTGAGATAAACAAAATTGAGATGTATGACTATTTTAAAAACATGTCAATACTCAATTTTAATTGTCCATGTGATTGATACCCACTGTATGCTAAGGATTTAGTCTACATACAGAACTGTTTCAAGATGATTTAGTGAAGGACCTAATCCCATGGCCGGGGTAGGGCAAAGCAATCAAGAAATACATCAAAATGAAAAGCTGCAATTACTGTATTACTGGATGCCACGTTGAGTATTTCTAAGTGCAACAAAGCACACTTTTGCCATCCGTGCAAAAGCAATGGCAAATTGTGAGATTTCACTATTCTTTGCCACTACAGTTCATTAAGGAATAAAATACTGAACAAGTTAAATAATTCTATTTACTCTCTCCATCTATTCTTGTTTATGAACACTGCCAAGGTACACACAAAGCTGCCCACTTCTGTTCTAACATGCTAATTCTTTCCAGCAGAAAATACCTTAAAGAGGTATTTTTAATTACTACAGTACTGATGGAATCTGTGATACACTGTAGTGGTAGATATTTTTAGCAAATAATTTACAAGTAAATTTTCCCAAACTATAATCAAAACAATTTTTAACACTACCGTGTACAGAAGAAGATGATGGCTCATCACAAACAGAAGTAAGGCCTTAAGCCACAAACACACAGGGCAAATATAACCTGTTCTTTAGTGTAGAAGGAATTTAATCACAATGAAGCAAAATAAGCATATTTGTAACATTTTTCTGTGTGCCAGGATCACCTCTAGATAAAATGCAATAAGGTGAGATCAATACATTAGTTTGTGGCAAATGTAAAAAAAAAGGTATGAATGCAAACGCATTTGTGGACACAGCTTATAGCTTTAATAAAGAGTTATTTACCCTAATGAATCTTTTTAACACGTTTGATAAACTCTTCAAATTAAACTGAGTCAATGACCAACAGGAAAGCATCAGATAAAACCAGGAACTACTTCGCGTGCAAGTGAAGCACGACTCCAGAAGAAAATTTCATACCTGTTTCAAGGGAAAGTTTTGGGGGTTGTGTTTTGGGTTTAGGGTTGGGGTTTTTTTGCTTTCTACTTTTCCTCTGCCATGTTTTATTAGCACTTGCTTCTGCCCTTGCCCACTGAGCAGCTCTGTCCTACAGATGTACACCACTGAAATAACACTGCGTCAAATATGCAGCTTACAAACAGGAAACATCAGCAACCTGATTCTGCCTTTGCCCATACCGTGCTGCTCAATCAGCCATTCTGTCGTCACATTTTCACACTTGGTTTGAGTCTGCATTAATTATTTTTGATAGGTGTTTCTCCACAGAGTGATAATCTGGTTTTAGAATCTTTGGAACAGAAGATCTCAAGGATCTCCAAAGTATCTTACAGACAGAAACTAGTTACTTACTTAAGAGGTGTAACAATGTAAAAATCAATTCCCGAAGAAATCATGTTACCACTATTTATATTCATAACTACATCGTTTCAAAGTAAGTGATTCTTCAAAGGAACCGAATATGGGGTTGAGTTAACACCTCTAGAATGCAATGGGAGTTGTGAGGCTAATTCCCTTCTCCACCACTTAAAATCCCAGCACAAATTCTAATGGTGGAAATTCCAGTCAGGAAAGTGCTCAGAAAAAACTCTCCAGACTATAACCTATTCCAGACAACAGATTACCACTATCAATTGTCTCTTCCCATCCCTCTCTCCAAAGTTATCATCTTCAACATGGAAGTTCAACTTCCTTGGTTTTGTTTCTATCTCACTCTTCCATGAAATAAGTAATATTAAAAAGTACATAAAAAGCTGTTTTCATCTTAAAAAAGACATAAAAATCATCTCCCAAAGAGCCAAAAATCTGTCGGCATCTGGAATTTTGACAAATGGTTTACCAAAACTTGTTAGCCCCAGAAGGATCAAAATGCAAATGCTCTCTGGTAGCACAGAAGGTGGAGTTTGGGATTTGTTTAGATTTGATCTTGGGTTTTGACAAGCGCTGCTGAAGTAAAACAATAGTCTTGCATTAATTTTACACTTACTTGATAATAATCTAACCACAAATCATCTCTTTTAAACTCCATTTCAATTTAAAAAAAAACCTAACACCCAAACCGCAAACAAACAGAAAACCCCACCACAAAACAAAACCAACAGAAACCCACAGGAAAACCTAACAACGTCACTTTTTGTTCGTGACAAAAAATACCACACCAAAGGCAGGCAGCCCAGTACTGCCTTGGGCACTCCGACAGGCCTCTTTTTGAATTCTAGTTTACATTCTCTACTTGCAAGGAACTCCCCATAACAAAAAGAACCAGCAGCAAAAATAGATCTAGTTCATCTTTTGCTTCCCCAAACTTGCTTCATCTGAGTGCTGCACTTAAAGCAGTGCTCTGTTAAGTGCTCTAAAGCACTTTGTAGTGCTCTGCTACAACCACCAACCTCCATGCCAACAGACTAAAGACAGACACGAATTCTAAATTCCAGTATTTCTGTTGAAAACATTCGTAGGAAGCATCATCCAACTGTGGATGGACCAGTCAGTCACTTCTGGGACGGTGCTAACATCAGGGAAAGGAACCACCCAAAGTCGCTGTTCTTAAATCTACAGGGAGTCTCCTTTAAAGTCATTACTACTTTGTTTCTTTTTCACCTGAATGACACTCGAATTGAAAGTTCTTTACAGCAATGTCTATATCTGGGCTAACTGCTGATTGCAGATGCACTAAGCTTTGAGCAGAAGTTAACACTCATTAACAAGATTACCTGTTGTGATTAAGTGAGAACAAACAAAAAACAAACCACCTTGGAAATGCTTGTGACTGAGAATGAACTAAAGTTAAAACTACTCCCTTAAATAAAGTCTCACACACTCACACACACACACACTCACGCCCCTTTAACATCAACGTTTGGACTCTATTCAAAGTACAATCTCTTTGCAGTTCCTGGCATAGCAGCCCTACTCTTAAAGCAGCACAGTAAGGGAGAGTTAATTGCAGCAAGTGCTTCCCCAAATTCTTAAATGCTTCAAATGCTGGAATAGTAGATGTTTCAGTAGTATTGGGTATCGAAATTGAGTCTCTCAAGAACTCTTTAAAAGGAACAACCACTCAAATTCATCTATAAATTCAAGGGAAACTCTAAGTATGGCTAGTAAATGAAAATAATTTGTTAGAATCACTAGAAAAAACCCTCCCTAAGAAAGTTTCCGTTTAGCAGTTAATTCCAACCTGCAGTTAAAAAGGCACTAGCTGTCAGTCAGTTTTCTCACCCAACTCTATCATGAAAAGAAAAACTGACAGATCACAGGAGCTTGCCTTTGTAAACCAATTCGGGAACTTTCATGCTTCTTATTTGTTAGGTTAAAGGTTAAATTGCTGACCTCTGCCCTCCTGCTTAGCAGCCTTTCCCTTTTTCTGTAAAGCTTTATTTTGGGGCTGTATTTACATGGATTAGTCTCTTTTCACGCTAAGAAGGAATCTGTTCACAGCCAAAGCCTTAGTTCTGGTTGTACAAAAAGCAGTCACAATTATTCAGCAGCAGACAATGACCATATTGTGGATTTACAAAAAAACCACCTCAGCCATGGCAAGTTCTGTCCTTGCTGCACAAAACAATAGAAGAAAAATCTTATCAAGCATTCAAGAGAAAGCAAACAAAGCAGGCCCACTGTGAACTTGATGAAGATGTCAAGCTCCTTTAAAAAAAATATAAATCAACAAAAGAGTTTAAAGTCTTGTGAGTGAGACTTTCTGTGCTGAATTTTTCTGTCTAGTTAAACAGTGCCAGCATAGCAATATACTGCAGATTAGTAAATACTTGTGAAATAGGAAAGACTGTAGACAGAAGCAAGCGTGAAGCAAAAAGGCCAAATAGCTCTATTCCCACAAAATAGCTCACTGCAACAGAGAAACACTCAGTTATACTCGATATTACTGGTTTGGGGGTTTATTAAATCTAGTACTATCAGATAAGAACACGGCTAAAAATGTGTTAGACAAAATTTATGATGATTTGCAAAATGACAGATTCTAGTGTTTTTTTAAGAAGGTGAGTTTCTCTTCTAATTGAGTTCTGTATTTCATTTATACTGTAAAAACCAAACTGTGAACTGTCTTCACAGAAAACAGCTCAAACAGTGCTACTGACTTACCCAGACACTGCAGTCCCAGTAAGCTCTTTGTTAAAATCTTCCACCTTGTTTGTACTTAAAAGCAAAGCAATCAAATGGAAACAGAAAAACAAAGCAGCAGCTTAGGAGAATTAGAATTCCCAAATACCACCTACCTACTTAGGTTTGGTTACTTTTCCAATCCTGCTTTAGGAAGTTTGGTGTAGCAACGTAACACTGTAAAGATGGGATAGGAAAACTCGTGATATGGGAATTCCAGCCCCTTCAACAGAAAGCCCTTATTTAATGGAAAGAGGCCTAAATTCTGTGCTTCGTTATTCCTAAACCTTCAGCATTTTATCTATTGCTCAATACAGAATGGGCAGATCGGAACCAATAAAATGCTTCCGTCTTAAAAAAATAAAGGCCGCTCTGAGAGGTGCACAGGTAAGGTTCACAAACCTTTGAATGACCAACTCTTAACTTAATCCTAGTCCAGTAACTTTGCTTACGTTCAAGAAAATCCTTCATCGATACAGGAGGCACTGCTCTGCCGTGTAACACTATCATCTCTGGGAACAGGTAATGGTAAGGAGCAGCAGCGTGTCTCTCGCAGACACAGAAAGCTGCCAGCTCTCTCTACCTGCGGAAGTCCTGCCACGGAAACCACAGTGACAACTGCAGAATAATTTTAGGGCCCGAGTACATCGTGACTTCTCCCAGTAGAGTTAAGGACTTCGATTAGTTTAAGTTATACATTTGTGATCTACTGGGAAGCGGGGGAGGGAGGGAAAGAGCTATTACAACCCAAGGCTAGAACATGAAAAGTAAAGAAGGAAGTACTTAAACTACTCACAAGCTTCTAGTAGGAACAAGATTAGTAGTACATGCTACTCTAGGAGCCAATTCAAATGCAAATTTCATCCTTTCACTCAAACAATGATAAACTACCTCAGAGTTAATAGTTTCCTTCTAAGATTCATCTCCCTTTTCAACTTAGTGGTATGTTTTCGAGAAAAGAAAGAAGCACATGGAGAGTCTTACAGCAAGACCTTTTAAATTCTGTCATAAAAGAAGTAGCATAAACTACATTTCCTTTCCTAATCCAGTGAACATTTGTTAAACTCTAACACACTTACACTTTGTCCATGCGGTCGCATTTAGGCTTCTAACTTACCACGGGTTTTTAAAAAAAACACTAAGAAAGAAATCCTTTAGCTGTACTAAACCATTTCAGCTTTTTCCTTGAACACACAGCAAGAATTTATGCTACACTCACAAAAAGATGAAAGATGAGGTCCTTGGAGAGAAAGGCCTTTTGGCACACTACATGGTAAAGCTACAGATTTGACATACTTTTATAATGTCTGCTTTGGCAAGAACACAAAAACCCCACACAAAAGCATGGTACGTCCTCCCAGACAGGGGTGTAGGGGGTGTTTTACTCTTGCGAGCATTTACTTTCAAATGCTCTTACTTCAGAGACTATTTTGATCGGTTATTTTATACTAACAAATTCTCTTTTGCTATATGAACAGTTTGACAGTCAGACTACAATTCTCCTCACAGCCCTTTCTAACAAGAGAGAATCTTTGGCTGAGGTCCAGCAACAGCCTTAAATTTGTCACATCCTATTTCTGATTAATGATCTGCAGCAGTTTTAAGATCATAAAGTGCTTTGAAAGTTAAAAGAAAAATTTCACAAGTAGTAAGCTTTCCCTTTCTTTATGAAGGTATTTAAACTAAATTTGCCAGCAGATTCTTTCTACTTCTGCGTCTCAAAAAACCCGCACAAAACAATCTTCTGGCTGAGATTAAAAACATAGGAAACAGTTGCAATGCACTTTACTTGCCTACAGTGTGTCAGTAGCACAGAACTGGATATCTAGAAGTGCTAAAGGTCTGTAAAAGAAACAATACAAGTTCTCTGTAATTTACTACCTCAGCTTCTGTGAAGCTTCACTATTACGAAATGCCATGACCAATACAAAAATCACCATCTTATAAAATGCATTTTTCCTTCCTTTGCACAAAGATTAAAAATAGGAAAAGAAATCCAATAAAATAGCAGTATTTCATACAAAGCTTTAATTTTGCTCTCAAATTATCCACGTCATGTAACAATTCCAATGAATGAGAGAAGACCGTGCACCACAGACACGAAACTGATTAGTTGTACTTTGAGCCAATATTTCCCCTAAAATGTTTCATTTTTTACAATAAAACCATGGCTATTTTTCCCTCTTTTTCTGAAAGCAAATGTGTGGGAGCTGGTGAGAAGCATTAGACTTGCAAAGTTCCTATGCTTGACATACTTATACCTGACACACACAACACAGATTTCTCACTAGATAAATTCCATGCACTGTCACTGTAAAAACACAGACTCCGTTCTTTCTATTCTAGTTTGCAGCTTCTCACTTCTGGTGAGAAGACTCCAGGCTCCGGAGCAATGCATCCCTACAAAGAGGAAATCAGGGAAGAGGAGGCCTCTAAGGATGAGCAAGGAGCTCCTGGACAAACTAAACACAAGCAGGCAGCTTCCAGAGCGTGGAAGCAGGGAAATAGGGCCTGGAAGGAATGCAGAGAAACTGTCTGAACAGCCAGGCATCAGGTTAGGAAAGCTAAAGCCCTGCCAGAAGTAAATCTGGCCAAGGACAACAACAAAAGCTTTTATAGGTATGCTGGCAATAAAAGAAAAAACAGGGAAAATACGTGTCCTCTCAGAAAAAGGAATTCCCAGCTTCCATAGAAACCCCAATCATTAGGCAAAAAACGGTTTGGGGTTGTCTTCTCCTAAGGAAATACATTTTAAATAAGAAATACTCATGTTCACGTGGCCAGTCAGAGTTGCAGCTATCCTGCCTCACAGTTCTCAAACAAAAGACATCACGTTTACTTAAGTAAGAAAAATCCATAAGGTTCCAAGTAAGATTATGAATTCAACAAAGAAAAGCACAAAAACCATCTTTAAATACAACTGAATGCTGGAATTGCATAATGTACCAAAGACTTCATGTGCCAAAAATAGACAATGCTGAGCACAGATGATCATTTTTTCTAAACAATCTCAAGGGGAAAGGACAGCGAGAGCTGATCCAGTGATCATTTCCACTCTCAGTTCACACATTTCACTGTGGTTTGGCAAAGTTCTGCCTGGACCAGAAGAAAACAATGTTTACTTTTTCAACTTCTTTGGTTTCAATGAAATTATTCTCTTTGTACCTTATTAAGAGAACAAAACATTTCCCAGATGATCCTGAAGCTTACACTTCTATGAATCAAATCTTAGGCTCACAGGATGATTGAGGTGGGAAGGGACCTCGGGAGGTCTCTAGTCCAACCTCTTGCTCAAAAACAGGCCATGTGTGAGGTCAGACCAGGTTCTTCAGGTTGTGAAGGGTCTTGAAAACCTCCAGGGAGGGAGATGCACAACATCTCTTGAGTGACCTGGTCTAACTCTTGACTCCTCATGGTGAACAGGCTCCCAATATTCACTTAGAATCTCTTGATCCAGTCTGCACCTTGTCCTCTTGCCACGCAAAACTCGGCGAGCCTGGATACCTCATCCCGATGAACTCCACAGCCATGGAAAGCTCTGCTCAGGTTCCCTGGAGCCTCCTCCAGGCTGGGCTAGCCCAGCACTCGTCTCCTTCACAATGAAGTGCTCCAGCTCTCTCACCATCTTTGTGGCCCTCCATTGAACTTGGTCCAGTTTATTGATGTCTTTCTTGGAACCCAGAACAGGTTTTTCCCTTCTGCAGTCGACTGTGAACTTTGAAATATATTGAAGCTTCAAATTTCAGTTGAACTTCAGAGTCACGTGGCAAACATCCTTTGCTACTTTCTCACTTTTCCTCTTCCAGGTTGCTCCCCGATCCCACCAGGGCTCGAGGAGCGAGCGGCTGCGTGGGGCTGAGCTGCCAGCTGGGCTTAATCCATGACAGCTACACAAATTTTTGAGTAACAAAATAGAGGCAAGTTTTACCATCCCACAAGTTGGACAATCCCACACACGAGGACAGTTACAGCTTTGGAGCAATTCTTTCTCCTCAAGACCAAGTCAGAAGATTGATATCAGAATTAAGAGCATTGTACATATCAACAGCACTATTATACTAGACAGAGACTTCAAAAAACAGCTGTCTTAGTTAATTCTGGGATCAATTAAATGAGGAGAAATAGTTTTAAACCTGCCTGATAATTTGCTTCTTATACACCTTTTATGCATTTTACTTTTCTCAGCAGTAGCTGCTCCTTGCCATGTAACTTACGTTCCCTGACTGCAAAACAGAAAAGTTAACCTATATTCTTAGGTTTTTGGCATGGAACAGCCAGCCAGAATGTGGACACAGACTACATGGAGGTTTCTAGGTCTGTATTTCTGAACTTGCCTGGGATACAGCACAACTGTTAAATACAGATCACACTGCAGAGAGCCAGACAACCTTCATTCAGGACAGAAGGACAAAATATTTGGGTACACACAAATCCAAGGCTTCTGAGAATAAAGTATACCTCTTAAGTATAAAAAATTGGTTGGGAAAAATCTCTTAAAAGATTCTTCAGAGAAAGTAAGTTCAAAATATATGGCTCGTAAAAACAATTATTAAAACTCTTTTTTTACTCCCTAAAAAGAGTTTCTGAAGATTTTGCACCTACAAGTGCATACAACAAACCTAAAAACACAACTAAATGAAACTCCCACAGAATCAGTTGGTTTATAGAACAAAATGTATACTAAATTCTCCAATTAAAAACCTGTAAAGTAGTTTCCGTGCTTTTTAACCCACCTTCCCACAGCAGGGAATTAATCCCTCCAGGGGGATGCAAACAAACTTCAAAGAGAAGATTATACCCAGACACTAGTACTGTACAATGTAATGTTTATGGTCAAATTTGTTCAGATTTTCTGGCACTAGAATCCAGGTCAGATGTGCAGAAACAAAGACCAGTTATTAAAAGGGCTCCTGCAGTTACATCAAATAGTTGTGATGGCACAGAGCAGTGGGACAAGCCAAAACTGTATTCCAGTTACAACTCCTATGGAGGCTTTGGCAGGGAAGGAAGGAGTTGCAGCTATTTGACTTTCGCAGACTGTAACAAATACAGATATAAAAGGAGGTAAGTGGCTTTCCAGTCAGTAAAATATAAAAATCCTTTCTGTTGGTTCATTACACCCTATCTACAGCACACACGTGATTGTTTCATACAAGACAAAAGAAATACTACTTCAGTATATGCTGACTAATCATAATTACTTAATTTTGACAAACTTCCTTTTTGTACCCTTCTGGAGACTGAACTCGCATAAGAGTATCGAACTAAATTCTGGCATTACAAATTCCAACCTTTGCTTTTCCTGCTTATTTGATCAAGTTCCTCAAGTTAGATAAAAGTGCAATCAAAAATTCCCAAATGTACTTACATGTTGGTTTCAGCAGCTACGGGATTTCTCTACCATAAACACAGGAATACTTATCAAAAATAATATTATAGAAAAATACTTGTGTAATTATGACTTGATAACAATGGTAAAAACAGTTAACCAAATCATAAGCTGCATCCGTGCCTAATTTCCAGACAAGGTCAATTGATCAAAGTGAGAATTCTGGGAGCAGATAAAAATACTTCTGTAGACAAGTAAGAAAGAGGAAGTAAAAATAAATTCCAAACAAGATGTTTTTAAAGTATTTTTTTGGTTTAAAACTACCTTTTTTTGGACATGAGCAGAAAATACCAATCTGAAAAAGCACTTACTTTTTCAACCTAATCAAGAAGAGATTTATTTCTATTTTAAAAGACAAGTATTTCTATTTTAAAAGACAAAACCTGAAAATTGTCCCCAACCAGGCACAGAAACATAAATTTCTCATTTTTAGTCCTAACTGTAAAAGATTTCACAGAACCAGCGATTAAGACATTTTTAAAAGCTAGAACAGCATAACATTAAATATATCTCACTACCTCATGATATAAGGTTCTTAAGAGTAGTTTTAGCCAATAAACAGGTAGAACTACAGTGCAAAACAGTACCTTTCCCAATGCAACTGATTCCTGAGTGGGTCACTTCTGCATACACCTCAAAGGTAGTTTCTGGATTTTGTCTGAAACAAAAGAAAGGTATATAACACATTGAGAATTCAGTTTAAGTGTACTCGCAATGAGGCAGTCAGAAAGGGCTCTCAGCATGCACACAGTACAATGACAACTGGAGAATCTCCATTTCTTGGTTTACAGCCTTGGATGATTTCTCATCGGACCTTTCTAAAGGTGCTAAATACAGGGATTTTTTCAGGAAAAAAAAAAAGTCCTGGAAGCTTTTCACCAAACTGAAAAGTCACACTGTCCAACATTGAACAAACAACACCCAGATTCACATTTTCATTACTGTGACCCTTGAGTTCAATGTCCTGACATCTATTTGCCCAGGAAAAAGGGGGGAAAAACAAAAAGAAGCTGCAGTCAAGAGGAGGCAAAGTCACTTTCTGGCACGCTACTGAAAAACTTAAGAGGCTGTATTTAGGATGAAGACAGCGCCTCTTTTTAATACCTGTCAAAATATTTCTACCTCTTTGTCAAAAAAAGGCCATGCTGGAGAATATTACAAATGCACAAGGTTTGATCTCATGAGACTCCGGAAATAAGTGTGATAGTCAAAAACCATGGCAAAGTGAGCTACGAGATGTAATTGATGCTTGAGGAAAGAGATTTACTCTGCTCAAGGGTTATAAATATACCAGTAGTAAAAGTAAAAAGTTAATGATATTGCTTCAAAACAAACAAACAAACCATTTAGTGTATCATTTCAGTTCTCACTGATTTAACTCTGTGAGTGATGCTCTGGAATTACATCTCATAATGAGCATGTAAAGGCAGCAGGTGATTATATAAGAAAGAATATTTTGAGTTAATTCCTGACTAACAATTTTAGCTACTCCAGATATTTTTTATGAGATTAAAGAGACTGTAATTGTTTAGCTACTGAAATAAGGATTCTGCAGGTCTGAACATGTGACACTTTATTCTTAGACTTTCTGGTTAAAAATCAAGAATCAAAATTGCATAATTACTGTTCCAAATTTATGGCTGCTTGTACAGCGATAATATTGTCTCCTATGTGTTAATGCAAACTAACAATAGAAAATTGCTGCGGTGTAATTTACTTGTGAATTTTGTAACTCCCTTACAGATAAGGATGACAATAATGACAAAACCCATAAATATATACGCTACAATTCCTAACTGAATGATCAATTAAAAAATTAAACTCATCTTACCCAACATCTCAAACCAAACATATAGGCACGTCAAGGAGTTCAGCTCACTCTTCAGAGAATTTCTATTATTTTTAATCCTACTTTAACACCAAAAGGATTAAGGAAAACATTTCTAACCATGCCACAGGCTCACTTAGCCTAACTCAAGTGGCTCTAAGCCAAACTCCACACCTATTTAAATTGACAGAAAAGCTACCATTGCTTTCAGTAGCACAGGATCACACTCCTCGGTTTTACAGAGCACCTCTCAGGAGCAACAATGGTTCACAACTCAATTAATGGTAATTTAATTTGCCACCAGTTCCCAACTGATTTGTCTAAAGTAGCTGTTTTTTTCAGAAAACTACACTCATAAGTTATGAGAAATCCGAAGTCAGCTATTATTGTGCAATATAAACCAAACTTGCATAATTCTCACTGTGCTACTCAAGTTGTGGCACATAATCTGCAAATACTGGGGTTTAGCTACATTCCTACAGCCATGGTTCGGGGTGAGGACAGAATGATACCCACAGAGCACCAGAAATGTATTTTTCCTTTCACACACATTGCTGGGCAGCCTTATCATACCCTCCTTGTTTGTGTCTTTATTTTTAGCACCATGTTTCCTTAATTAAAAGTTTAAAAACTTCAGATTTTTACAGCTAATGGTTAAAACAACAAACACCTTTTTAGTATTATGTTAGAACCCATGCTCAAATTCTTAAGTGAAAGCACTGTGTAACACAGCTGGCAGGAGCACAGACTATATACCAAAACTTTCAGACAAAAAGACATCACATTTTGTATTTTAATTTTCCATGACAAATGTCCATTTATTTCTATGAACAGTGAAATTAAAGTGGCTTTCCCATGTGAGAAACTCAGTATTAAAGGCTGCATTCAACAACCAACACCTCAGTAGGAGAATGAAGTCATTGTTGGATTGTGGATATTTTATAACTTTTCAGAGGCATTAAGGAAACAAGTCGCTATGAGACTTCATACAGTTTGAAAATGCAGCATAAACATGATCATAAAATGTGTATTCTGCAGCCCAAAGTCACCTGTGCATCGCACTGAAACCCCAGCCCCTGCAATCCTCCACAGCACGGGAGCCTTGAACACACACACCGAGTTTTCCCTCCTCCCAAAAATCACCTACAGACCCACGGTCACTCATCAAGTGAACAAAGGGATGCAATTAAAGAATACATAGGACACATAGGTACAAAAATACCTAGTACCTCATTTCTTTGAGATCTAGGTAATTTCAGAAGGAAATGCAATACTTCTTTGCAAACACAAACTTAGGAAGGATGTGTATGAGAAAATAACACTTCTGTGATAAATGCTAGTTGTATGAATTACTTCAAATCTCTGATGTAGGAATAAGTGCCATATCAAAGCAATCAAGACGAAATTCAATTTTACACTGAAATAAGATATTTCTAATAAGATATTTATGTACCTTTTGTGATCAAAAATTGTAGTTTTTACCAAACTGTAAGAGATTTATGCAGAATAAAATTAAATGAAGTCCTTCTCCAAAGCTGGATGGCTGGAAGTACATACCTTACATACCTACAGCCTATCTCAATTCTGCCAGGAGCACTTTTTCTACACACAGGAAAATGCAATAGCACTTATGACAGAAAGTATCATTCTGCTTAAGAACTGAGGCATAAGACACTGCCTGATAATTAGCTGTCTCGTAGCAAGACTTAGTTGCTCAACTCTTGCAGAAAATAAATTATTAGCAGAAACCTGTAATCACTAATTCAATTCAGAAACTACAGCTGAAGCCTTGATTAGTTTCCAACTATTTAACTTTTTTGCCTGGTATTCCCTAGGCAGATAATATTTCTTCTTAGTCTATAACAAACGTTATGTTAAATCTCTGAAAGCTTTCCCAGACGTACAGTGGGCAAATATTGTGTCACCACTGCAAGACAACCACCTTTGGAAAGGGACATGCCAACTGTTTTTACAGAGCAATGCCATTCTGCTGAACAGATTGGTATTGACACATTATTCAAGATAAATAAATAAGAAATCCTTTCTGTCTCGTCGTGGAGTACAAAGGCTCCCGGGCAGTGACAGCAGCAGGTTAACAAGGCTCCTCTCCTGCCTCACCTGGCTGGCACAGAGTGCCTGGCACGTTCCCTGAGACGTGCCCCGACAGGGGATTAACCCAGCACTGTAACCCAACACTCAATTTAGCTTTTTTTCCTGCCTGCAGCTATACAGAAGCCAAAAGCTTACAGGACTGCTGGCAATTCCTTGATTTCTTTCACTTCAGTCTGATGCAGTGACTGATACCTTTGTCTAAGCAATCTTTCACTCGAATGACTCATTATTATACACCCATCAGAAATCCAGCTGACAGATATGCCCAGGTTTCACGCAGAGTCTATCACAGTGCACGCAAGGGATCCTGTGCCAAGCAGTTTAATATCCCTCACAGTTATCAATCCATTGCAAGAAGCAAGAGATCTGGCTTCTGGATGTTTATCGGGGCTCCAGCACAAGCTGGTGACACACCTAAAGATGTGCCTCACCCTACCCAGTCACCAAACAGTTCTCTCATTCCCACTCCCAACCTGCCCCAATAAGGAAGTTACTTACCAACTTTAAAATCTTTGCCGGATTAAACATCCAGCTCAGAAAGGCAGACCAGAAAAGCCTCTTACTCAGACAGGCCCCTCTCACTCTATAGATTTTGTTTTGAAAATTGTCCTTACACTACTCGGGCACAGTGTTCTGTCCAAAGTGGAAAGAGGCAGTTTATTAAGTGTTGCTCAAGGCAAAGTTGCTTAATCACTCAGCGGACAAAATGCTTTCTCACAAAGTCCAAGAAGAATGAAAAGCAATGTTTACCTGGGTTTATTACCTCTGTTACTCTTGGTGATTGGGAAAGACATGGGTTTTATCTGCAGTCTTGAAACTGAAAGAGTTTGCACAGAAAAAGTCCTAACCTCTGCTGGCTGCACTCAATATTCTAACAGCTCCAACTCCCTGACACCAGTTTCTAGTTGGAGCATCTCACCTGCCTGATGACATTCTCATTTAGCAAAGTCTACTCAAGGCCACTGAAGTCAAATCAGCAATCACAAACCCAAAGATGGCAAACACAGCTTGTGGATTCACTGTGCACACAAAAGAAACTGCATTTAAAGTAAGAGTCAACCTTTTAATAGATTTAAGATAAGGTCATCATAAGTCATTTTGGATCATAATCTTGAAGTGACCCAAGCAAGAGTGACTGCTGCAGGGTCTGAAGGTGCAAGTTACAGAGACAGCCTGCTCTGCTGCCAAAATACCTACAATTTTCAATTCTATCTGTATTTGACTGTAAGAGTTTAACCAGTTTCTCAGGCTTTCATTTCTCTGCAGCAACAGCTGAGAACACATACACCAAAAATGTGCAAAACTCATGCCCACAGTATGCTCAAGGAAGGAAGGAAGGTTCATTCCTTTCTGGAACCAAACAATTGCCACAGTGCTATCATTACAAACACTCATTATCTGCTTACATTTTCCTAAAACACCTGGCTGAAAAGATGTTTTCATCTATCCAGCCTATGGGCTTGAGAACACGAAGATGTGTCATCACACAAACCATGTCCCCTCCAGTCTTGTAGTCAAGTTAAACAAAAGAAGTGAAAAGTTAAAGCTCAATGTAATCCTGAAGATCACTGTGTTCAAGAAAGAAAAACAACTGCTCAACAGCACCTGCTGAAACTGCTGAATAAAACAGGATCGACCTGGGTCTCTCCACTCTATAACCCTTTCACACGCAGAGATGTCAGCACTCCCTGCTTGGCAATAGCTTTATTACACCTTTACCTGTGTCCGAGGAACTGAATTTTCCTGGAATGGCACATAAACGAACTGACACTTTTAATGTGACTATACCAAACATACCAACAGGGCTTACCAATAAATCGACCACCAGTTCTATGAAAATTAAGAAAAAAACATTGAGGGCATGGATCTGCAGGCCCAGCACACCAATCACTTCCATCACTCTTCTCCTTCTCCCAAACCCCTTTGCTAATGCACTTTGGATATCTCCCAGCCAGACTGTAGTCCTTCCGTCAGCACACTCTAACCTGGGCAAAGAAATGTGCACTCCCTCGACCCCTCCACACCCCCGAACAGGCGTCGCCTGTGCTGGCAATGAAGATGTTCCCAACCCAGCACCCCCGCCTTCCCTCAGGCCTGCACCGATAACACTGCACTGCCCTCCCCGCCTGGCCCTGAGAGCGGGAGGGGCAGCGGGGTGAGTGTGAGGCAGGATCGGCTCTCGCCCCTGTCCTGGGGCAGGGCCGGAGGGTCCCGCCGCGGTCCCGGCCGGAGTTGGGGTCGGACGGCCCGTCCTGCCCGTCCCTCCGGCCCGCGGGGCAGGGAGCGCTCTCTCCCCTTCCTTCTCCCTCTCCTTCTCGCCCAACCCGAGGCCCGCGGGCTCGGCCGGGGTCCCGCCCGCGCGGCCTCACACGGAGCGGAGGGAGGGCGGGGAAGTCAGTCCCCTTCTCGCTCTCCCGAGGGCCTGAAGCGGGGCTGGAGAGCTGCGGAGGGCACTCACTTGATCCTGGATCCCATGGTCTCCGGGGGGCCGCATAGACCCGGGGCGGAGCGAGACACGGGCGGGGGCCGCAGGGC